>JAMPIV010004062.1:0-167500 GCA_024509875.1 Oreohelix idahoensis
AGTGGGGGGGAAGAGGGGTGTGTGGAGGATAGGAGGGGGGGGTAAGATGGTTGTGTAGGGGGGATTTTTAAGGTAATTATTGTAGTGTTGGGTGTGTGGAAGAGGGTGGGGTGGGATTGATAGGAGGGAGAAGGGTGGGTGTGTATGGGGTATTGAGGGGATGAGAGATGGGAGGGGTTGTTGTGGGTGTGGAGAGGAAATGATAGGGATATGATGAAGTGGATGTGGGTGGGTTGAGTGGGGATATGTATATGATGGGGTGGTTGATGGAGGGTGGTTGAAATGATAGTGAAGGGGGAGGGGAATGTGAATTGAGTGATTGGGGAAGGGAGGTTGGGGAAGAGTTCAAGTCACAGATGGGGGGGGAGGATGAATGAGAAGAATGTGGGGATGTAGTGGGTATGATGATTGGAGGATGGAGTTAGGTGGGGGAGAGTGAGGGTTTGAGATTGGTTGGGAGAGTAAATAATAGAATGAAGGAGTGTAAGTTGAGGGTTAGAGAGACGAAAGGTGGGTGTGGTGGAGGTGGTGGGAATGGATAGAGGGGGGGTGGGGGGGAATGGGATGGGTAGGTGTAAGGATGTATATTTTTGATTGGTTGGGGGGAAAGGGGGGAGAGGAGTGATGGTGGATAGATAGGTGAGGGTGAATAGTTGTAATTGGGATAAGAGGAGTGATGTTGGTGAACTTTAGGGGAGGAGAGGTGAAGGATGTGAGGGGGGGGAGAGATATAGGGGTTAGTGGGGGTGTATGGATGATAGATGAGAGGTGCTTCAGGTTGGTCTGGGGCCATGACTTATCTAGGTGTAGAATATATAACATGGTGTTAGTTGAGGGGTTGCCTGTTGAGGTAATAAAGGTGCAAGTGAGGTCTTTGTTACTGTGGGAATGGTGTTCCGTAATGCTCCCAGTTCTCTGTAATATATCACCAGGCTGAGGGCTACTGTGAGCACTTTCTTGATGGTCGCAGTGAATTGAGTGAGATCATGACAAGGTCTGACATCTTGCTGGTATCAATGCAGTGGTTTCCCTTCATGTCTGACACGATAGTGTTTTTCTTGGTTGTGCTCTGATTTTGCAGCTAAACCAAGAGTGATCTGTATCACAGTCTGCACTATGGTACGAGCGCGTGGAGAGCACAGACCTGAGACGTGGCCTTCTGACGAGAATCAGGTCAAGTTGGTGCCAGTGCTTGGATCGTGGGTGTCTCCATGACACCTTATGCTGGGGTTTTGTCCGAACGTAGGTGTTGGTCACGCAGAAGTCCATGATTGGACACACAACTCTAAGAGACCGTTGTCCATTTTCATTCATCTTGCCAATACCAAACCTGCCCAGACATGAAGGCCATGAAACATTATCGGCACCCAGTCTAGCGTTAAAGTCACCAAGGAGAACAAGCTGTTCTTGCCTCGTTATGCTTTTGATGACTGCTGCTAGATTCTCGTAGAACTCATCTTTAGCTTCTGAGGCAGAGTACAGAGTAGGAGCATACACACTGACAAGGGTTGATGGGACCTGTGCTAGTTTGCAGGCGGAGCGTTAACAGCCGGTTCTGATCCATTCTCAACCTGGTTCAAAAACCATTTTTTAGTTAGTGGATTTTTTGACCGCACAAAAACCCTACTCCGAGTTCTCTAGTTTTTATTAAGATCTTTCCCTGGCAATAAAATGTGTAGTCCTTCTCGCTCACTCATTTCAGAGCCCGCCAGGGCGCGTTTCCTAAAGTGCAGTTATATCCACCGGAGTTTGTTTACCTTTAGCACGCTTGCATTCTTTTTCCCAAAACTTTGCTCCTGCCGCTGCATTCTTTTTTCCAACCCCCCATTTTTTATAGTGGGTGACTTGTTATAATTCTATAGTTTATTTATGTTGTTTACGTTGGTCAATTGCTATCATTTTTGGAATTTATATAAATAAATGAATGATGAATCTGGATGATATAAAATTTTGTTTGTTGTTCCTTGTTAAGATTTCGATAGGAAGAGAGGAAAGGAAAGATGAAAAAAACGAGGAAAAACATTTTAAAAAATAAATAAAAATGATTTTTTTCTTATTTTTAAAATGTAAAAAAAAAAAAAATAACCAACACATACAGAACGACCGAAGAGTCCATATCCCTTTCTATCTCAATGGACGAGTCATTTGACCAATAGACCAATACAAATCAAAAGACGATCTTTTCGTTTACACCCCATCATCAGAGGCAAAGAAATAAACCGCTTCTCGTCAGCCGTGATCCGTGATATTTCGACCGTATCCCTAAACCTTTTCGAACACACTTAATCCTAACCCCTAAAAAAAAATATATTTACCAGGAAAGCCATTCTACTTTCGTTTTCCATCTCCGCCATCAAACATATTCTGAGGATCCGATATCAGCGCCTATCGAGACAAAAATTTCATCCTACCTCATGGCATCAGAATCAAATAAAAATATAGCGAAAAGTGGCCGTCGTGTTTCAATGCCGGATTCATTTCGATTGAAAACATTCACGGGGGGGGGGGGGGAGAATATAAACGCCAATACATCCATTACTAAAAAAAAATCGGGATAACGAAAGCAAACTCTCTTCCAAAGAAGTTTAAAACTTAATCAATTCGGCTGTGTATATCACGTGTCACACACATGCGAATGCTTAGAAAACGAAAATATCCGCAAGATCGACATATGTCCGACAAAACAGCGGTTAGAGGCTTATGTTTACCTTCGTCGGACTATATGTCGACGGGCCAGGTCGTGCTACTAAAGGTGCTACATCATTAAATTATGGCTGTCTTCATGACGTTCGTTTTTCCTGTGTAGGTTTTTCGGATAGTCCAGTCAAGCATAGGTTCCGGACGTTCCAGGCATCCGAATCTGAGAGTTTGCTTATTTCTATTAATACGATAATGTACTTGGTGCAAAATTTTCTGCCCACAGTTCGAGTTTTTGACCTTAATCCCCATGCACCCAGATGGGGAAAGCAGACAGTGGCGGGACCACTCCTTAGTAGAACTGGGGGCTGCCCAGCTTTGAAGAGTTTGGTAGCTGTCCAGTGAGATCCTAGAACCATCTTCCACTGTTTGGAAAGTAAGCCCCTGGCACCGTGCCCTACGCCAATTGGGCAAAATGCTTATAAACGGTAAATGCTACTTCCCGTTTTTGCCGACACCTATTGGGTTGAGTGAAGCTGGAGTGTACCTCTCCAGGTGCGCGAGCTTGGGCACACGTTATATGGAGATCATGCTGTTGCCCATGCAGCACTGTTCCCCCTACTCCACGCAGCCGTTATATCCAAAGGGGAACCGGCAGTAGACGATACAGTATTGGTACCAGCCACCTCCGCAGGATTTGCCAGAATAATGTCGAGATCAACTTTAGGACTGCCTTAGGGGACGCTCCGACTAATCTCCGGATTTTATCCTCAGGGTTTACTCCCCGAAGCGCAATTCCATAAATTGGATGATCCCCGCAAGGCAAGCGATGGTTTGAAATTCTGACCGCAGTTTCATAATCCAGATATACCAGGTTCGAAACCTGCTGCAGGCGGTTTGGTAGCAGATCGCTTATTTTGTTGATTTTTAACAATGGTATAAGTGCCGTATTATCTATTCTCTTGTATGGGTGTGAGGGCTGGACACTCACTGCAGATACGGAGCGAAGGATTCAGGCTTTCGAGCATAAATGTTATAGCAGAATTTTGCGCATTTGCTATAAAGAGCACAAAACAAATGTCTATGTTAGAGAGAAGATAAACACCTATGCAGGCCACCAAGAACCACTTTTGTCAATAGTGAAACGTCGAAAGCTTGCCTGGTTTTAGGCAATGTAACTCGTCATGACTTCCCTTTCGAAAACGATCCGTCAGGGAACAGTCGAAGGTAAACGGAGAAGAGGAAGACAGAGAAAATCCTGGGCTGATAACATCAAAGAATGGGCAGGACACGGGTTGTTTCCACGCGTGTACGCATTGCGGAGGAGAAAGAGCAGTGGAGGACCCGTGTCTGCTCAGCGCTTCCACCATGGCACGCCCTACGACCACATGAACGGGTTACGGGCTGAGATGGATGAAGATAAGCGCCGTACCGTTCAGAAAGCAATGCCAAACTTACCTGAATGAAATAAAATTTCCTAGAAGTATCACGAAACAGCCTATAAAAGCTGGGGTTGATTGCCACGTCCTGTGAAGGATAAGCAGCTAAACATTTTTTTTTCTCTTAGATAAGCTACCAACCAAGAATCACGAGCCCTATCTGCTCGAAGCTGCTGGTTTTAAGGCGTCCAGTTCGCTCGCACTTTTTGCCCTTCTCCCGTCAGTTGAAAACAGTTCCGCCGGGCTCAAATTTGAGCCACACGTGAAAGCCGGGAGCTGGACATGGTTGTCAGAGGCGGCTTGAGGCTCTAACCACTATGCTACCGCGGCTACTTACTTATGGAAAAAAAAATGATTTATATCATCATCATTTTCATTTTTTCTTCCATATGGAGCATGGGATCATGAATGTAGCTGGTTCCCTTTTAGGAAACCTGCACCAATCATATCACATGCTCTTTGAATGCTATATTAATGGCATGGACCGTCACCAATTCTTCATTAAAAACAAAACAGAGAAAGAACAAATATTAAATTTATCATTTGGTCTAATCGCCACACACATCTTAGTTACTAAAATTATTTTGCAAGTGATGTAATGATAATCCCCATAAAACCAGGGTCGGCAAACCGGTCCGATCTTGATCTACTGGTATATCCCAAGGCATTATTTAGTAAGATTCCTCTAGGTGGACCGAGATGAAAAAAGAGAGGTGACTTAGGTACATTTTTGGACTAGACCTCTCCCACCGGCAACTTTAAAAGCGTGGTGTCCCCATGTTTAAAGGTACTTTCGGTCGCATTCACAGTGAGAAAGAACTCGCCAAGCTAGCGTACTAAAAAATGACTTTATTCGTGAGAATGGCATGAGCTAGAAAAATTGAATCTTTTTATTTAAGTTGTTGTTTGTTTGTTGTTTTTAACTATGTGTAAAAGTCTGTTTGTTCGTGTTAAAGTGTCCGTTGATTGGGCGGTTGTCGTTTGTGTCACCTGGACAGTTGTCAATGTTTGCGGTGAATATCTGGGTCACCTGCATTAGGTGCTGTTCAGGGTGTAATGAAGACACTCACACACAAACAGCATACAAGTATTCAGGCGTGTAGTACTTGTAATATCATGTGGGATGATATGGTAAGTGTGGGTGTAGGCG
Organism: Oreohelix idahoensis; assembly: GCA_024509875.1. Taxonomy (NCBI): domain Eukaryota; kingdom Metazoa; phylum Mollusca; class Gastropoda; order Stylommatophora; family Oreohelicidae; genus Oreohelix; species Oreohelix idahoensis. Next base: position 5,227 of record JAMPIV010004062.1, read on the forward strand.
AATGCGTCTAGGCTCTTGGACAGCTGCACACTGAACCCACTCCACCACATGCGAAGTCAGTGAAGGTAGGTGTGTCGTGAAATATTCTAATCCACATATATAAATTATCAGGTAAATATAAAGCCTAACAAATAAATTTTAATAAAGAAAAGAGCAATGGTAAAATAACAGTGCTGTCACAAGGAATGTACTCGAAATCCCCCTTTGTTTTATGCTTCGTCTGCAAATTGTAACGTTTCCACGTTAATATAAGCCACTGCATAAATACAAGCGTTTCCACAACACATTAAAACGGGTATTGCATATCTAAGAAAAACATTGAGAGGCACACTGCGTAATGACCTAAATTAATCCTAACATTAATTATACTACGTTACCAAAACGAACGAACAGATGGACTCAAATAGAAAGAAGGGAGGGCTGAAAATCAGGAACGCATGCAACACTAAACACGTGTCTCGCTATTAATGCCACCCCCAACACGCGTCGCGCGATACACAATTACTACTATCACGCGTGTAAGGCCACATGCACTAACTTTTTTTCAGACGGACAGTGATAAAAACACTAACCTTCCCAGAGTTAGGTTTTAAAATCCTGAAAAACGCTTATTAGAAAAGATAACATTAGATGGGTTTACGTTTGAAAACATTACAGTACCCAGACAGCACATCTTCGAAACAGGAGGTAGAAGAAATTGCATATTTTGAACGCAGCCACTTAGCTCTTTAAATTTGTATATTTGGGTTCCTTAGGGCTTGCTGACAAAGAATATGTAAAACGTTACGCAAATAGTCTAGGAATTAATAAATTATAACCAAAATAAAATAGTGGGGATGCCTGACAGCATGAAATCATTTCTGCTCATAAAATTTTTTTATAACGTGTTTGAAAAAAACCTTACGTTACGGAAATAGCCTACCATGTTAACTCCAAATTGATTGGAGCGCAACAAATATAAGACTAAACACGATTGGTCGGGCTATAAATACTATCTTGCGTTGTTATGGGAAACGAATAGAAGGGGTACTTTTTTGAAAAGATGTGGAGACGTGGTTTCATTGGGTAGAGCTGCGAATATACTTGATTCAGAGCGTCTGTTCATTGCCACATCTTGTAATAAACCTACTAAGAAGCAGTACGTTGAGCACCAGTGTATATTTTATATAAAATAAAGCCTGGAACATCGGCAGATCGGAGTTGTGCTATATCCATTGCCAGTCAACGAAACTGTTTATTATTCTATGAATTGTGGTAAGCTTGAAATATTCAATATCTTTTAATGAAAATTGAATGTAAATTGTTAATTTATGCCTGTATATATGTGTAGTTCAGTAGCGAACATGATGTAAAGCCTATAATGCTCCAGCCTGAACAGAAGGTGTCGGAGGAAAGTAAAACGGCATGGAATGGCCAAACAGTACACTGACACCTAGATTATTGATTAGACAGAAATAATGCTGGAATTGCAGAGGCGTAGTAACCATTAGGGAGGGAAATACTGGTATAAAGTATTTCAGATGAAGCTGACAGTTGGCCTAACGCTCTGAACTCAATGTTTGTGATGTATTGTGCTCAGTGTAGAACTAGAGTATCAATTAGTTATGAAGTAGAAGGTACATCCTTCTTGTTTCAGGGACCGTGGTCTTGATGGTATTGAGCAGCACCTGGTCAGAGCTTTGCTGAATCCAGAGTCGGACAGCATACTCCTTGGTCCATTTAGCTATCAGTGAGGTGTCTCCAGAGCCCAGGGGGGAAATCGAGCAGAGGAGTCTTTTCCTGCCGCCATCACGCAAGATAAGCTGATGTGGCCAGCTGAGCTCAACATTATGTACCCCCATCTTAAAATGACAGTGTAAAATACAATTAAGAGGGGAATTTAATTGTTTTAATATCAGGAACTGAGAACATCTCCAATACTAGTTCCAATAAAGACAAACTATTGAAGTCATGATGACAAATACCAACAGAGCTTGAACAAAACAAAACCAGTATTACCTCATATTACTACTACACAACTGACACACATAGGATACTATTAAAAATATATGTCACTACAAGATTCATATTGATAAATTCTGTACATATAACTTGTAATTAAAATTGATTGTGATTCCTGGTTCCCTTTGTATTTGAATCAGGACACATATTCATTCATGACAGCACTGAATACATATTGTTATTTGAAAGTTATCAGTGACTCCTTTAAGATATCCTTGTAGAGTGTTTTATGTATGTGAGTGTCACAGTGTTGTCAAGTGTAGTGGAATAAATTAAATTGTTTATCTGTCTGTTGTTGTTTTGACTTACACTTCATCATACACATACCCTAGACATATAACGTAGTCATCACACTATTCCAGAATAATTCTGACTGAGGTATACATATGTGGCAGCAAGTAAGGTTATATATAATACACTACTCTTATTAGATATATATACCTTCACAGCTGATCTCAGTCAGTACACTAAGTCCCCTATAAATATTTATAACATCCCACTTCACCACATATATTGGGGTCTCGCTCGGGATTTTGAATCTTTCCCTATTAAAAATATTGGGGGTAATTCACTTCAGGGAATATAAGAATTAAAAGGTATCCTTGGGTGGAATTAAATAAGGTTGAGCTCTCGGTGCCTGTGTTGTCCATTAGATATATATTTAGAGATTGAATTGTTAGTTAGACATTGTATAAACTTACCTGATAGACAATGGCGGACCTGGCCAAATTTCGATCTGCTGCTGTTCAGACTGCAAAAGAGTTAGGATTAGATGGGCAAGTTATGGTTGCCTATGTCACTACGGAATGTGACAAATTTATTGAACGCGAAGAAAGAAGGTTTGAAGCCGAAAGAAAGTTAGAGGCTGAAAGGGAAATTAAGAAGTTACAATTGCAGGCTGAGGCTGAGACTAAGAGGTTGCAGATTGAGGCTGAGGCTAAGAAATTGGAAGCAGAAAGAGAAGAGAAGAAATTAGCTGCAGAAAGAGAAGAGAAGAAATTAGCTGCAGAAAGAGAAGAGAAGAAATTAGCTGCAGAAAGGGAAGAGAAGAAATTAGCTGCAGAAAGGGAAGAGAAGAAATTAGCTGCAGAAAGGGAAGCAGAAGAAAGAAGATTGACTGCAGAGAGGGAAGCAGAAAAGGAGGAGGAAGAGATTACAAAGGGAACATGAGTTACGACTAAGGGAGTTTGAGTTTCAAGGCCATGCTCCTGAAAATGGTGCCAGTCCCTTTGCCTCTGATGCCACTGCTAGCCAGGAGCCTCAACCTCAGCTATGAATTTTCATTTAGATCATTTTGTTGAGAAAGACGATGATATAGAGAGCTATCTAAATAGGTATGAACTATTAGCTACCACGTATGGGTTAGAGAGAGAAAGGTGGAGCTTAAAGTTATCTCAAGGACTTCGTGGGGCAGCTTATGAAGTTTTTGCAAAAATGAGCAGAGGTGATCAGGAAAATTATGACATGCTAAAGCAGGCTCTTTTGTTAAGATATGAAAAGAATGCAGAATTTTATAGGAAAAAATTTAGGAATGCTAAACTACTGTCAGGTGAAACCTATCACCAGTTCTCTGCACGAATAGAGACATACTTGGAGAAATGGACTTCTCTGGGGAAAACCCAAGATCTTAAGGAAATGGTCCTTATAGAGCAATTAAGAGAGTCCATGGCTCCAGACCTGAGAAAGTTTTCTCATGGAACAAGGTGCAGAGAGGCTGGGTGAGTTGCTAAATGTTGCTGAAAGGTATCAAGCAGCTCAAGCAGAGGTAACAGGTAATAAAAAGAAACAAGTGGATAACTTTAGGGCACCACAGAACTTTAATAAATTTGATCCTAGGGATCAAAACAAAGGTAAGCACCAGTTTGATAGGCCACGGTATGAAAATAAAAATAAATTCCCACAATTCGATGAAAGGAAATATGATGAAAGAAAATCTTTCAACCAAGGAAAAAGGTGGTGTAAAAATTGTCAGATGGACAATCATGACACTGACCGTTGCAGAAGGAAACCTGTGTATATGGCAACCCTTCAGGTCAGGTCGACCTCAAGACAGGAGGAGGATATTATGTTAGATACCACTCCAGAAGAGATGAGGAAGGCACAGGCTGGGGATAAAACACTCAAGCCTTGTTTCAGAAAATTGTCAACTTGTCATACAACTCCAGGCAAGGGAGATTTTTACATGAAAAACAAGTTGATGTATAGGAAGACTGGAGCTAGATCCAAAGGTCAGGGACAGCTGGTACTTCCTAAAAGATATAGGGCAGACTTAATAAGGAGCCTACATGTGAAACCAGATGGGGACCATGAGAAGATAGGTACCATCATTCAAAAGGTGGCTCACAATTATTATTGGCCCAAAGCAAGATGGGACATTGAGAATTTTGTAGAAAGGTGTAGCATAGCACATGAGGGAACACCCACAAGTGGGAACATTGATCAGGACCTGGACACGCCACGGGGCAAAATTAGGCCTGATAATAAAAAGAAAAATAGATTTGATAAAGTGGACCAAATGGAATGGGAAGCCCCTTTTCACGGACAAGCTTCACTTAACTGTTTTACAATGGCCACTATGCGGAGAGTGCAAAAAGATGTCTTACCCCAGGATAAGCCGAAAATCCCTCAATCGGACTTAAACAAACTGGAGGAAGAAGATGTAGAGAGGAAATCTCTCATCAAGAATTTTAAGTGGGGAGAAAGCCCCAAAAGAAAAATTGGTAGCGGTCGTTTTGTGAATGATAATTCTGGGAGGAAAAATCATCACTATAGAGCTTCGAGTGGAAGAGACCATACCGGTGCATGGACAAATAGGTCCACAAAATTAAAGGTCCATATGTAGCTTTGTTAAGAACGTGGACTGATGAAAAGGCAGAGGAAAACATTACATCTTCATACCAATATGTGAATGAGCTGACCACTCGTTTAAAAACTGGCTGGAAACTTGCCAATGAAAATTTGAAACAAGCCAGGAAGAAACATGCTGCCTATTATAACAGGAAGGCGAAAGACAGAAATTTGGCTGTGGGAGAGAAGGTACTGCTTCTTCTCCCCGGGAGTCAGAATAAGTTACAAATTGGATGGCAGGGTCCATATACAGTTTTAGAGAAGGTGTCTAGAACAAATTATAAGATAGATAAGAAAGGGAAAGAAAAAATCTATCATGTGAATCTCCTGAAGAAATATTTGGAAAGAGAACATCAGGAAGAGACACACTTGTTGACCTTGTCCATCGCCATGGAGATGAAAAAGGAACCACTTTCATCATTTGAATATCCATTACACCCCTGTGAGACAGCAGCACAGGTGAAAATCAGTACACATTTAACGAAAACTCAGAAAGAGAGAGTGCAACAGGTTCTAAATAATCATGCAGAGGTGTTAACAGACCGACCAGGGCATACAAACCTATTGGAATATGATATGAAACTGATAGACCCCACACCTGTCTGTATGAAACCATATTCGATTCCGTTTGCTAAGGAGAAAGCTTTGAAGGAAGAGATAGACTATCTGTTGAAGGAAGGAATTATTTCGCACAGTGAATCTTCGTATAGTTCCGGTGTTGTACTCTTAAGGAAGCCCTCTGGAGAACATAGACTCTGTATAGATTACAGGAGACTGAATGCTATTACAGAAGGACAGGTGGATCCATTGCCGGATACAAATCAGCTGTTTGCCAGTTAAATAAAGCTAAATATTTCTCAAGGGTGGATCTGAGTAAAGGATACTATCAGATTCCAGTAAAACCTGAGATCAGACAAAATTGTTGGATGTAAACATTTCGGAGGAACGTAATGAATCCCTGAGTTGCCTCTTTGATTGAGGATATTCCGAATGTTTCATACAGGATAATAAGAAGATTATGGGATCCACTACGAAAACTCTGCTATCACCAGGTATATGTTATCTCCTCATAACGTACATTTTGAGGGAAATATAATGTTCTCTGGACATGTCATTGCGCAGACTCAGAGAAGAGAAATGGTGAATACGGGTTGCGAAGCAGCATTAAGACAAGCACTCACACTTGCGGCTGTTCAGTAACATAACCGAAATATATTATTGGTTGTAGAAGTCTGAGGCAGATTTCATGAGTAGTGCCTACTCTGAATGGACCCAACTACATAAAACCATGATAGCACCACAGCAGAGTAAAGTCAAGTTGACTTACATTTATCTATGTGTATATAGAATAAAGGACTGACATATAATGTCTGTTTTAAGAGGGGAGGTGTCGTGAAATATTCTAATCCACATATATAAATTATCAGGTAAATATAAAGCCTAACAAATAAATTTAATAAAGAAAAGAGCAATGGTAAAATAACAGTGCTGTCACAAAGAATGTACTCGAAATCCCCCTTTGTTTTATGCTTCGTCTGCAAATTGTAACGTTTCCACGTTAAATATAAGCCACTGCATAAATACAAGCGTTTCCACAACACATTAAAACGGGTATTGCATTTCTAAGAAAAACATTGAGAGGCACACTGCGTAATGACCTAAATTAATCCTAACATTAATTATACTACGTTACCAAAACGAACGAACAGATGGACTCAAATAGAAAGAAGGGAGGGCTGAAAATCAGGAACGCATGCAACACTAAACACGTGTCTCGCTATTAATGCCACCCAACACGCGTCGCGCGATACACAATTACTACTATCACGCGTGTAAGGCCACATGCACTAACTTTTTTTCAGACGGACAGTGATAAAAACACTAACCTTCCCAGAGTTAGTTTTTAAAATCCTGAAAAACGCTTATTAGAAAAGATAACATTAGATGGGTTTACGTTTGAAAACATTACAGTACCCAGACAGCACATCTTCGAAACAGGAGGTAGAAGAAATTGCATATTTTGAACGCAGCCACTTAGCTCTTTTAAATTTGTATATTTGGGTTCCTTAGGGCTTGCTGACAAAGAATATGTAAAACGTTACGCAAATAGTCTAGGAATTAATAAATTATAACCAAAATAAAATAGTGGGGATGCCTGACAGCATGAAATCATTTCTGCTCATAAAATTTTTTTATAATGTGTTTGAAAAAACCTTACGTTACGGAAATAGCCTACCATGTTAACTCCAAATTGATTGGAGCGCAACAAATATAAGACTAAACACGATTGGTCGGGCTATAAATACTATCTTGCGTTGTTATGGGAAACGAATAGAAGGGGTACTTTTTTGAAAAGATGTGGAGACGTGGTTTCATTGGGTAGAGCTGCGAATATACTTGATTCAGAGCGTCTGTTCATTGCCACATCTTGTAATAATCCTACTAAGAAGCAGTACGTTGAGCACCAGTGTATATTTTATATAAAATAAAGCCTGGAACATCGGCAGATCGGAGTTGTGCTATATCCATTGCCAGTCAACGAAACTGTTTATTATTCTATGAATTGTGGTAAGCTTGAAATATTCAATATCTTTTAATGAAAATTGAATGTAAATTGTTAATTTATGCCTGTATATATGTGTAGTTCAGTAGCGAACATGATGTAAAGCCTATAATGCTCCAGCCTGAACAGAAGGTGTCGGAGGAAAGTAAAACGGCATGGAATGGCCAAACAATACACTGACACCTAGATTATTGATTAGACAGAAATAATGCTGGAATTGCAGAGGCGTAGTAACCATTAGGGAGGGAAATACTGGTATAAAGTATTTCAGATGAAGCTGACAGTTGGCCTAACGCTCCGAACTCAATGTTTGTGATGTATTGTGCTCAGTGTAGAACTAGAGTATCAATTAGTTATGAAGTAGAAGGTACAATCCTTCTTGTTTAACAGGGACATGTGGTCTTAAAGTTATTGAGCAGCACCTGGTCAGAGCTTTGCTGAATCCAGAGTCGGACAGCATACTCCTTGGTCCATTTAGCTATCAGTGAGGTGTCTCCAGAGCCCAGGGGAGAAATCGAGCAGAGGAGTCTTTTCCTGCCGCCATCACGCAAGATAAGCTGATGTGGCCAGCTGAGCTCAACATTATGTACCCCCATCTTAAAATGACAGTGTAAAATACAATTAAGAGGGGAATTTAATTGTTTTAATATCAGGAACTGAGAACATCTCCAATACTAGTTCCAATAAAGACAAACTATTGAAGTCATGATGACAAATACCAACAGAGCTGAACAAAACAAAACCAGTATTACCTCATATTACTACTACACAACTGACACACATAGGATACTTTTAATAATATATGTCACTACAATATTCATATTGAGAAATTCTGTACATATAACTTGTAATTAAAATTGATTGTGATTCCTGGTTCCCTTTGTATTTGAATCAGGACACATATTCATTCATGACAGCACTGAATACATATTGTTATTTGAAAAGTTATCAGTGACTCCTTTAAGATATCCTTGTAGAGTGTTTTATGTATGTGAGTGTCACAGTGTTGTCAAGTGTGGTGGAATAAATTAAATTGTTTATCTGTCTGTTGTTGTTTTGACTTACACTTCATCATACACATACCCTAGACATATAACGTAGTCATCACACTATTCCAGAATAATTCTGACTGAGGTATACATATGTGGCAGCAAGTAAGGTTATATATAATACACTACATTTATTAGATATATATATATACCTTCACAGCTGATCTCAGTCAGTACACTAAGTCCCCTATAAATATTTATAACATCCCACTTTACCACAGTAGGTAATGCTGCTGACGTTTCACAATATTTATTATACGACGTTTCATAGTATAGACGACACAGTCAATGGCATAATAATCATGGACATTATATGATGGTAATTGTAGTTAACCCTTTGCATCAGCTCAGATACATGGTGCCAACAATAATGAATTGTCAATCTACTTTCTGCTTTCATCTACTGAAGTTCTGGTACCCTGACAGAACCCGTCAGGTACCCCTCTGCAAATATACCGCACGGGAAGGGCGGTTTCAATGGCCTAACAAAAGGCTATGACTTTTTCTGGCATCACATGCCAGGCACTTCTTCTCATGAAGAATAAAGGCCGTAACCACGGACCTTTATGGCGACAGCATCAGGCCGCAAGTAGCGGACCTCAAATATTAGGTAACCTTGGTGTTTTAACTTTTCGTGTACATATTCCTGCCAATCCTCTACTCAAGTAGATAACTTTATCTGGGCTCTAATGTTCAAAAGACTCTTGGTCTTAGCTCCCGTATCAGGCACCAACAATGGGGCTCTATATAATATATCAGCTGTGAGCTCTGTTCAACATGTCGCCGAAATGTATTTCTATACTCTAGGCATACGAAACATAAATGACTTTATTACCTGTGTTCAGAATCCTAGAAAAACACTAAACACCATACTGCCATTCCTGGCATACAGAATGAACTGGGGAAGGAAAGATGACATCTCAGTCATACAATGAACTTCTAAATCCCCGAAAAAGATGGCAAGAAAAATCTTCGGACCTCTGTCCGATCACATCGCCCAGGGTACACTGGTCCAAGACGGAAGTCTCAGGTCTTTGCGCCAAAAACCTGCGCATGTGCAAACAGCACAGACCTGAGCGAAACTTAAAACACAAGACCAGGGGGTTTTCCTCAAGCGAGAGGCAAAGCCACTCCGTATATGGTCATGTGAATAGTAAACTTAAGACATGATAGCAATTTAAGACACAGATCAACAAAAGATAAGGGGGAAGATAACCAGGAATTAATCCTGCCATTAACGTAAATCACCAGTTCCTTTCTTAGACTATCAAAATAATTAAACAGGGTTTGATGTCTTTAATATATATGCTAAATAGACAGCAACACTATGGCTGCAGTGTTTTTCGCTCTTTAGCAGCCAATACCAAATTGAAGTGGATGCGGTATTATCTACACCGTAAATCTAGGCTTTTCCTGTGGCTTTTCTTACATTTCGAAACGTGTTGAATTGAAGTCATGAGCTCCAGTGTCTACATTTTAGCTTGCATTTAAAGGATCATCACATCTGGTCCCAAGCTAGGAGGAATACACATGTGGCATACTGTGCATTCCCCGCCATCCGATGAGGCTCTCGAAATATGCAGAGCTAAAATACTGTGCCCTGGTTCTCGGCTCTCCCAAAGGATCATCACGTCCTACACAGAGCCACTTCTCAGCTCCTCCTGCCTATCATGCAGTCCATAGTGAGATCCTCTTGCATGCAGACAACCAGGTACAAGCCAGAATTATGTCTGAGGCTCAAGTGACTCCTACAATCTTAGTGTGCAATGCTGAGTTCTCAGTATGTTTTACAACAGTGGGAAATCTCTGGAAGTGTGTGGATGGTTTCAAGAGCCAACGAGGGTGTTATTAGCCTCACAGACATAGGTCCACATCCAAATCTACATATTATCGCATTGTACATAGCTGGTGGTCATATAAGTATGACTCCAGATATGCCTCCGTGCATTTTTATTTAAGTAAAGTTAACATTCAGTAAAATATTTAGTTTTAATTGTCCACGTGCAGGAAGCAGATCGAGCTGCAGAGAAAAAAAAAGTTATATATAGGCTGTACTTATTCCAAAAACCCAGAGACTTTGAAACCTTAAAACTACTGTTTTTTTCTTCTTCCTTGTTCCCTTCAGACTTCCACATTAATGACTCTAATAAAGGCAGTAGTCAGCTAAAGGTTCTGTGACAAAACGTCTGAACATGCTCTTTTGTGTGATCTCTCACACCTTCAGCCCTCCGGCAGTATCCTTTCTTTTTCTTCCCATGTTAAAGACTAATTGACTATTAAATTTGTTGTATGTTATTTTAAACTAAACAATAATAGTTGATTCAGTATATGTACGAAAGCAAACGTATGAGCCAGTTTTCTTGATAAATTATATATATATATACATATATATATATATATATATATATATATATATATATAATATATATATATATATATAAAATATATATTCATATATATATACACATTTACATTATATTAGCCTTTTTACTTATAAGAGGGCATTCGTTGGATTACTCCAACTGGGGGCTTGAAAGGGCCAGAATCATTGCATAACCCCTTCACAAAAGGCGACGGACCAGATAATAAGTTAACAAATTTGCTCAGCCCTTAAGCAGCGTTTGTTCTTGACTTCTGGGAATATCTTGTGAATGCTCCCCAAAGGTAGAAGCGCCATTCATCTTCTATCTATATCTTTGCCAAGAATAATCTTGCGCGAAGATAGATACCTTGGACGACCTACTTTTAGATACGCTTGCGTTGTGACCATTAGTGGACCACTACTGCAAAGCAAGGGGAGGCAATCCAGTGACAGGTTCCTCGTTCGCCTTCAGACTTCCACATTAATGACTCTAATAAAGGCAGAAAGTCAGCTCAAGGTTCCTCGGTCACCTTCAGACTTCCACATTAATGACTCTAATAAAAGCAGTAGTCAGCTCAGGTTTCCTGACATCTCCAAACAGTTTTTCGTGGAGTGAAGTATGTTGTTGCCTTATGCTACTTCGTTCATTGCTGTTTGGTGGGCAGATGTGATTGTATCAAAGTAGATCTTTACAGTGTTCCTAAAGTAGATCACGAGGGCTCCTGTATTGCCGACCCCTGCCCTAAACATTATCGGTTTGAATCTCCTGAGTGACTCTTCTCTCTCTTTCCGTCTTTGTGTTTTTAGTTCTTTATTTTTTATTCTGACATCTTGATATACTCTTGATTCACTCTCGCAGCGAGATGACGCCATTTGGATGGTTCTTAGTTTGATTTCCCAGTGAGCCTTTATGCCACAAACGGCTCCTGTGTCGACCCAGCCCCCAAATGGGTACCAGAGCAACTCTGGGAAGGTTAAGGCGGCCGGTGTGATGCTGACCACATCACCCCTAGTGTGCCAACTGTCAAGATAATATGGGCCTAACACCATATTCCAAATATGCCTCAATGGGCGTGTAACGGGATCCTTTACCTTTACCTATCACTTCTATTTCTGGTCTGTTGTCTGGTGTCCACAGGGTCCGGATTTAGATAAGGTGAGGCCCTAAGCTATAGGAAGCTGTGGGGGCCATTTTTTGCAATTGGTAAGAGAGAATAAATTGGTTATGGATCAAAGAAGAAGAAGCAAAGAGAATAAGGTCGTACAACAACTGAGCTGGGAAGTGTAGCAAAGTTAGATTTTGCTGGGGAGGTTATTATGGTATCCTAAAAAGAATGAAATCCGTGTATGTATTAACCGTGTGAGGTCAAGCACATGTAGGCCCTGACTCTATAAATGATGATGATGAATTATGTGCAGGGAACCTAACGCGACCTCCCTAGATCTCACACGGTCACTATTTTGGCTCTAGTGTCTGGTGTATGATGTACCTAGTGTCTAGGGGAGAAATGAAATGATGGTACACAACACAAAACACTTTAAGTTTCTATGAGGAAGTGAATAAAACTGTGGTTAAGTTTTTCTTTTTAAATTTGATAATTTTTTGTACAATTTATTTTGCCTGTCCAGTCATATCGTTTGGACAGGTCTTTGAAAATGAGGACATGATAGTTTTACATAAAAGATTAACTAAAATTGTGTGTGGACAATCTGCCCAAATAACTACAAGTTAATATATGTCTTTCCTGTTGGAATGTTCACAGCTGTAAATTTATTCTTCTAAGGAGGGAGAGTCACTGTGTTATGAGGGGCTGTATTATCATCATACCCCCATCAACTTCCTGAGTATGATTTGAAAGGGGACCAAGGTTTATTTTTAAAACGAAACTGTCAGGTTTGTACCCAGGTCCTTAACATATCACCTGGGGTTTCTTGTTTGAAAGATAAAGATATTGTGTAGTTGCAGAAATATCGATATCACATTCACACGCCCAAGCTCCTGCTGTTATCTCTTGCAAAAGCATACATGAAATTTCGGAGACTTCTTGGCGTTAATCGTCACTCTCAGGTTTCCTGTCACCAGCTGGCAAAAAGGAAAACAAAACCTCTGCAACAAAAGGACACCCTGGCCTTTTACATCTGATCACTTATTCTTTTATTTAAAATTTCATACGTGGGTATGGGGTCAGCCTCGCGTTGCATTTCAGGTGCACTCACCCCCTAATTTTCATGTCTCCCATCTTGCTGTGACCCCCTTCAGGTTCCTATGGCAGATACGCCACTGTACGTTTACTTTGTTTTCCTCAATAAGATAATGTGGAGTAACCACATTTTCTTTTATATTTTTTCTCTTCTTTTTCTTTTTAAATATAAATGCTTCAGGCATGTTGAACAGTGTTCCTTGAACACGGAGGCTTACTAATATACTCTAATACAATAATATTTCAAACATAATCATTGACAACATACATTAGTTAGATACATTTCAACGTGAGGACTCAACAATGTCTGCTCCCGGCACGTCCTTCACTTTTTCCCAATAGCAGTATCTAACTTTGGTAATGGGAATAAACATATTAAATTCATAACGCATTCTTACCACAAATCAAGAATATAAACAAATGACGCTGACTTTGCAAAGAAATGGCCTCAGTTCTTCTGCTCCGTCCAGACTGTGAAATACTTATTTAGTTATTTAATTTACTTTTAAATTTATCACAGCTGTTCTCAGCGTATCTGAATTAAAATACTGTTCAACTGGCAATGAATAGTGGAAGCTTTTTGCTAATATTTTAGTAGCACTGGCCAATCGAAAGCTTGCGACTACCAGAATTCAAATGCAGTTTTTGAAAAACAAAATTAATTCCAAACATACTCTGCGTCTGGTAGTCGATTGGCCAGTCTGCTTTAGTTATGCCAATACAAACGATGTTAGTTTTTGGTAACAATTTTTCCTACCGCTCCCTCTCCTCCTATACTCTTGTTACCCAAGCGAATTTGAATTTCCTCAATGCCTCTCTTCTAAGCCGGTTGTCCCCACTAACGTTATGAAAAAAAAAACAGGAAACAACAGTCTGTCTGGTCGTGCGTCCGTAGACATTTAGATATTTTCTCAATAAACGTGTCTAATACTGGGACTATCATATTATTTAAAACCCATTCTTGCTCAGTGAACCCTAAGCTATACTACCATATAATTTTTTATGTTCAGTTTTCATTATTGGTTTTAGATTTTCAATTTTGTCACCGGGTCATCGTCAAATAAATATTTTACACAATACGACGGCCATCTTCCCTCTCGCCCTCTCGCTAGCATGTATTTTTCAAATAACTAACTTGTTTTTGTGACGTCAGAAACATTACCACGAAGAGGCAATAAAATTGTCTGCGTGTTTTGCCTCTGTTGGCTTTGCTCCAGCGTATATTATGCATGCGGGAGTGTTCAAGCGAGGCGGGTGTTGGCGTGGCGGGTTATAGAATTGGCGTTGTCTTAATTTGTATTGAATCGTGTAACACTACCCCAAAAAAATAAGGATTACTACTTATTACCAGCGTTAAAGTTGACAGAATACGTTAATTCAGATAGTTATTTTGCGGCACACTTCCGCCAAAATCGTTAATTATAAGTCTAGGCTGCAAAATGGTATGCAGCAGATCTGGCAAAATGTTAAATGTTGGTACAGTAGACATTCAAAAATCGGCAACCTCCGGACCTGAGGAGTGCCGGATTTTTGAAAATGCCGGGATTTTAGTATTTATGTTTATATATTCTGTATATATTTAACAGAAATGACTACCTGTACACTTTATCTGCGTCGAACAATGCACGATGTTTACGTTTTTACACCACTTCTTTTATTTGCGTGAATCCATAATGGGGCTTTTTAAAAAACAGCAGCAAAATAAATGATTTAAAATGAGAAGGATAATGAGCAGGGGAATGCCTGTTAACACTGCAAGCAAGACCCAACAGCTGCATCAAAACATAAACTGCTCCAGGAAAACAGTGGCGCGCCAACGGGGGGTAAATTTAAAAATGCGCTCCGAAATCCATGCCAGAAATCTGAAGGAACCAGATTATCGATGGCCGGATTTTTGAATGTCAACTGTAGTACGTTTTTCGAAACCGAAAACCAAAACGCTGTGTTAGATTTTTTACCGTGGAATCGTTCTATAGGCTTTACACTGCACAAAGGCAGCGTTGCTGGCGTGTGAGAGCATCACCGTCAGACATAATAGGGCTGGTTTATTTATTTTCATTTTATGACTAAAATCTTACTGAAATGAGCGATTATTCTCGCAGATTTTACTACAGGAAGAGAGGACTCTTCAGGCTGTGAGGCCCTAAGCTGTAGCTTAATATTTAGTTTATGGCTAAATCAGGCCCTGGGGGTGCCCCCCTTCTTTCTGTCTTCAGAAATATCTTCTATTTACCTACATTTATTCTATGTTACTATGTCTTATATTTCACGAGCTTCGGATTTCCCCCCGTTTTTTTACAACTGTGTCCTATTTAAAAAAAAAAAAAAAAAACCACGGTCTATTTTTAATCATAATAATGGCTACCGGTGAGCTGATTCGTGCGATCCGTGTGGTCTCCATCCACTGCTCTTGAACAAGGTTCTCCTTCTCTCCTAGCTCGTTCTTGTCACCTTGTCAAGCAGGTGAAGAGAGGCCATTGTGGTGGCCGTAGCTGTATAGTGATGCGGGTGTGGCGTGTGAGGCCAAATCTTGAATAGAATCTCGTCAGACTATCTGCTCCAAGTTTGGTTTGGCCCTTCAGTGACGAGAGCTCTTTTCTGCGTGAAGGAAGTGCGGTATGGAAACATGAGTACATTTCTTTTGTTGTGCCTGTTTGTACAATACGATCTCGCTCGCCCTGGTCTTGTTCGTTTATGTTTAACTTTTCCCACCCGAGCAGACAAAACCGGCCAGAGAATATTTAGCCAGCGATTGTTGACAAAACGGTCGTCTGCGTAGGAGAGTAGCCTTCTTATGGATGCTTCGTCTCTCTGGGTACTTCTCTAAAGAAACTTGTCGCTGTGTACTTCTCTCGCAAAAACGTCTTTTTTGGGCACTTCTCTCCTGAGACTTATTTCTGGGTGTCTTCCCTGGCTGTGTGCTTTTTTTTTTTTTTTTTTTAATCGTTGCTAAAAGTAGAGTGTACCTAGCAACGCGCGTACTGTTTACTTACTTCGGAGTTGAAGAGTTCTCGGAAGTGTTGGCTGAGGCTAAAAACATGAATCGAGTTTTGGGTGGGCGGAGAAATTCAGAGACTCGAGCAACAGTGTTTGTTGAGTAAACTGAATGTCCAGCGCTGCTCTGCTAGAATATTTTGGTGTTTAGGTTACTTTACGGAAGAAAAGCGGCCATAAATGAAAAACACCGGGTGAATGGTTAGACCGATGCGAAACGATACAGAACTTCAAACAAGTTCTGGATGGCAGGAAGACGGGGGGTCTTAGAACGGAACTGAGGGTCTCGTAGGTAGTAATTTCTATATAGGGAAATTTAAGTTTTATTGATGGCTGGGGTGGTTTAAATAAAATATTAACGGAAAGTTATGTTGTTGGTATGATTGCCCTGAGAAATGTTAACTGTAAGTTGTGCTGATGGCGGTGTGACACCGAGAAAATATTAACCAAATGTTTATGTAGCTGGCGAGGTCATACAGACAGATATTGACTTTCCGTTTCCCTCTTTAAAGGAGAGTGGAGCCATCACTTCAGATGGTCTCCATGCGGGAAGCCTGCGTCAAGCATTCGCATGCTAATGCAGCAGTGGTTTCTGTAGTAATCTATTTTACATGGCAAGGCGGCCAGTCCCATACACAACCTCAAATTAGTCGCATTGTAACGACATTCATCAGGCAACGGTCGTCCTGTTCTATCTTTGTCTCATTAGTGAATTTCTTGAACTACACGGGGCCAAAGAGATATTAACTGAATGTTATGTTGTTAGTAAGGTGGCACTGAGAGAGTTAAACTGAATGTTATGTTGTTAGTAAGGTGGCACTGAGAGAGTTAAACTGAATGTTATATGGATGGTGAGATTAAACTGAGATATATTACCTAAAAGTTGAGTTGATGGTGAGATCATACAGAGAAAATTTTACTGAATTTTTTGTTGATGGCGAGATCAGACTGAGGTAAATTAACTGAAAGTTATGTTTATAGTGAGGGCATACAGATATAATTTAAATGATTTTTAAATTGAGAGTGAGATTAGAATTAGATACATTAACTAGAAGTTATGTTTATAGTTAGATTAGACTGAGGTACATCAACTAAAAGTTATGTTTATAGTGTGATTGGACTGAGATACATTAACTAAAAGTTATGTCGATGATGAGATCAGACTGAGATACATTAACTAAAAGTTATATTGATGATGAGGTCACACATAGTTAATTAAACTGATAGTTATATTGATAGTACCGTTTCACAGACAGGTGCCCACTGATAACCCAGCTGCAGAGGCGGACTGAACAGTCTATCTGTCAATGTGTTACAAATACATTTTTCAGTCCTTCCAGAGTGTATATGTGTGCAAATGTTATGAGCATTCTTTAAATGTTATGAGCATGGTGTGGTGAAGTGGGATGTTATAAATATTTATAGGGGACTTAGTGTACTGACTGAGATCAGCTGTGAAGGTATCTATATCTATTAAGAGTAGTGTATTATAGATAACCTTACTTGCTACCACATATCTATATATCTCAGTCAGAATTATTCTGGAATAGTGTGATGACTACGTTATATGTCTAGGGTATGTGTATGATGAAGTGTAAGTCACAACAACAGACAGATAAACAATTTAATTTAATCCACTACTCTTGACAACACTGTGACACTCACATACATCTAACACTCTATGAGAATATCTTAAAGGAGTCACTGATAAATTTTCAAATAACAATATGTATTCATTACTGGCATGAATGAATATGGATCCTGATTCAACTACAAGGGAACCAGGAATCACAATCAATTTAAATTACAAGTTATGTACAGAATGTATTTAATATGAATATTGTAGTGACATATATTATTACAAATATCCTATGTGTGTCAGTTGTGTAGTAGTAAAATGAGGTAATACTGGTTTTGTTTTGTTCAAGCTCTGTTGGTATTTGTCATCATGACTTCAATAGTTTGTCTTTAGGGACTAGTATTGGAGATGTTCTCAGTTCCTGATATTAAGACAATTAAATTCCCCTCTTAAGGTTATTTTTACAAAGTCATTTCAAGATGAGGGGACATAATGTTGAGCTCAGCTGGCCAATTCGCTTATCTGGCGTGATGGCGGCAGGAAAGGACTCCTCTGCTCGAATTCTCCTCTGGGTTCAGGAGACACCTCACTGATAGCTAAAAAGACCAAGGAGTATGCTGTCCGACTCAGGATTCAGCAAAGCTCTGACCAGGTGCTGCTCACTACCATCAAGACCACGGTCCCTGAAATCAAGAAGGATGTACCTTCTACTTCATAACTAACTTAAACTCTCTTGTTACACTGATCACAACACAGCACAAACATTGAGTTCAGAGCATTAGGCCAACTGTCAGCTTCATTTGAAATACTTTATTCCAGTATTACCCTTCTTAATGGTTACTACGCCTCTGCACTTCCAGCATTATTTCTTTCTAGTCAATCATCCAGGTGTCAGTGTACTGTTTGGCCATTCCATGCCGTTTTACTTTCCTCCGACACCCTCTGTTCAGGCTGGAGCATTTTAGGCTTTACCTCACGTTTGCCACTGAACTACACATATATATATACAGGCATAAATCAACAATTCACATTCAATTTTCATTAAAAGATATTGAATGGTTCAAGCTTACCACAATTCATACGAATAAACACAGATACGTTGATTAGCAATGAATTCTGGCACAAACTGGCACAAATTCCCATCTGCTTATCTTCCAGGCTTTTATTTAGCAAAATATAAGCTGGCTTCAACGCACTGATGCTTTATCAAGCTTATTTAAACAAGTGGTTTCGAACTAACGCTCCCAAGTGTGTATATCAGCGAGTCTGGCCAATGAGCCCCGTTTCGACAAGTGTTTGAAAAAATGTTACCCTTCCCCGTCTCCCTAACAACGAAAGATAGTATTTATAGTCCGACCAATCGTGGTTAGGCTTTCATTTGTTGCGCTCCAATCAATTTGGAGTTTACATGGTAGGCTATTTCTGTAACGTAAATTTTTTTCAAACACGTTATAAAAAAAAATCTTATGAGCAGAAATGATTTTATGCTGTCAGGCACCCCCAATATTTTATTCTGGGTATAATTTATTAATTCCTGGACTATTTGCGTAACGTTTTACATATTCTTTGTCAGCAAGCCCTAAGGAACCCAAAAATACAAATTTAAAGGAGCTACGTGGCTGCGTTCAAAATATGCAATTTCTTCTACCTCCTGTTTCGAAGATGTGCTGTCTGGGTACTGTTATGTTTTCAAACGTAAACCCATCTATTGTTATCTTTCCTAATAAGCGTTTTTTATGATTTTAAAACCTAACTCTGGGATGGTTAATGTATTTTATCACTGTCCGTCTGAAAAAAAATTTGTGCATGTAGTCTTACACGCGTGATGGCAGCATTTGTGTATCGCGCGAAGCGTGTTTAGTGTTCGGCTTTCTGCCTCTCCCTTCTCTTTTTATCCTTTAGTCCATCTGTTCGTTCGTTTTGGTAACGCAGTATAATTAATGTTAGGATTAATTTAGGTCATTACGCAGTACGTCTCAATGTTTTTCTTAGAAATGCAGCACACGTTTCATTGAAGAAGGCGGGTAATAATACAGTAAGCTTTTATATCAACGTGAAAGCGTTACAATTTGCAGACGAAGCATAAAACAAGGGGGATTTCGAGTACATTCTTTGTGACAGCACTGTTATTTTCCCATTGCTCTTCTCTTTATTAATTTTATTTGTTAGGCTTCATATTTACCTAATAATTTATATATGTGGATTAGAATATTTCATGACACATGGCTATAAATGTTATGAGCATGTATGTCTACAAATGTTATGAGCATGTCTATAAATGTTATGAACATGTCTATAAATGTTATGAGCATGTATGTCTATAAACGTTATGACCATGTATGTCTATAAATGTTACGAGCATGTATGTCTATAAATGTTCTGAGCATGTATGTCTGTAAATGTGATGATCATGTCTATAAAGGTTATGAGCATGTCTATAAATGTTACGACCATGGCTATAAATGCTATGAGCATGTCCATAACTGTTACGAGCATGTCTATAAATGTTATTAGCATGTTTATAAATGTTATGAGCATGTCTACAAATGTTATTGACATGACTACAAATGTTATGGGCAAGTCTACAAATGTTATGGCAGGGCCGTAGATACGGGGGAGGGGTTTGGGGGTTCAAACACCTCCCTCCCCCCCCTTCCTCTAGGGTTTGGTGAAAAAAATTTGTGGGGAAATTATACTGTACCAAACATGTTTTGTGCCGAAATTTTAAAACCCTTCCACCCCCCCCCCCCCTTCCCATTAAGTCCTGTCTACGGCCCTGGTTATGAGCATGTCTATAAATGTTACGAGCAGGTCTATAAATGTTATAAGCATGTCTATAAATTTTACTGGCATGTATACAAATGTTATGAGCATGTCTATAAATGTTATGAGCATGTCTACACGTGTTATGACATGACTACAAATGTTATGGTCATGTCTACAAATGTTATGAGCACGTCTACAAATGTTGTGAGCAAGTCTATAAATGTTATATGTTATGGGCATGTCTACAAATGTTATGAGCTTGTCTACAAATGTTATATGCATTTATATAAATGTTTTGAGCACGTTTATAAATGTTATGAGCACGTCTATAAATGTGATGAGCACGTCTACAAATGTTATGATCATGTCTATAAATGTTATGAGCACGTCTATAAATGTTATGAGCACGTCTATAAATGTTATGAGTGTAGAGGGATAATTTCATCTGGTAGATGGTTTAGATATATCTTCCCTCTCCGAGTTCATTTAGTGTTAACAGTAGCTGGATTTTAGTGTCCAGCCTGTCTAGGGTATAATTTTCATTAGGCCTTTCAGTCCAACTTTTTAAACAGTCTTCAAAACGTAAGGCTAGTCTTCAACAGTAGAAAACTCCATAATGCCTGGTTGACGTTTAGACAACATTTAGTTTATTACACGACGTAGCTCCTAATTGAAGGCATCCATAAAAATAGTCAATGGCAATCTCTAGCCAGTCTATAAGATCAGTCTATCGTCACGTAGACTACGGAAACAATGTCAGAGGCATATTGCTGAAATATTTAATATATAGTTCCACACACATTCCTCTCCTTTCAGCAATGACTTGTCCGTTTAAATATCATCAAGCTTAGGCTCCAACTGTAGGACGACCTAGCTGATATACATGATAAAACTCTGTAACAAGAGTACACTATCTGGAGCTCGTCCAAAACACGTCTTTCTCACACGGAGAATACACAGCGAAAGAGGCCGACTTCAAGATCGAATCCTCGACCTAAAGCCGGCAAAGGATCGTCTGCTCTAAAACAGCACACTATATGACGTACTTCCGGGGTAGTCTGGGCAACGCTTATCAACAAGGAAATGAGTACATAAACCCTGTCGAGTGCGATAGAGCCTGTTATGATTTCACACATAACAATGAGCACGTATAAAAATCTTGTGAGCACTTCTATAAATGCTATGATCACTTCTATAAATGTTATGAGCACTTATATAATTGTTATGAGCACGTCTATAAATGTTATGAGCACTTATATATGTCATGAGCACGTCTATAAATGTTATGAGCAAGTCTATATATGTTATCAGCACGTCCATAAATGTTATGTGCACATCTATAAATGTTATGAGCATGTCTATAAGTGTAATGAGCATGTCTATAAATGTTATGAGCATGTATGTCTATAAATTTTATGAACATGTCTATAATTGTTATGATCATGTCTATAAATGTTATGAGCGTGTCTATAAATGTTATGAGCATGTATATAAATGTTATGAGCATGTATGTCTGTAAATGTTATCATCATGTCTATAAATGTTAAGATCATGTCTATAAATGTTATGAGCATGTATGTTTATAAATGTTATGAGCATGTCTATAGATGTTATGATCATGTATGTCTATAAATGTTATGATCATGTCTATAAATGTTATGATCATGTCTATAAATGTCATGAGCATGTGTCGTAGATTTTAGATAGGAGAATTAAGACTTGGGTTGGTCCCTTCTGAATAGATTAGAATGAGTGATAGCCACAGTGAGAGATAGTAATAGCAATAGCTTTCCACGAGTAAGATGGTAGAATGTGATAGAGGCTGTCTCTGAGATCGAGAAATCTTCTCTCTCTCTCTGCCTATCTTCTACGACAGATTTAGAGGAGTCAGACAGTCTAAACACATATATATATATATATTAATATATCTCTATCCACTCACGTGCACACACATTCAAGTGACGACAGTTAAACACACAGACGTGGGAAAACTATAACAGTGATTATAAAGATATTTTGGAACGAAACTGACCGACACGCTGGAATAATTATTGAGTAGTTTAATTATCATAACAAACTTCTCTCACAACATATAAAATTACATCAAAGCATATACAAATAGTCATAAAGTCAATACAAATGCTACAAAAATGATAGACCCACAGTATGATCTTATCCCTCACGGTATGCCCACAGTCCTGTTAGAAGAAAGTGATAGCCCCAAGGAATCAAGGATACATATGATTAAGTCTAATATTTCCCCCTTTTAAGGTATGGACAGACTTGATATCTCTGCTCTATTTTTAAGGGAAATATGATTAGCAATACTTGCATACAGAAAGTTAAGACAGCAAAATGGGTGCCAAATTACAACAATAAAGAAAACACTCCGTCCTGCATTCACTCTATTCAGTCAGCAGTGATCACGTGCATTTGTTCATGCTCACAGCTTTGATAGCCACTTCTGGAAACATAATTTTTAGGACATTCTCATACAGAATCGTCAAAGGCAGTCTTTGACCAAGAAATCCCCAGTTCCAAAAAGACGGGAGGAATTCTCTGCTTCAGGGAACGATTCCTTGGGTGTTATTATTTTTCGGATGTCTGTTTAGGTCACATTAAAATTGTCCAGGCACGAACATTAACAACGAGCACAGTGTCAATAGCTTAGGTTTCTAGAATTGAGGAATGTCAGATCGGTGTCTACTTTCAGGAAAGGACTATATTTGGTCACCACACCACTAGTCAAAACTCCGTCGGAATGTTACTGACGTTAATATGTTACTTGCCACACAGGCTAAAAATGTACTTGAGTTGTTTCTCAGGAAGAATTAAATATGGCGCGATAGGCCTGTTATTTCATTTACCCTTTTAAATACTTGTAAAGATTCTGCACCAGGGTTTTTAAGGAAAATGTTTTAGTTCTTCACTAATATCACTCATCAGTACTTAACGCTGGCAAAGTTTTGGGTTAACCCCAGTATTCACTGAATAAAGGAAAAACACATATAAAATAATTACACATACTAGGTACTCGTTATAACTTACATTTTGAACTGCAAGCATACAGCTTGACTTATCATTTAAAACTTCCCGTTAAATAAGTTATATTCATAAATTCAGTATTCATGAATTAGAAATACAAACGTATTTCGTCAATACTCAATGATGAACCGTTATAAGTTAATTTTAAAATATATTCTCGTCTGATTATTTAGCAATTAAATTAAATTTCATTAATAGCCGACTGAGTTTAAGCTAGGAATATAATTTATTCTGCTTTCCACTGAAACACGTCACTAGAAAATAATACAGACTCTATATATTAAGCACTCTGCACAAAATCTAACTAGTGAAATATGAAATAAGCGATTATCACTTTAAACACTTCACAAAATATTAGATACTTAATATAATATATTTACCTCAACACAGAACTACAGGTGATTGCACACTTTAGAATTATGCGCTGATATATTTATTTGAAGTCTAGATACTCGGCAAATTTCCGAACAAACTAAGAGCTTCGCTATACAGCTTATTCTATTCACGAACAACCTGTCTACTGCGAATTTAGGAGTAAGAATGAAATACTAGTTTTAAACTCTGGTTAATATCTTAAACCAGACAAAGGATGTGCGTTACTTCCAAATCCCGATCTCTCCCCTTTCCTAACACCTACGTTAACTTAGACGCATGCCGTAACTGCCACCAGTGCGTTTTTCCACCTACGTTAACAAACCGACCGCGAGCGCGCGTGTCAGATGCGAATATCAGACAACCCGTCTCCAATGCAGAGGCAGTTTTCACACCTCCCCGAGAAACTTAACCGTGGGAGCGTGAGTGACATGAAAAAAACGCGACGCATGTCTGCCATTCGGTCTCTCGAGAGCGAATTTTCTCACAGTATTTCGTCTGGTGCAGGGAATGCTGTAGACATATGTCTGCTCCTATGTCTGGCCAGACGAATATATTCACAGTTCTGCGTCTAATGCAGTGACTGACACATTATGTCATAACATGCGTACTCAGTATGAGAAAGAAAGCGGAAAAGTGAGAATGGGAAAGAAAATATTTTTCGCAAACGAACGAATGCGAAAAAAACAGGAAAAGGGTAAAGAGTGATAATAAAATAGAGGACACGGGTAGAAAAAAGAGAGGAAATATAAAACATTTATTGATCATAATCTCTATACGACAGCATGTGTCACGCTTGGCTAAGAAAATTCTGGCACACTGTAGTTTAAGACCACCCTGGACTTTTAGTCCCTCTCATTTCTTATTATTTGTGTCTCTTGACAGCGGTAGATTGGGGAAACTGGCCTGTCACTTTGTAATTGGACAGGTTAACTCCCCTTTCCCTAGCGCGGGTGAGCGGGAGAATATCTTATGTCTTTTCATGTCTTCTGTATGCTGGTCGGCATAAGTTGTAAGGCGTCCCGGGACTCTTTTGTTGCTGGTGGCGGCGACATTCCTAGAATTCTTTGACACTGAGCTTGGTCACTGCACGCTCTTTCTGGTAGACAAGCGACATAATTCCCTGGACTTTAAACCCGGGGAAAGCCGTTGCCTTTCATGTGACCATGCCTGGCTAGAAACTCTACACCAGAATGTCGGTCCAGCTTTAGTATTGCTTTTATCCAGGTGTAGCAAAATATGCGAGAATAAACGCTCAATTCAGTACGATTTAGGCATAAAACGATAATAAATACATTAGCCCGCATTGTCTGACGGTTGGCATCTTCGAACCCAGCAGCGCTGCTTTTTGCACAGTGCTAAGCCTATA
The DNA here is from genome assembly GCA_024509875.1 of Oreohelix idahoensis. Lineage (NCBI taxonomy): Eukaryota > Metazoa > Mollusca > Gastropoda > Stylommatophora > Oreohelicidae > Oreohelix > Oreohelix idahoensis. The sequence goes on from JAMPIV010004062.1 coordinate 30,375, forward strand.
GAACGATTTCACGGAAAAAAAGTCTGACACGCTTTAGTTTTGTTTTCGAGAAACACTACTAATATTTAACTTTTGCCCAATCTGCTGATTACACTTTGTAGTCTAGCTTTACAATTAACTATTGGCGGAAGCATGCCGCAATATAGCTATCTGAAGTAACACTTTCTGTCAACTTTGTAGCAAAATCCGTAGTAATCCTTACATTTTTTGGTAGTATTACAAGATACAATGCTAACTAGTAACGCAAAGTCCTAACCCGCCCCGTCTACACCCCGCTTCGATGACACAGTCTGCAACGCATATATACACACTGCGAAAAAGCCAGCCAAGGCATCACCACGCAGACAATTTTATTTCCTCCTAGTGGTAGCATTTCTGACGTAACTAAAACAAGTTGTTATTTGAAAAATACATGCTCGCAAGATGAAGGAGAGGAAAGATGGCGGACTTGTGTAAAATTTTATTTGACGATGGACGATGACATAAATTGGAAATTTTAAACCATTATGAAGTTCCCCATAAGAATTATATGGTAGTATGACGTAGAGTTAGCTGAGTAAGAATGTACTTTAAATAATATGATAGCCCCAGTATTAGAGAAGTTATTGAAGAAATACTAATATCTAAGAACACACGACCAGACACACTGGCGTTCCTGCTCATGTTTTTTTTTGGAAACGTTAGGGGGACGCGAGCTGGAAAAAGAGGCAGGGAGGTACATTCAAATTCGCTTGGGGTGAACAGACTAGAGCAGACTAGCCAATCGACCACCAGTTATTCAAAATTATTTTGGGTTTTTCATTCAAACTGCATTTGAATTCAAGTAGTAGAACGTTTCGATTGGCTAGTGCTGGTAAATATTAGCAAAAGACTTTGACTATTCATTGCCAGTTGAACTAATATTTGTATACAGATACGCTGAAAAACAGCTGTGTTAATTTTAAACTTAAATAAAGAATAAATTCACAGTCTGTGCAGTTCGGAGGAAGCTGAGGCCATTTCTTCACAAAATCAGCGTCATTTGTTTATATATTTCTTGATTGTGGTAAGGATATTTTATGAAATTTACTATGTTTGGTCCAACTACAAAGTTAGATACTGCTATTGGGGAAAAAGTGAAGGACATGTCGGAAGCAGACATTGTTGAGTCCACACATTAAACGGTATCTGACTGATGTATGTTGTTATAATTATGTTGACATATTATTGTATTAAAATAGTTTAGCAAGCCTCTGTGTTCAATGAACACTGTTTACATGCCTGAAGCAAATATAATTGAAAAGAAAAGAAGATAATATCATATCAAAGGAAATGTGGTTACTCCACATTATTGTATGGAGGAAAAGTATGTGAACGTACAGTGGCGTATCTACTATAAGGACTTGAGGTGTGGTCACAACAAGGTGGGAGTCCTGTACGATTCGTGGCGAGTGCATTTGTAAGGCACGCGAGGCTGACCCCATACCCACGTAGGAAATTAAGTGTTAGAATAATTGATCAGAGATAAAAGGCCATGGTGTCCTTTTGTTGCAGAGGGTCTATGTTTCTGTTGCCGGCTGGTGACAGGAAACCTGCTGATGCTTATAAACGCCAACTAGTCTCCAACCAGACTTAGATGCTGTCGAATATCCAGTAGGAGCTTTGGCGAGTGTTGAACTTGAAATTTCTGCAACTACCCATTGTATTATCTTACAACAAGGACTCCCAGGTGAAGAGTAAAACATCTGGGGCATCTCTGACATTTTCTTGTGTTTCAAAATATTACACAGGAATTTTATGGGGGTAGGATGAACTACAGCCCTCATATACAGTGACTCTCCCGTTAGATAAATAAAGTGAACTCTGTAATATTTCATACAGGAAAGACATTATATCAAATACTTAATAACATTTTTAGTTATTGGGCAATTTGTCCCACCATTTTAATTGTTCTTTTCTGTAAACTATCTTGTCCTTATTTTCAAAGACCTGTCCACAAGCTATGAATGGACAGGCAAAATAAATTGTAAATATTTGTTAAAAGAAAACTTAACTGCTAGTTATTATCTTCTTTAATAAAAACTTAAAGTGTTTGATTGTTGTGTACCATCATTCATTTCTCCCCTAGACACTAGGTACACCATACACCATACATTAGAGCCATAGTAGACAGGGTGTCAGACCTAACGAGGTAGCTTTAGGATCTCTGTACATTATTCATCATCATCATTTATAGAGTCAGAGGCCTACATTTGCTTGACCTCACACGGTGATAGCAGACACCTTTTCATTCTTTTTAGGATACCATCATAACCTCCCCAGCAAAATCAACTTTGCTACATAAATTGGTAGGCTTGTCCGGGCATCTGAATTTCTCTTAGTACTACAAACATCGGGATCTTGGGGTTTAGCATTAACAACAATCTAATTTTCCCAGGGAATCCCCATATAGTATTACCCAAGATTTGGGAAGTGAAGAAAGTGTCAGAGCCCAGATTTAATTAAGTAAATTTATAATTAGTTAGAGATTTTGTTAGAACATTTTGCACTTATTAGAATGGCAGATCTGGCCAAGTTTCGCTCTGCGGCTGTACAGACTGCTAAAGAGATGGGCATGGATGGACCAGAGTTGGTTCAATATGTAACTTCAGAATGTGACAAATTTATTGAACGAGATAGGGAAGACAGGAAGTTAGAAGCAGAAAGAAAGTTAGAGGCTGAAAAAGAAATTAAGAGGCTGCAGACTGAGGCTGACAAGGAGGCTAGGGCATTGGAGGCTGAGACTAAGAAGTTACAGATAGAGGCAGAAGAAAAGAGATTGGCTGCAGAAAGAGAAGAAAAGAGATCGACTGCCGAGAGGGAAGCAGCAAAGGAGGAGAAAATATTACAGAGGGAGCATGAGCTACGACTAAGGGAGTTAGGAATTCAAGGCCATGCTCCTGAAAATGGTGCTAGCCGCTGTGCCTCAGATGCCACTACAGGTTAGGGAGCCTCAACCTCAGCTATGAGGTTTCATGTAGACCATTTTGTTGAGAAAGACGATGACATAGAAGGATATTTAAGCAGGTTTGAACTTTTAGCTACTACTTATGGGTTAGAAAGAGAAAGATGGGGGGTAAAGTTGTCTCAGGGACTTCGGGGAACAGCTTATGAAGTGTTTTCCAAAATGAGCAGGGATGACCAAGACAACTATGACATGTTGAAGCAAGCTCTTCTGTTAAGATACGAAAAGAACGGAGAGTTTTATAGAAAGAAGTTTAGGAATGCCAGGCTACTGTCGGGTGAGACTTATCACCAGTTCTCCGCCCGGTTGGAAACGTATATGGAGAAATGGGCTACTTTGGGGAAAACCCAAGATCTCAAAGAGATGATACTCATTGAACAAATGAGATAACCCAGGAAAGAGGTATTGTAAAAATTGTCGGATGGACAACCATAACACTAAAAATTGTGGAAGGAGACCTATAGTAATGGCCACGCTCCAGGTCAGGTTGACTCCTAAAAAAGAGGAGGAACCACCAAAAACAATGTCTCGTAAACAGTGGAGAAAGGCACAGGCTGAAGATAGGTCACTGAAGCCGTGTTTTGAAAAACTCCAAAAACTCCATACCCCTCCAAGGAAAGGAGATTTCTATTTGGATGATGGACTGCTTTGCAGGGCGGATAAAGCAGGATTATCCGGGTGTGGACAGGTAGTAGTGCCATCGAGATATAGGGCACAAGTTATGAGACAAACACATCTTCTAGATGGGGAACACCAGAAAATGGGTACCACATGCCAAAGAACATCTATTGGATATTTCTGGCCCGGAGAAGTTGATGACATAAGAAAATTTGTCGAGGACTGCGAACAGTGCAGCACGAACAATTCCACAGGGTGGAAAAATAATAACCATATGCAAGAGAAGCATTATGGCAAACCGGGACCAGAAAATAAAGAGGGAACACCCACACGTGGGAAAAGGAACCAGGACCTAGACACGCCACGGGGCAAACTTAGGCCTGGAAAGAAAAATAATTATAATAAAGTGGACGAAGGGGAATGGGAACCCCCGTTTCACAGACAGTCTTCGCTCAAATGTTTTACTATGGCTACTATGCAGCGAGTACAAAGAACTGTTATACCCCGGAATAAGACGACGATCCCTCGGTCGGACTTATGTAAACTGGAGGAAGAAAAAAGAGAGCAAAGTTCTCTCAATTTGAAATTGAACCTGAGGGGAGACAACCCCAGGAAACAAATTGGTAGTGGTAGATTCTTGTGTGGTGACACAAGAAAGAAACGTCCGCAAAACAAAGCTTCCAATGTAAAAGACCTGACAGGTGCCATGAATACTATGTCAGAAAAATTAAAAGTCCATATGTAACTTTGCTAAGGACCTGGACAGATGAGAAGGCAGAGGAGACTGTTACCTCATCATACCAATATGTGAACGAACTGACCATTCGTTTAAAAACCAGTTGGAAACTGGCAAATGAAAATTTGAGACAAGCCAGGAAAAAGCATGCTGCTTATTATAATAAAAAAGCGAAGGATCGAGAACTTGCTGTAGGGGAGAAGGTACTTCTTCTATTGCCAGGCAGCAACAATAAACTTCAGATCGGATGGCAAGGGCCATATACAGTTTTGGAAAAAGTATCCAGAACAAATTATAAGATAGACAAAAAGGGAAAGGAGAAAGTCTATCATGTGAACCTTTTGAAGAAATATCTGGACAGACAAATCCAGGAGGGATCAAATTTAATGGCCTTGTCTGTAGCAACCGAGATGAAGAATGAACCTCTCTCCTCGGTTGAATATCCACTGAAAACCAGTGAAACGTTTGCACAGGTGAAAATCAGTAATCACCTGACAAAAGGACAGAAGGAGAAGGTTCAACAGGTCCTTGAGAAACATACAGATGTGTTAACTGATAAACCGGGGCACACAAATTTGCTGTCATATGATATGAAATTACTAGACCCAGCACCCATCTGTATGAGGCCTTATTCTATTCCGTTCACTAAGGAAAAAGCTTTGAAAGAGGAGATTGATTATCTGTTAAAAGAAGGGATTATTTCTCACAGTGAGTCTCCTTACAGTTCCTGTGTGGTGTTGTTGCGGAAACCATCAGGAGAACATAGACTGTGCATAGATTACAGGAAACTGAATGCTGTCACAGAAGGTCAGGTGGATCCATTACCTGATACTACTCAACTTTTTGCCAGGCTGAACAAGGCAAAATATTTTTCTAAGGTGGATCTTAGCAAAGGCTATTACCAGATTCCAGTAAAGCCTGAGGTTCGACCCTATTTGGCATTTAGCACCTCGGAAGGTCATTATGAGTTCAACATGTTACCATTTGGTTTGAAAAATGCCCCGAGTGTGTTTTCTAGGAGGTTGCGAAAATTGCTGGATCCCCTGAAAAATCCATGTATTTCGAATTTTATGGATGATATCCTCATTGCTACAGAAACATTTGAGGAACACGTTACCTCTTTGAATATGCTGTTTGATAGACTCAGAGAGGCTAACTTAACCGCTAGGCCAACCAAACGCTGTATTGGTTGTAAAGAGTTGGAATTCTTGGGACATACAGTACATCAGGGTAGCATGATCCCTGATCCCAAGAATCTGGAAAAACTAAAAAGAGCACCTAGACCACAAAGAAAAAAAGATGTGCGATCTTTCGTGTCTCTGTGTGGTTTCTACCAAAAGTATATCAAACATTTTAACTCTATATGTGCTCCTTTGACCGATTTAACTCGCAAAGGTCAACCTGATACTATAATTTGGTCAGCACAGTGTGAATTGGCTTACCAGGAGTTAAAAGAGAAGCTTACAAGCAGGCCAGTGTTGCAATTGCCTGACTTGACTAAAGAATTCATTGTGAGAAGTGACGCAAGCAATGTAGGCCTGGGCGCTACATTATTGCAAAGGTCCTCCTCACAAGATGGGGAATTGAACCCAGTCGCATATGCTAGCCGCAAATTGAACAAGGCGGAAAAAAATTACTCAACCAGTGAAAAATAATGTCTCGCGTTAATATGGACTATAAAGAAATTCCAGATTTATTTATATGGCCGGACATTTGTGGTCCAAACGGATCATTCTCCCCTCGTGTTCTTATCACAGGCCAAGCATGAAAATTCTAGATTATTAATGGTCTCTCTTGTTGCAACCATACTCATTTTTGATAGAATACATTCCCGGCCCTTTGAACATTGGCGCAGATTTTCTGAGCAGACATCCTTATGATGAAGATCAGAAACACGAGTAAGACTTCATGGAGCTAAGTTATCTCGCATATTATAACCTGCAAATGAATGCATGTTTTAGGATGGGAGGTGTGTAGCAAAATATGCGAGAATAAACGCTCACTTCAGTACGATTTAGGCATAAAACGATAATAAATACATTAGCCCGCATGTGTCTGACGGTTGGCATCTTCGAACCCAGCAGCGCTGCTTTTTGCACAGTGCTAAGCCTATAGAACGATTTCACGGGAAAAAGTCTGAAACGCTTTAGTTTCGTTTTCGAGAAATACTACTAATATTTAACTTTTGCCCAATCTGCTGATTACACTTTGTAGTCTAGCCTTACAATTAACTATTGGCGGAAGCATGCCGCAATATAGCTATCTGAAGTAACACTTTCTGTCAACTTTGTAGCAAAATCCGTAGTAATCCTTACATTTTTTGGTAGAATTACACGATACAATGCTAACTAGTAACGCAAAGTCCTAACGCGCTCCGTCTACACCCCGCTTCGATGACACAGTCTGCAACGCATATATACACACTGCAAAAAAGCCAGCCAAGGCATCACCACGCAGACAATTTTATTTCCTCCTAGTGGTAGCATTTCTGACGTAACTAAAACAAGTTGTTATTTGAAAAATACATGCTCGCAAGATGAAGGAGAGGAAAGATGGCGGACTTGTGTAAAATTTTATTTGACGATGGACGATGACATAAATTGGAAATTTTAAACCATTATGAAGTTCCCCATAAGAATTATATGGTAGTATGACGTAGAGTTAGCTGAGTAAGAATGTACTTTAAATAATATGATAGCCCCAGTATTAGAGAAGTTATTGAAGAAATACTAATATCTAAGAACACACGACCAGACACACTGGCGTTCCTGCTCATGTTTTTTTTTTGGAAACGTTAGGGGGACGCGAGCTGGAAAAAGAGGCAGGGAGGTACATTCAAATTCGCTTGGGGTGAACAGAGTATGAATGGGAAAGGGGAGCGGTAGGAGAAATGTAATCCTAAACGTAATATCTTTTTGTATTGGGCATGACTAGAGCAGACTAGCCAATCGACCACCAGTTATTCAAAATTATTTTGGTTTTTCATTCAAACTGCATTTGAATTCAAGTAGTAGAACGTTTCGATTGGCTAGTGCTGGTAAATATTAGCAAAAGACTTTGACTATTCATTGCCAGTTGAACTAATATTTGTATACAGATACGCTGAAAAACAGCTGTGTTAATTTTAAACTTAAATAAAGAATAAATTCACAGTCTGTGCAGTTCGGAGGAAGCTGAGGCCATTTCTTCACAAAATCAGCGTCATTTGTTTATATATTTCTTGATTGTGGTAAGGATATTTTATGAAATTTACTATGTTTGGTCCAACTACAAAGTTAGATACTGCTATTGGGGAAAAGTGAAGGACATGTCGGAAGCAGACATTGTTGAGTCCACACATTAAACGGTATCTGACTGATGTATGTTGTTATAATTATGTTGACATATTATTGTATTAAAATAGTTTAGCAAGCCTCTGTGTTCAATGAACACTGTTTACATGCCTGAAGCAAATATAATTGAAAAGAAAAGAAGATAATATCATATCAAAGGAAATGTGGTTACTCCACATTATTGTATGGAGGAAAAGTATGTGAACGTACAGTGGCGTATCTACTATAAGGACTTGAGGTGTGGTCACAACAAGGTGGGAGTCCTGTACGATTCGGGGCGAGTGCATTTGTAAGGCACGCGAGGCTGACCCCATACCCACGTAGGAAATTAAGTGTTAGAATAATTGATCAGAGATAAAAGGCCATGGTGTCCTTTTGTTGCAGAGGGTCTATGTTCCTGTTGCCGGCTGGTGACAGGAAACCTGCTGAGTGCTTATAAACGCCAACTAGTCTCCAACCAGACTTAGATGCTGTCGAATATCCAGTAGGAGCTTTGGCGAGTGTTGAACTTGAAATTTCTGCAACTACCCATTGAATTATCTTACAACAAGGACTCCCAGGTGAAGAGTAAAACATCTGGGGCATCTCTGACATTTTCTTGTGTTTCAAAATATTACACAGGAATTTTATGGGGGTAGGATGAACTACAGCCCTCATATACAGTGACTCTCCCGTTAGATAAATAAAGTGAACTCTGTAATATTTCATACAGGAAAGACATTATATCAAATACTTAATAACATTTTTAGTTATTGGGCAATTTGTCCCACCATTTTAATTGTTCTTTTCTGTAAACTATCTTGTCCTTATTTTCAAAGACCTGTCCACAAGCTATGAATGGACAGGCAAAATAAATTGTAAATATTTGTTAAAAGAAAACTTAACTGCTAGTTATTATCTTCTTTAATAAAAACTTAAAGTGTTTGATTGTTGTGTACCATCATTCATTTCTCCCCTAGACACTAGGTACACCATACACCATACTTCTTCTTCCGTCCTTAGCCACCGACCGTCAAAGCAGTCAGTGGCCATTACGCCTAGTGGCGTCTTAGGGCACCAGCAGATAGGTTTTCTTTGCCATTGTTTCCCATCACGCCTATTGGCGTCTTTAGGGCAACGGCAAATCAATCCATTTGCTGTTGTTTCCGTAATCGAAGTGACTGGCAAACGGGTGATCAGCCCGTTGGTATACACCATACACTAGAGCCATAAGAGTGACCGTGTGAGACCTAGGGAGGTAGCTGTAGGTTCTCTGCACATAATTCATCATCATCATTTATAAAGTCAGAGGCCTACATTTGCTTGACCTCACACGGTGATAGCAGACACCTTTTCATTCTTTTAGGATACCATCATAACCTCCCCAGCAAAATCAACTTTGCTACACCAGGAAACACGGGAAACCACGTTCCCGGGGGCCTTGCGTCCTTATTACGCACGCACCATGTTTCTGGGGACTTCAACTCGCTGATGAGACGAACATCTACAGAATGTAGTCTCCTATATAATTGGGCAACTCACTTTGTCAAGCACGTAATGTCTCCAGAATTCTCTACTGTAGAGTGGGTGCTGTTCAATAACTAGTACGGACGACCAACTACATTGTTGGTGGTAATGGAATTCTTTACATGTTGGTAAGAGCTCTTAATTAAATAGATGGTGGGTGTATTAGGAACTTAGTCATAATCTTCATCAGGAGCTAAGGCGTATAGTGTTACGTTTTTTACTATCACTTATCATGACGGGGAAGTGAACAATTGTTAAGTTCGCTACTTGCCACTAAATTACCTAGACTGTGCCTATCAGTAATTTTTTTTCTTCGAAGGAAATTGGGTGTGAGTTTATGTCAATTTTTCCTATACAACGGTAAACCCTACTTAAAGGGCTGCTACAAGTTCCTGTAAAGTATTTTCCTAGTGATGTAAATAATTGTGCTATATTGATGACTCTTATAGAGGAGTACCCATGAGTACCTTTATAAGGTCTATTGTCATATGGCATATATGTAAATATTGTTGTTGGCTCAGTGGTTGTAACCCAGTATGGGCCTTGTAGTGTTGTTTTTATTTTGTGTGAAAGACTCCTTGCGGGCGGACATTTTCACGCAGACCGGGTTGGGTCAAACTCAACCGCTCGCCGGGTTTGCTTACATTCAAGCCTTAAACCCATTTACATAATCCCTTTGTGGGTACGCCCAGTTTGCACAGTCAACAGCATTCGAGCGGTCGATACAACGGGAAGGGGAGAGGTTTGTGTGTGTGAGTGGTTCCGCCGGCGCGGACTGGTTTGACTTTCCTAGCTAATGTGTAGGGGGAGCGTACATTGTTGGTTACTGTAAACATTGCTTAATGTACTATGAACTTTTGTAACTATATACTGAACCCTTATGTAAGGACAGATGCTTTTAGTGGTTGTATGCATTTGTATTTTCAGTAAAGCTCCCATGCACTACCAAAGGAAAACTTGGAGACCATAAGTACCAGCCGGAATCTCCCTCCCTGTTTTGATTTTTCCTGGACCATTGGATCCCCGATTTGGGTCTAGTTTGGTTTTTTTGGGGGGAACCTAAACCATTTCTTGCTGTACAAAGATTCCAGAGACAGCCAACGCTCAAGCTCACCAAACTTCAGAATAGTGCGCCAATCCTAACCTCGTTTGCAGGTCGCTTTGGCCCTGATCACTCCACGCGCAGTCATATTCTAAATTAATATGAAACAAATATAAAGGTATGTTATCAGGCACTCGCAGGAAATAAAGAAGTAGAACACCAGACAACAGAAAAACAACAGACATGAGTGGCTTACCCAGGATTTGAACACTGGACCTTCCGTGCGACAACCCCGCCTAGCCATGCAAGCGAATCACACTATCCTCCCTGCCATCTACGCATCATCAAAAAATGATGTGTTAATGGCAGGTCATCAGTGCGAACCACAATACACGACACCGGAAGTCCACCATGGGCAGTTCAGCCTATTAATGACGCAATCACTTCTGTTGTTTCTCTATCCTGCAGTATAGGCCAAATCCAACAAGACAAGGACCTTAATATTGTGTCCAGTAAATGATAGTAGACTAGGACAGTGAGAACTGGACAGTGGGTAGGTTTGGTATTGTATAAACATTTATTACACATAAGGAAGGGAAACACGAGGCCTGTAAACAGTTTACAGGCCTCGGGTTTCCCTTTCTTATGTGCAGTCATATTCTGACTGGCCAAGCGTCTCTCGGTTATATTAGGGTGCATTTACTACACCAAACCTGAGTTTGGACTCGTTCGACCGGCTGGATATCGGGGTTTATTTATATTTGATTCACTCGTGGATATATTCCACTCTGACGTCCGTCATCCTAGGATTAAATTGATTTCCACTCCTCATCGGAAAAGAGAAAGGAAAGAGGATAGTTTTCAAGTGTACAGGAATAATACGGCAACTGACGGATAGGGAAAATTTAGACTCTGGGACTCAGAGACGGGGTGGGAGTTAATGAATTATCGAGGGAGTGTTGGGGTGTGCTTATAAGGGAGAGTGTTTACCTCTCGGCATTGTTTCTTTGGGGGTTTGTTGTGTTTGAGTGGTGGTGTTTTCTTTTCTCTGTGTAGCCTATATAGCAGTCGTCTCGCCAAAGAGACTGGGAACCACTGACGGGTTATATAGATTAGTTGTGGGTGTTTTTGTATTCCATGCACCTCCTGTGGATTCCCTAATGTACTATTATTTTTGTTCAACTAAGCTGCTATTCTGGATTGTAAACCAGAATCGGTTCGAGGTTTTTTTGTTGTGGGGTTTTTCTGTAAGTTAGGGATTGGGATTTTATTTGGTTTCCCTGACATCGTTCAGGTAAAATAGCTTTTTTTTATTATTTATTTACACTTTAATAAACATAGAAAACTATTTGCGGATCAGAATTCTCTTTCTATATCTATATCTGTTATTGTTGAATGTGAAGTCACCTGTTATGTATTAGTCCCTTACTCAATATATATTCAATTGTTGATATATGTGTGGAAGAGAAGGTGAGTGGAGTTAACATTTAAAAGAAGTCCGAGTGGTGGGATGAAAGATTGTTTATCAACTTTTTACTCCTGACTGTTACACTTCCACTCAACATTCAAATTATCTTTTTCATACACACATTTATTATCTCACTCTTCACTCAGGCTGTTATCTGTCGCCGACAGACTTTTTTTCTCCACTCGTGACAGCTTGTCTATAAATGTTATAAGCATGTCTATAAATGCACTGACAGTGTAGCGAATTTTAGCTAGGCAAGTAGTGCCAGTGTAAAAAGAGATGAAGAGACAATGCTGAATGAAGATGTGATAGGACACACATTGACGAAACTTGCTGATAGCATTACAGACGGTATCCGTTCTGGAATCTTGAAGGATACCCTCCCCACCACCACTCATAAAAAGATTAAATTAAATTAAAATAATATTAAAAACACACACACGGAGAAGAGAACTGGTGACAGAAATGAAAGAGGTTAGGAAGACATAGAAAAATCTTGAGCAGATAGGACGGGTCAGGAGGACAAGGCATGTGTTTGTTGAAGGTGTGTCCTTGTTGAAGGTGTGTCCTTGTTGAAGGTGTGTCCTTGCTGAAGGTGTGTCCTTGTTGAAGGTGTGTCCTTGCTGAAGGTGTGTCCTTGTTGTAGGTGTGTCCTTGTTGAAGGTGTGTCCTTGTTGAAGGTGTGTTCTTGTTGAAGGTGTGTACTTGTTGAAGGTGTGTCCTTGTTGAAGGTGTGTTCTTGTTGAAGGTGTGTCGTTGTTGAAGGTGTGTCCTTGTTGAAGGTGTGTCCTTGTTGAAGGTGTGTCCTTGTTGAAGGTGTGTTCTTGTTGAAGGTGTGTCCTTGTTGAAGGTGTGTTCTTGTTGAAGGTGTATCCTTGTTGAAGGTGTGTCCTTGTTGAAGGTGTGTTCTTGTTGAATGTGTGTTCTTGTTGAAGGTGTGTCCTTGTTGAAGGTGTGTTCTTGTTGAAGGTGTTTTCTTGTTGAAGGTGTGTCCTTGTTGAAGGTGTGTCCTTGTCGAAGGTGTGTCCTTGTTGAAGGTGTGTTCTTGTTGAACATGTGTCTTGTTGAAGGTGTGTCCTTGTTGAAGGTGTGTCCTTGTTGAAGGTGTGTCCTTGTTGAAGGTGTGATCTTGTTGAAGGTGTGTCCTTGTCGAAGGTGTGTCCTTGTCGAAGGTGTGTTCTTGTTGAAGGTGTGTCGTTGTTGAATGTGTGTCGTTGTTGAATGTGTGTCCTTGTTGAAGGTGTGTTCTTGTTGAAGGTGTGTCCTTATTGAAGGTGTGTCCTTGTTGAAGGTGTGTCCTTGTTGAAGGTGTGTCCTTGTTGAAGGTGTGTCCTTGTCGAAGGTGTGTCCTTGTTGAAGGTGTGTCCTTGTCGAAGGTGTGTCCTTGTCGAAGAGGTGAAGAATAATAAATAAGAATATATATTCTTCATAAATTATATGCTTTATTCAAAGCTGCTATATGAAGAAATCGTAGGAAAACAAGGGCCAGAACAATGAACGAAAATGAGAAAATATTCACAAACGTTTGTGCTTCAAATCAACCGGCTATAGGAGCAGAATGTGGAGACGGAGTCGAGCAGTCGGTCTTTTTGTAGTCGAGTATGAGTCGGTAAAAGAATGTCCGAACTCCGACAAAGAATTGTATGCCGTATGACTAGTTAAAAATTGTAGTCGAAATCGGACTTCTAACATTTCAAGAGTCTGAGTCGGAAAATTGTGAAGTCGATTCACCAACCCTGTACAGGAAGGAGGCATGTTTCCATATATAAAAAACACACAAAGCAATAGACACAATTTTAATGTAGGATATCAAAGAATGGGAGACACATTTACTGTCACAATATCCAACAAATACCAAATGCTCCAACAGCTCGAAGATGTAACAAATACAGAAGAACACTGTCAGCAGATCAAAAATATATAGAATGAGACATGTGAAGAAATACTGGGGAAAAGAGAAACTAGCACAAAGCATTGATAACAACAGAAACCATTCATAAGACAGAGGAAAAAAAAGAGCAGATTTAAACAGGAGCGAAAAAAGAAGTTCCAATGCCAAGGCTCAAGAAGTGTACACAAAAGCGAAGAAAGAAGTTCCAAGGCCAAGGCTCAAGAAGTGTACACAAAAGCGAAGAAAGAAGTTCCAAGGCCAAGGCTCAAGAAGTGTACACAAAAGCGAAGAAAGAAGTAAGAAGAAGCATCTAAAGAGACAAGAGAAAATATATTAAGGAGTAGGCAAGAATGGCAGAGGAAGCTGCAGCCAAAGGAAATTTGAGAGACACGAAAGACATGAGAGACTTTTACAACAGCACAAAGAAGCTAACATGGAAATACAAGCAAGTAAATGGAAATGAAATACAAGACAAGAATAGAAATGTGCTTAGCAATATACAAGAGTAAATAAAGATATGGACATAATTTTCAATTCAAACGTCAAGTCAGTCTTATTGTATGGCAGTGGAGCATGGTGAACAACAACCGAAAAGCTACAGACTTTCTTCATAAATGTATGCTTGCGTAGAATAGAAGGATTGAAGTGATGTGACAAGGTCATGACAAGAAACTAGGCAAGGGCTAGTGGAACTGATGACAAGAACTAGTCAAGCGCTAGTGGAACTGATGACAAGAACTAGTCAAGCGCTAGTGGAACTGATGACAAGAACTAGTCAAGCGCTAGTGGAACTGATGACAAGAACTAGTCAAGCGCTAGTGGAACTGATGACAAGAACTAGTCAAGCGCTAGTGGAACTGATGACAAGAACTATTCAAGCGCTAGTGAAATTGATGACAAGAACTAGTCAAGCGCTAGTGGAACTGATGACAAGAACTAGTCAAGCGCTAGTGAAACTGATGACAAGAACTAGTGGAACAAGAAATGAGAAGACCCTGGAGATGGATAGGACACTGATAAGGGTGGATTTAGGCTGACTTCAATTACCACCCCTATCGACACCAGTAAAATTATAGTTGTAGATGTATTGTAGGGTGTCCTATCTGGTTTTTATTGTTGCCGTGTGTAAATTAGTTGGATAGTCCACAGAGTACAACACAGGCAAAATGACATACAAAGTCATAGAAATGGTAAACTGCTCTGGACGTTTTTTTTTTCATTTATTTCGACGTCACAGGTACAAGTACGTACATCCAGTTCACAATAGGGCAATGTCATGACATTCACGAATATCAGCCTACATAGTTCATCAATGCATTTGGCATATTCTAAAGATGATGATATGGCGCCAATCGATTATATGGTTGGCTCCAAATACAAAGTACATCAACAAAAAATCCTCTTACTGTTCAAATGTGCTAAACGAGTCAAATCATAATTCGCACGAGGATGGCATTCCAGGAGTGCAGGTCAAACTGACCTTTACAGGCATTCCTAAATCTAACCTTGACGTAGGCATAATCGCTGACACACAGCGACGTTCATAGAACAAAGAACTGTCCTTCGGGCTGAGTATGACCCGTGTACATATAGATCTCAGGTATGAAGATACCTGGGGCGTGACATCTATTAGAAGAACCTTCCTTTCTGTAATGCATACGTGAGCAGAGATCGACCATTGTCAAACATAAGTAAAGTTACAGATTGGATGTAAATGAGGCATTACCTTCGTTCGAAAATCCACACCACAGAAAACATACGCCTCCAGGCGTTTTAGAATACTCAAGGGAAGGACCTTGTAAGCTAACTATCTCACAATAAGGCTCCTAATCCCTAACAAAATCACAGAGACGCCAAAACGCGTCATTTCTGCTTCACAGCTTTACATCGTCCCCAAAGATAAAGAAACTTCTCAGACGCCCCGCGTCCGGACATGCGCAGAACGCATCTACATGAATAGCAATCAAACCAGACGATCTAGGAACATTCCAGATAAGATTTAACTAGATCGAGCCTTATTTGGACATGAACAGAGACCTCAACACAGGTTTCAGACATTCCAACCACAGTTGACCGATACTACCAAATAAGTAGAATGGTCACACTTCGTTAATAAAAATATGGACCGCCCGTGTCTCGACACAAGAGGAGGTAACATCATACTAAATGATAATCTAAATTATCCAGAGTTATGTAGCTTTGACCGTCAAAAAATTAAAGTGTACTTTCAGTCAATCTAATAATACAATGTCTTTAGCAAAAAATGATCATACAATGACTTTAGAAAAAAAAAATGATCATATAATGACTTTAGAAAAAAATGATCATATAATGACTTTAGAAAAAATGAAGATCTGTGCGTAACATTGCCGCACCCTCCCGGGAAAAAAAATGAAACATTTTTTTGAATCCTGGAGCCGGGAAAAACCCTAGGCTCCTAACGCACGTATGATGCGCGGATATGTTGCCTAAAAATGAGGCTTGCTCGACGCATGGAGCGAAACTGAGATTATATCTCAGATCCTTAGAGAAACAAAAATGTATCTAAGTATACGCGTATATATTCCAGGAAGGTGCCCCCAATACACGCCACAGTGATGGCAATATCATAATGAAAGTCAAATTATACTCATACAAATCTATGAAATTTAAATATATTATCATAGTATTATACAATGAAGTATTGTGCAAACAGCGGTGTAATATACCAATATACCGCAATATAATATAACACATATTTAAACAAAGAGTACATTATATATGTAGTGAAATTGACAGAGATACAACGGTAAAATATCTCCACAGATAACATTTAAGGATAAAAACATAATGCGTAGGCTGCGAATAGTACGTGATCGCCTAGACCGCGGGTCATCATCCTCCATAATAATTGACTTGCTAGACAGGAGGGGAACGGCGGATCAAAAAGGAAAAAAATATGACTGGAAAGATTGCGTGAGACTGGCAAGGCTAAGGAGACGCAATTGGGGGGGGATGGAGGAAAGTAAAAATTCACGTCCCCCAAATTGACACGAGGTACGGAATGGACGCTTTTGCAATACCAAGCCCTTGATTTGAATTCAGCGGCTAAAACGCAGATGTTAGGAATATTACAAAAATTAAAAAGTACTTTTTTCTTAATATTAATGTTAGGAATATAAAAATTAGCTGGCCGGATGGCCTATTCTGAGCAGTGAACTAATATGTTCTTAATTTTACAAACGGATAGATAATATTGAAGATAATGACAAAAGACAGTGTTGTTCACATCATCGACAAGACTGTATTGAATCTAAAAGTGTCGCTAATTGCACAAAAAAAACACGACCTCGAAACGCAGGTGTTCAAATCTACGTAGTATGGAAGAGAAGGATGGTATCCGCATGTCTGGTTTTGTGTAGTGTGTAGATGTGTTCAGTCAAAACAATGTTCATGCAACAATAACAGGGCAATCCACATAGGACGTCAGTAAACTCACGACGTATAAAGTCAATGAGTCTTGAAACAGCCGTTGACGTTTTTCTTCATTATTTATTGTGGACGCCACAGTGACAAAATGGTTACGCAAATGTGTAGGCACATCAAACAGTCATTATCACAGCAACATTCAATACAGCAATAAACGGTAGACAGCATTACAATGATGAGTCAGATGCATGTTATATTTCAAAGTGCTGTAAATGTAGTCAGGTGAACAACTCCATCCTTTTCTATAACAGCCAGGAGATAACCAGATGTATGAGATCAGTTCACTCTCCTTAGTTTGACTTCAGCAAGACAGACACGTCTGCCGAAGTATAAATAATGTCCTCAAGAATATCCTCTAGATAATAAAGGTTTTCTAAACCTAGTTCATTTAACAAAGTAGCAAGTAATGGTCCTTGGTACATGCATCAACCGATGCAGTACAATGCAGCGACATGTGAGCTGGGAAAGAACATCTCGTGACGACGACTTTCGGAGACAGGCTATGAATCGAAATCGCTCACGACCCAAAATCGATAGAGTTAATGAAAAAGTCAATTTACCTTGCTTTCATGAAATACACAGAAATATCACGCCTCCCGACATGTGGGAAAACACTAGAGGTATTATCTCGACTAAACGAAATATCCATAAGAGGACTACACATCCCTGACAGAACAAAAATAGCGGAGATCCCCTCTTCAACGAGGCATCTCTTTCGCCATTCCAAATCGCTCACTCCCACTAGTGGTGGGCGGAAACCGATCGACCAAACAACAAGACAAGTCATGCGCAGTCCAGCGCAAAAATGACCACAGCTCAAAAGTTAACTGCATTCGATACCAACGCGAGAAGACAAATGCTTACCGAGAAAAGTTTGTTTGGTCGATCGGTTTCCGCCCACCACTAGTGGGAGTGAGCGATTTGGAATGGCGAAAGAGATGCCTCGTTGAAGAGGGGATCTCCGCTTTTTTTGTTCTGTCAGGGATGTGTAGTCCTCTTATGGATATTTCGTTTAGTCGAGATAATACCTCTAGTGTTTTCCCACATGTCGGGAGGCGTGATATTTCTGTGTATTTCATGAAAGCAAGGTAAATTGACTTTTTTCATTAACTCTATCGATTTTGGGTCGTGAGCGATTTCGATTCATAGCCTGTCTCCGAAAGTCGTCGTCACGAGATGTTCTTTCCCAGCTCACATGTCGCTGCATTGTACTGCATCGGTTGATGCATGTACCAAGGACCATTACTTGCTACTTTGTTAAATGAACTAGGTTTAGAAAACCTTTATTATCTAGAGGATATTTTTGAGGACATTATTTATACTTCGGCAGACGTGTCTGTCTTGCTGAAGTCAAACTAAGGAGAGTGAACTGATCTCATACATCTGGTTATCTCCTGGCTGTTATAGAAAAGGATGGAGTTTTCACCTGACTACATTTACAGCACTTTGAAATATAACATGCATCTGACTCATCATTGTAATGCTGTCTACCGTTTATTGCTGTATTGAATGTTGCTGTGATAATGACTGTTTGATGTGCCTACACATTTGCGTAACCATTTTGTCACTGTGGCGTCCACAATAAATAATGAAGAAAAACGTCAACGGCTGTTTCAAGACTCATTGACTTATACGTCGTGAGTTTACTGACGTCCTATGTGGATTGCCCTGTTATTGTTGTATGAACATTGTTTTGACTGAACACATCTACACACTACACAAAACCAGACATGCGGATACCATCCATCATCATATGGCATCACGCATCACCTAGGTTTATTTTAAATTTCAAATTTCCTACCATAAAGTCATTTCAGTCATGCTTCAGTCAAGTATGGATGGTTATCTGTTAGTCTGTCCGTCTCTACTTGTGTTTCTACAAAATGTACTCGATTTTTGAACCAACCTTTCTCTCCCCTCCAAAATTTTGTCGTTAAAAGTTATTTTTAGACACAGCCACCTCACAAATATCCCTTCTCTTCCATTACTACGTAGATTTGCAACACCTGCGTTTCGAGGGTCGTGTTTTTTTTTGTGCAATTAGCGACACTTAGATTCAATACAGTCTGTCGATGATGTGAACAACACTGTCTTTTGTCATTATCTTCAATATTATCTATCCGTTTGTAAAATTAAGAACATATTAGTTCACTGCTCAGAATGGGCCATCCGGCCAGCTAATTTTTATATTCCTAACATTAATATTAAGAAAAAAGTACTTTTTAATTTTTGTAATATTCCTAAACATCTGCGTTTTAGCCGTTGAATTCAAATCAAGGGCTTGGTATTGCAAAAGCGTCCATTCGGTGCCTCGTGTCAAGTTGGGGAACGTGAATTTTTGCGCGCCGCCAGCCCCCCCAATTGCGTCTCCGTAGCCTTTCTAGTCTCACGCGATCTTTCCAGTCATATTTTTTTCCTTTTTTGATCCGCCTTTCCCCTCCTGTCTAGCAAGTCAATTATTATGGAGGATGATGACCCGCGGTCTAGGCGATCACGTACTATGCGCAGCCTACGCATTATGTTTTTATCCTTAAATGTTATCTGTGGAGATATTTTACCGTTGTATCTCTGTCAATTTCACTACATATATAATGTACTCTTTGTTTAAATATGTGTTATATTATATTGCGGTATATTGGTATATTACACCGCTGTTTGCACAATACATTCATCTGTATAATACTATGGATAATATATTTAAATTTCATAGATTTGTATGAGTATAATTTGACTTTCATTATGATATTTGCGATCATTTTTTGCTAAAGACATTGTATTATTAGATTGACTGAAAGTACACTTTAATTTTTTGACGGTCAAAGCTACATAATTCTGGATAATTGAGATTATCATTTAATATGATGTTACCTCCTCTTGTGTCGAGGCACGGGCGGTCCATATTTTTATTAACGAAGTGTGACTATTCTCCTTATTTGGTAGTATCGGTCAACTGTGGTTGGAATGTCTGAAACCTGTGTTGAGGTCTCTGTTCATGTCCAAATAAGGCTCGATCTAGTTAAATGTTATCTGGAATGTTCCTAGATCGTCTGGTTTGATTGCTATTCATGTAGATGCGTTCTGCGCATGTCCGGACGCGGGGCGTCTGAGAAGTTTCTTTATCTTTGGGGACGATGTAAAGCTGTGAAGCAGAAATGACGCGTTTTGGCGTCTCTGTGATTTTGTTAGGGATTAGGAGCCTTATTGTGAGATAGTTAGCTTACAAGGTCCTTCCCTTGAGTATTCTAAAACGCCTGGAGGCGTATGTTTTCTGTGGTGTGGATTTTCGAACGAAGGTAATGCCTCATTTACATCCAATCTGTAACTTTACTTATGTTTGACAATGGTCGATCTCTGCTCACGTATGCATTACAGAAAGGAAGGTTCTTCTAATAGATGTCACGCCCCAGGTATCTTCATACCTGAGATCTATATGTACACGGGTCATACTCAGCCCGAAGGACAGTTCTTTGTTCTATGAACGTCGCTGTGTGTCAGCGATTATGCCTAAGTCAAAGTTAGATTTAGGAATGCCTGTAAAGGTCAGTTTGACCTGCACTCCTGGAATGCCATCCTCGTGCGAATTATGATTTGACTCGTTTAGCACATCTGAACAGTAAGAGGATTTTTTGTTGATGTACTTTTGTATTTGGAGCCAACCATATAATCCATTGGCGCCATATCATCATCTTTAGAATATGCCAAATGCATTGATGAACAATGTAGGCTGATATTCGTGAATGTCATGACATTGCCCTATTGTGAACTGGATGTACGTACTTGTACCTGTGACGTCGAAATAAATGAAAAAAAAAAACGTCCAGAGCAGTTTACCATTTCTATGACTTTTCATGTCATTTTGCCTGTGTTGTACTCTGTGGACTATCCAACTAATTTACACACGGCAACAATAAAAACCAGATAGGACACCCTACAATACATCTACAACTATAATTTTACTGGTGTCGATAGGGGTGGTAATTGAAGTCAGCCTAAATCCACCCTTATCAGTGTCCTATCCATCTCCAGGGTCTTCTCATTTCTTGTTCCACTAGTTCTTGTCATCAGTTTCACTAGCGCTTGACTAGTTCTTGTCATCAGTTCCACTAGCGCTTGACTAGTTCTTGTCATCAGTTTCATTAGCGCTTGAATAGTTCTTGTCATCAGTTCCACTAGCGCTTGACTAGTTCTTGTCATCAGTTCCACTAGCGCTTGACTAGTTCTTGTCATCAGTTCCACTAGCGCTTGACTAGTTCTTGTCATCAGTTCCACTAGCGCTTGACTAGTTCTTGTCATCAGTTCCACTAGCGCTTGACTAGTTCTTGTCATCAGTTCCACTAGCGCTTGACTAGTTCTTGTCATCAGTTTGACATTAATGACCTTGTCACATCACTTCAATCCTTCTATTCTACGCAAGCATACATCTATGAAGAAAGTCTGTAGCTTTTCGGTTGTAGTTCACCATGTTCCACTGCCATACAATAAGACTGACTTGACGTTTGAATTGAAAATTATGTCCATATCTTTATTTACTCTTGTATATTGCTAAGCACATTTCTATTCTTGTCTTGTATTTCATTTCCATTTACTTGCTTGTGTCTCTCAAATTTTCCTTTGGCTGCAGCTTCCTCTGCCATTTCTTGCCTACTCCTTAATATATTTTCTCTTGTCGCTTTTAGATGCTTCTTCTTACTTCTTTCTTCGCTTTTGTGTTACACTTTCTTGAGCCTTGGCCTTGGAACTTCTTTCTTCGCTTTTGTGTACACTTCTTGAGCCTTGGCCTTGGAACTTCTTTCTTCGCTTTTGTGTACACTTCTTGAGCCTTGGCATTGGAACTTCTTTTTTCGCTCCTGTTTAAATCTGCTCTTTTTTTTCCTCTGTCTTATGAATGGTTTCTGTTGTTATCAATGCTTTGTGCTAGTTTCTCTTTTCCCCAGTATTTCTTCACATGTCTCATTCTATATATTTTTGATCTGCTGACAGTGTTCTTCTGTATTTGTTACATCTTCGAGCTGTTGGAGCATTTGGTATTTGTTGGATATTGTGACAGTAAATGTGTCTCCCATTCTTTGATATCCTACATTAAAATTGTGTCTATTGCTTTGTGTTGTTTTTTATATATGGAAACATGCTCCTTCCTGTACAGGGTTGGTGAATCGACGTTCACAATTTTCCGACTCAGACTCTTGAAATGTTAGAAGTCCGATTTCGACTACAATTTTTAACTAGTCATACGGCATACAATTCTTTGTCGGAGTTCGGACATTCTTTTACGACTCATACTCGACTACAAAAAGACCGACTGCTCGACTCCGTCTCCACATTCTGCTCCTATAGCCGGTTGATTTGAAGCACAAACGTTTGTTGAATATTTTCTCATTTTCGTTCATTGTTCTGGCCCTTGTTTTCCTACGATTTTCTTCATATAGCAGCTTTGAATTAAAGCATATAATTTATGAAGAATATATATTCTTATTTATTATTCTTCACCTCTTCGACAAGGACACACCTTCGACAAGGACACACCTTCAACAAGGACACACCTTCAACAAGGACACACCTTCAACAAGGACACACCTTCAACAAGGACACACCTTCAACAAGGACACACCTTCAATAAGGACACACCTTCAACAAGAACACACCTTCAACAAGGACACACATTCAACAACGACACACATTCAACAACGACACACCTTCAACAAGAACACACCTTCGACAAGGACACACCTTCGACAAGGACACACCTTCAACAAGATCACACCTTCAACAAGGACACACCTTCAACAAGGACACACCTTCAACAACGACCCACCATCAACCAGACACCCGTACCAAAACACACCCTTCAACAAGGACACACCTTCAACAAGGACACACCTTCAACAAGGACACAGAACATATATCCTTCAACAAGAAAAACACCTTCAACAAGAACACACCTTCAACAAGGACACACCTTCAACAAGAACACACATTCAACAAGAACACACCTTCAACAAGGGACACACCTTCAACAAGGATTACACCTTCAACAAGAACACACCTTCAACACAGGACACACCTTCAACAAGAAACACACCTTCCCCCCCCCCCCCCCCCCCCCCCCCCCCCCCCCCCCCCCCCCCCCCCCCCCACCCACCACCCCCCCCACCCCACCCCCCACCCCCTCAACCCCCAACAAGGACACACCTTCAACAAGGACACACCTTCAACAAGCACACACTTTCAACAACGACACACCTTCAACAAGCACACACCTTCAACAACGACACACCTTCAACAAGGACACACCTTCAACAAGAACACACCTTCAACAAGGACACACCTTCAACAAGAACACACCTTCAGCAAGGACACACCTTCAGCAAGGACACACCTTCAACAAGGACACACCTTCAGCAAGGACACACCTTCAACAAGGACACACCTTCAACAAGGACACACCTTCAACAAACACATGCCTTGTCCTCCTGACCCGTCCTATCTGCTCAAGATTTTTCTATGTCTTCCTAACCTCTTTCATTTCTGTCACCAGTTCTCTTCTCCGTGTGTGTGTTTTTAATATTATTTTAATTTAATTTAATCTTTTTATGAGTGGTGGTGGGGAGGGTATCCTTCAGGATTCCAGAACGGATACCGTCTGTAATGCTATCAGCAAGTTTCGTCAATGTGTGTCCTATCACATCTTCATTCAGCATTGTCTCTTCATCTCTTTTTACACTGGCACTACTTGCCTAGCTAAAATTCGCTACACTGTCAGTGCATTTATAGACATGCTTATAACATTTATAGACAAGCTGTCACGAGTGGAGAAAAAAAGTCTGTCGGCGACAGATAACAGCCTGAGTGAAGAGTGAGATAATAAATGTGTGTATGAAAAAGATAATTTGATGTTGAGTGGAAGTGTAACAGTCAGAGTAAAAGTTGATAAACAATCTTTCATCCCACCACTCGGACTTCTTTTAAATGTTAACTCCACTCACCTTCTCTTCCACACATATATCAACAATTGAATATATATTGAGTAAGGGACTAATACATAACAGGTGACTTCACATTCAACAATAACAGATATAGATATAGAAAGAGAATTCTGATCCGCAAATAGTTTTCTATGTTTATTAAAGTGTAAATAATAATAAAAAAAAAGCTATTTTACCTTGAACGATGTCAGGGAAACCAAATAAATCCCAATCCCTAACTTACAGAAAAAACCCCACAACAAAAAACCTCGAACCGATTCTGGTTTACAATCCAGAATAGCAGCTTAGTTGAACAAAATAATAGTACATTAGGGAATCCACAGGAGGTGCATGGAATACAAAAACACCCACAACTAATCTATATAAAACCCGTCAGTGGTTCCCAGTCCTCTTTGGCGAGACGACTGCTATATAGGCTACACAGAGAAAAGAAAACACCACCCTCAAACACAACAAACCCCCAAAGAAACAATGCCGAGAGGTAAACACTCTCCCTTATAAGCACACCCCAACACTCCCTCGATAATTCATTAACTCCCACCCCGTCTCTGAGTCCCAGAGTCTAAATTTTCCCTATCCGTCAGTTTTTGCCGTATTATTCCTGTACACTTGAAAACTATCCTCTTTCCTTTCTCTTTTCCGATGAGGAGTGGAAATCAATTTAATCCTAGGATGACGGACGTCAGAGTGGAATATATCCACGAGGTGAATCAAATATAAATAAACCCGATATCCAGCCGGTCGAACGAGTCCAAACTCAGGTTTGGTGTAGTAAATGCACCCTAATATAACCGAGAGACGCTTGGCCAGTCAGAATATTGACTGCACATAAGAAAGGGAAACCCGAGGCCTGTAAACTGTTTACAGGCCTCAGGTTTCCCTCCCTTATTTGTAATAAATGTTTGTACAATACCAAACCTACCCACTATCCTGTTCTCACTGTTCTAGTCTACTATCATTTACTGGACACAATATTAAGGTCCTTGTCTTGTTGGATTTGGCCTATACTGCAGGATAGAGAAACAACAGAAGTGATTGCGTCATTAATAGGCTGAACTGCCCATGGTGGACTTCTGGTGTCGTGTATTGTGGTTCGCACTATTGACCTGCCATTGAAACATCATTTTTTGATGATGCGTAGATGGCAGAGCGGATAGTGTGATTCGCTTGCCTGGCTAGGCGGGGTTGTCGCACGGAAGGTCCAGTGTTCAAATCCTGGGTAAGCCACTCATGTCTGTTGTTTTTCTGTTGTCTGGTGTTCTACTTCTTTATTTCCTGCGAGTGCCTGATAACATACCTTTATATTGTTTCATATTAATTTAGAATATGACTGTGCGTGGAGTGAACAGGGCTAAAGCTACCTACAACAGAGGTTAAGATTGGCGCACTATTCTGAAGTTTGGTGAGCTTGAGCGTTGGCTGTCTCTGCAATGTTTGTACTGTAAGAAATGGTTTAGGTTCCAAAAAAAAAGAACCAAACTGGACCCAAATCGGGAATCCAATCGGTCTAGGAAAAATCCAAACAGGAAAGGAGATTCCGTGGTACTTATGGTCTCCAAGTTTTCCTTTGGTAGTGCATGGGAGCTTTACTGAAAATACAATGAATACAATTCCGCTAAAAGCATCTGTCCTTAATAAGGGTTCAGTATATAGTTACAAAAGTTCATAGTACATTAAGCAATGTTTACAGTAACCAACAATGTACGCTCCCCCTACACGTTATTAGCTAGGAAAGTCAAACCAGTCCGCGACGGCGAACCACTCACACACACAAACCTCTCCTGTTCCCGTTGTATCGACGCTCGAATGCTGTTGACTGTGCAAACTGGGCGTACCCACAAAGGGATTATGTAAATGGGTTTAAGGCTTGGATGTAAGCAAACCCGGCGAGCGGTTGAGTTTGACCCAACCCGGTCTGCGTGAAAATGTCCGCCCGCAAGGAGTCTTTCACACAAAATAAAAACAACACTACAAGGCCCATACTGGGTTACAACCACTGAGCCAACAAAATATTTTCATATATGCCTTATGAACAATAGACCTTATAAAGGTACTCATGGGTACTCCTCTATAAGAGTCATCAATATAGCACAATTATTTACATCACTAGGAAAATACTTTACAGGAACTTGTAGCAGCCCTTTAAGTAGGGTTTACCGTTGTTTAGGAAAAAATTGACACAACTCACACCCAATTTCCTTCGAACAAAAAAGTTACTGATATGCACATTCTAGGTAAATTTGTGGCAAAGTAGCGAACTTAACAATTGTTCACTTCCCGTTCAGGGATAAGTGATAGTAAAAAACGTGAACACTATACGCCTTAGCTCCTGATGAAGATTAAATAAATCACAGATCTGACAGCTACAGTCTCAACCACAAAATGACATATCTATTCATAGTCATCATTACCCCCGCTGCTAAAGAATCCTCTCAGTCACACATCCACAACAATGTAAGTTGGTCGTCCTTTCTAGATTCATTGAACTGCACCCACTCTGCAGTAGAGAATCCTCAGATCGACATCCACCAAAGTTCTCCATGACCACGTGAGGTTGCTCAATTATAAAGGGGAATACATTCTGTAGAAGTTTCGTCTCATACATGCTAGTTGAACTCACCATGTAAATTAAAGGTGCTTACGTAATTAAGCGCACCACTCAAGAGCCGCTCGGGGGCGTGGTTTGACGCAAGTTTTCCCGGTGGTTAGAAAAGTTTGATATTTGCTGTGGTGGATTATGAATTGGTAATCCGAAAAAGAATGAAAAGGTGTATGTCAATCACCGTGTGAGTTCGAAGCACCCACATCTATCGCACTGCCTCTATACAATGATGAGTGATGAAAAGTTATGTGCAAGTAGAAACCTAACAGCTACCCTCCCATAGGACCGCTCACACGGTCAATCTTCTGGCTCTAAGTCCTTATGTTGGTATACAACAACGGGCTGATCACATCCGTTTGGGAGACCCAAATCGATGGTACAAGCAACAACTCAACACATTGACGCACCCCGTTGCCACTAAAGACATCTAACAGCGCAAGATTTTAATCCAAGCTAGCACAAGACACAATCCGATCGACCGCCTGGGTTCCTTTAACACACAATATCTTAACAGCCATTTTACTGCTTTGACTGTTCCGGTCTATGGGAAACCCCAGAAGCCTATGCATCAGATCAGCGTCCTAGTACCTCTGAGGGAGAAAGATGATGTTACACAACATAACGTCTGAACAAATTAAAATGCATTAAATCACCGAACATATCTATCCGCAAGTTTTTCCTCTAAATATTTACAATGTACTTTACCTGTCCATTAGCGATAAATGGATCAGGTCTTTGAAAATAAGGTCAAGAATAGTTAATGACTAAGATCAATTAAAATGTGGGACAGATTGCCTATCTGGGTCACGATGGAAAAGAAGTATTATTCCATTTATGTAATTGTGTTCTTTGCTTCTGGTATGAAATGCAACAAACTCACATGAGTTCACTTCAGTTATCTATCAGCCGGAGAGAGTCTCTGTAATATAGCAGGGCTGATCAGTTTTCAATTCCCTACCACGCCATAATTAAAAAAATTCCTGTATAATATTTTGAAACACAAGAAAATGTCAAGAGATGCCCCCAGATTTTTTACTCTTCACCTGGAGTCCTTGTTGTAAGATAATCAATGGGGTAAGTTGTAACAGAAATTTCAAGTTCAACACAAAAAAACGCCAAAGCCTCCTACTGGATATTCGACAGCAACTAAGTCTGGTTGGAGACTAGTTTGGCGTTATAAGCACTCATCAGGTTTTCCTGTCACCATCCGGCAACAGAACATAGACCCTCGTGCAACAAAAGGACACCATGGCCTTTATCTCTGACAATTATTCTAACACTTAATTTTCCTACGTGTGTATGGGTGGTCATCCTCGCGTGGCTACAAATGCACTCGCCCCGAAGTCGTACAGGACTCCCTCCTTCAGGTTGTGGAACCACGACCTCAGATTCCAAGATGAGTTACGATAACTCCGGCAGTACGTGTCCCATATCAGAAACCACCAAACAATACAGTGGGGTAGTAACCACAATTCCCTGTGATATGATATTACTCATCTTTTCTTTCACTTATAAGTGCTACATTGCAATTATAAAACAGTGTTCGTTTGAACACAGAGTCAAGCTAAAGACCTAGATTGTAAATGACAAACAATTATGTCAACAAAAACCTTATAACCAACAAACATCTAGTCAGATACACGTTTAATGTGTTACTCCACATATCTCTGCACCCCCAAATCACCTCCAATACCAACCCCAAAAACCCAGTGATCTAACTCAGTAAGAACCAGACATAATAAAAGCCCCTCATACCCAATCGCCATAAACCACCCTCACACCACCCCCCCACCCTAAACACATGTAACGCTCCATATCATGCCCATCAATAGTGGTTCCTAACTTTCCTCATTTCCATACTGGCAACCAGACTCCGGCGGATCCCCTCCATTTGCCATTTACAGAACAATCAAACCTAAAACCCCAAACCCAAGCTGTTAAAAACCGCGTGTACACATGTACACCCCAAATATGTAGTCTTAACGGGCCATGCCCGATCCCCGTCACCACCAGTCCCTGTGCTTATATTGCAGAAACTGCACTACCATCATCGCCAAAACGTAACGATCTACATGAAGAAATAATACAAATTGCAAGTTTGATAATGAAAAAACCCCAAACAAATTTGAATAACTTGGTGGACTAGATGGCTTAGTATGCTCGAGTCCATGACCCGAATACCTAAATAGATAGTCACGGTTATGATTAACATTTCTCCTTAACCCCCGCCCCCCCCCATCCCCCTTTCCGCCATACATACTTCTTCAAAGCCCCATGCGAAAGTTTGAATTTACTTCCCCAGTCTCTTTGAGCCAGCTCACGCGTCTCCGTAACGGTTTCCAACCGAAAGAAAACATGAGCAGGATACTCCAGTGTGTCTTGGTCGTGTGTTCGCAAATATATTAGTATTTCCTTCAATAACTTTCTCTACATACTGGGGACATATCCCTATTATTTAAAGTACTTTCAAACTCATCCAAATTTACGATCATACTACCATAAAATTTACATTATTGGTATCGTTCATAATAGGGTTTAAAATTTCCAATTTATGTGTTCCATCGACCTATCGTCAACATAAATTTTTACCCAAGTCCGGCCATCTTTCCCTCTCCTTCATCTTGCGAGCATGTATTTTTCAAATAACAACTTGTTTTAGTTTACGTCATGAAAATGCTACTATCTAAGGAGGAAAATAAAAGTGTCGCATGCGTGCGCGTGGTTTTGCCTTGGGCTGGGCTTTTTCCGCAGTGCAGTGTACTTATGTTTGCGTTGCAGGACTGTGTCAGCGATGCGGGGTGAGTCGGGGAGCGATTTGGCATTTATGCGTTAATATTTTAGGTATTGTATCCGCTGTAATTGACTAACACATACATATGGTTAGGGATTTACTAACTAAATTTTGATTTTAAAGTTGACATAAAAGAAAAGCATTAATTCTGAGAGATATTTTGCGGCACGCGCCTTCCACGCATATCGTATAATTATAAGGTCTAGAATACAAAGTTTAATGCAGCCATGATTCGGGCTCAGAAATGTTTAAATTATAAGTATGTGTGCTCCTCGAAAAAACGATTCTCTACAGCGGTGTCCGACTTTTTCCCGGGAAATCGTTCATTATAGGCCTTAAGCCCTGTGCAAAAAGCAGCGCTGCTGGCGTCTCGAAAATGACTGCAACTGTCGACAGAACACATGCGGGCTAATGTAAGTTTATTTATAAGTTTTTATGCACCTAAATCTTTACTGAAGGTGAGCGTTGATAGTCCTTCGCAGTATATGTTGGCTACACACCTCATCACATTCCTCCTTAAACTTTGCAATTCATTTGCAGGTTTATATTTATGCGAGAAAACGTTAGCTCCATGAAGTCTTACTCGTGTTCTGATTCTACATCATAAGGAGTCTGCTCAGAAAATCTTCGCCAATGTTCAAAGGCCGGGAAAGTATTCTATCAAAAATGAGTATGGAGCAACAAAAAGACCATTATAATCTAGAATTTTCAAGCTTGGCCTGTGATAAGAACACGAGGGTGAGAATGATCCGTTTGACCACAAATGTCCGGTCCATATAAATAACTCTGGAATTTCTTATAGTCCATATTAACGCGAACAATTATTTTTCACTGGTTGAGTAATTTTTTTCCGCCTTGTTCAATTTGCGGCTAGCATTTGCGACTGGGTTCAATTCCCATGCATGTGAGGAGGACCTTTGCAATAATGTAGCGCCCAGCCTAATTCTTGCGTCACTTCTCACAATGAATTCTTTAGTCGTCAGGCCATTGCAACTCTGGCCTGCTTGAAGCTTCTCTTTTATCTCCTGGTAAGCCAATTCACACTGTGCTGACCAAATTATATTATCAGGTTGACCGTTTGCGAGTTATATCGGGCAAAGGAGCACATATTGAGTTAACAATATGTTTGATATACTTTTTGGGTAAGAAACCACACAGAAGACACGAAAGATCGCACATCTTTTTTTCTGTGTGTCTAGGTGCTCTTGTTAGTTTTACCAGATTCTTGGGATGCATGGGATCATGCTACCCTGATGTTACTGTATGTCCCAAGAATCTCCAACTCTTTACAACCAATACAGCGTTTGGTTGGCCTAGCGGTTAAGTTAGCCTCTCTGAGTGCTATCAAACAGCATATTCAAAGAAGGTAACGTGTTCCTCAAATGTTTCTGTAGCAATGAGGATATCATCCATAAAATTCCGAAATACATGGATTTTTCATGGGATCCAGCAATTTTCGCAATCCTCCTAGAAAACACACTCGGGCATTTTTCAAACCAAATGGTAACATGTTTAGAACTCATAATGACCTTCCCGAGGTGCTAAATGCCAATAGGGTCGAACCTCAGGCTTTACTGGAATCAGGTAATAGCTTTGCTAAGATCCACCTTTAGAAAAATATTTTGGCCTTGTTTTCAGGCCTGGCTAAAAAGGTTGCAGTAGTATCATGCGGTAATGGATTTCCACCTGACCTTCTGTGACAGCCATTCAGTTATTCCTGTAATCTATGCACAGTATATGTTCTCCTGCTTGGTTTCCGCAACAACACATCCACACAGGAAACGTGTATGGTGATACTCACTGTGAGAAATAATCCCTTCTTTTTAACAGATAATCAATCTCCTCTTTCAAAGCTTTTTCCTTACGAACAGGAATAGAATAAGGCCTCATACAGATGGGTGCTGGTCCTAGTATTTCATATCATATGACAGCAAATTTTGTGTGCCCGGTTTATCAGTTAACACATCTGTATGTTTCTCAAGGACCTGTTGAACCTTCTCCTTCTGTCCTTTTGTCAGGTGATTACATGATTTTTCACCTGTGCAAACGTTTCACTGGTTTTCAGTGATATTCAACCGAGGAGTAAGAGGTTCATTCTTCATCTCGGTTGCTACAGACAAGGCCATTAAATCTTGATCCCTCCTGGATTTGTCTGTCCAGATTATTTCTTCAAAAGTTCACATGATAGACTTTCTCCTTTCCCTTTTTGTCTATCTTATAATTTGTTCTGGGCTACTTTTTCCAAAACTGTATTATGGCCCTTGCCATCCGCTAATCTGAAGTTTAGTTGTTGCTGCTCTGGCACTGTAGAAGAAGTACCTTCTCACCCTACAGCAAGTTCTCGATCCTTCGCTTTTATTTTATTATAGATAAGCAGCATGCCTTTTTCCTGCTTGTCTCAAATTTTTCATTTGCCAGTTTCCAACTGGTTTTTTAAACGAATGGTCAGTTCGTTCACATATTTGGTATGATGAGGGTAACAGTCTCCTCTGCCTTCTCATCTGTCCAGGTCCTTAGCAAAGTTACATATGGACTTTTAATTTTTCTGAAATAGTATTCATGGCACCTGTCAGGTCCTTTACATTGGAAGCTCTGTTTTGCGGACGTTTCTTTCTTGTGTCACCACACAAGAATCTACCACTACCAATTTGTTTCCTGGGGTTGTCTCCCCTCAGGTTCAATTTCAAATTGAGAGAACTTTGCTCTCTTTTTTCTTCCTCCAGTTTACATAAGTCCGACCGAGGGATCGTCGTCTTATTCCGGGGTATAACAGTTCTTTGTACTCGCTGCATAGTAGCCATTATAAAAACATTTGAGCGAAGACTGTCTGTGAAACGGGGGTTCCCCATTCCCCTTCGTCCACTTTATTATAATTATTTTTCTTTCCAGGCCTAAGTTTGCCCCGTGGCGTGTCTAGGTCCTGGTTCCTTTTCCCACGTGTGGGTGTTCCCTCTTTATTTTCTGGTCCCGGTTTGCCATAATGCTTCTCTTGCATATGGTTATTATTTTTCCACCCTGTGGAATTGTTCGTGCTGCACTGTTCGCAGTCCTCGACAAATTTTCTTATGTCATCAACTTCTCCGGGCCAGAAATATCCAATAGATGTTCTTTGGCATGTGGTACCCATTTTCTGGTGTTCCCCATCTAGAAGATGTGTTTGTCTCATAACTTGTGCCCTATATCTCGATGGCACTACTACCTGTCCACACCCGGATAATCCTGCTTTATCCGCCCTGCAAAGCAGTCCATCATCCAAATAGAAATCTCCTTTCCTTGGAGGGGTATGGAGTTTTTGGAGTTTTTCAAAACACGGCTTCAGTGACCTATCTTCAGCCTGTGCCTTTCTCCACTGTTTACGAGACATTGTTTTTGGTGGTTCCTCCTCTTTTTTAGGAGTCAACCTGACCTGGAGCGTGGCCATTACTATAGGTCTCCTTCCACAATTTTTAGTGTTATGGTTGTCCATCCGACAATTTTTACAATACCTCTTTCCTGGGTTAAAAGGTTTTCTTTCATCATTCCTTCTATCATTGAATTGTGAAGGTCTATTCTTAAATTCATTTCGGGGCCTATCGAAGTTCTGCCTATTTCTATTATCGAGGTTATTATGGGTTTGAGGGGCCTTACACTGATCTATTTGTTTCTTCTTTATGCCAGCTACCTCTGCCTGGGCTGCCTGATACCTCTCAGCGACATTTATTATCTCACCCAGCCTCTCTGCACCCTGTTCCATGAGAAACTTTCTCATGTCTGGAGCCATGGACTCTCTCATTTGTTCAATGAGTATCATCTCCTTGAGATCTTGGGTTTTCCCCAAAGTAGCCCATTTCTCCATATACGTTTCCAACCGGGCGGAGAACTGGTGATAAGTCTCACCCGACAGTAGCCTGGCATTCCTAAACTTCTTTCTATAAAACTCTCCGTTCTTTTCGTATCTTAACAGAAGAGCTTGCTTCAACATGTCATAGTTGTCTTGGTCATCCCTGCTCATTTTGGAAAACACTTCATAAGCTGTTCCCCGAAGTCCCTGAGACAACTTTACCCCCCATCTTTCTCTTTCTAACCCATAAGTAGTAGCTAAAAGTTCAAACCTGCTTAAATATCCTTCTATGTCATCGTCTTTCTCAACAAAATGGTCTACATGAAACCTCATAGCTGAGGTTGAGGCTCCCTAACCTGTAGTGGCATCTGAGGCACAGCGGCTAGCACCATTTTCAGGAGCATGGCCTTGAATTCCTAACTCCCTTAGTCGTAGCTCATGCTCCCTCTGTAATATTTTCTCCTCCTTTGCTGCTTCCCTCTCGGCAGTCAATCTCTTTTCTTCTCTTTCTGCAGCCAATCTCTTTTCTTCTGCCTCTATCTGTAACTTCTTAGTCTCAGCCTCCAATGCCCTAGCCTCCTTGTCAGCCTCAATCTGCAACCTCTTAATTTCTTTTTCAGCCTCTAACTTTCTTTCTGCTTCTAACTTCCTGTCTTCCCTATCTCGTTCAATAAATTTGTCACATTCTGAAGTTACATATTGAACCAACTCTGGTCCATCCATGCCCATCTCTTTAGCAGTCTGTACAGCCGCAGAGCGAAACTTGGCCAGATCTGCCATTCTAATAAGTACAAAATGTTCTAACAAAATCTCTAACTAATTATAAATTTACTTAATTAAATCTGGGCTCTGACACTTTCTTCACTTCCCAAATCTTGGGTAATACTATATGGGGATTCCCTGGGAAAATTAGACTGTTGTTAAAGCTAAACCCCATACCCCGATGTATGTAGTACTAAGAGAAATTCAGATGCCCGGACAAGCCTACCAATTTATGTAGCAAAGTTGATTTTGCTGGGGAGGTTATGATGGTATCCTAAAAAGAATGAAAAGGTGTCTGCTATCACCGTGTGAGGTCAAGCAAATGTAGGCCTCTGACTCTATAAATGATGATGATTAATTATGTACAGAGAACCTACAGCTACCTCCCTAGGTCTCACACTGTCACTCTTATGGCTCTAATGTATGGTGTATGGTGTACCTAGTGTCTAGGGGAGAAATGAATGATGGTACACAACAATCAAACACTTTAAGTTTTTATTAAAGAAGATAATAACTAGCAGTTAAGTTTTCTTTTAACAAATATTTACAATTTATTTTGCCTGTCCATTCATAGCTTGTGGACAGGTCTTTGAAAATAAGGACAAGATAGTTTACAGAAAAGAACAATTAAAATGGTGGGACAAATTGCCCAATAACTAAAAATGTTATTAAGTATTTGATATAATGTCTTTCCTGTATGAAATATTACAGAGTTCACTTTATTTATCTAACGGGAGAGTCACTGTATATGAGGGCTGTAGTTCATCCTACCCCCATAAAATTCCTGTGTAATATTTTGAAAACACAAGAAAATGTCAGAGATGCCCCAGATGTTTTTTACTCTTCACCTGGGAGTCCTTGTTGTAAGATAATTCAATGGGTAGTTGCAGAAATTTCAAGTTCAACACTCGCCAAAGCTCCTACTGGATATTCGACAGCATCTAAGTCTGGTTGGAGACTAGTTGGCGTTTATAAGCATCAGCAGGTTTCCTGTCACCAGCCGGCAACAGAAACATAGACCCTCTGCAACAAAAGGACACCATGGCCTTTTATCTCTGATCAATTATTCTAACACTTAATTTCCTACGTGGGTATGGGGTCAGCCTCGCGTGCCTTACAAATGCACTCGCCACGAATCGTACAGGACTCCCACCTTGTTGTGACCACACCTCAAGTCCTTATAGTAGATACGCCACTGTACGTTCACATACTTTTCCTCCATACAATAATGTGGAGTAACCACATTTCCTTTGATATGATATTATCTTCTTTTCTTTTCAATTATATTTGCTTCAGGCATGTAAACAGTGTTCATTGAACACAGAGGCTTGCTAAACTATTTTAATACAATAATATGTCAACATAATTATAACAACATACATCAGTCAGATACCGTTTAATGTGTGGACTCAACAATGTCTGCTTCCGACATGTCCTTCACTTTTTCCCCAATAGCAGTATCTAACTTTGTAGTTGGACCAAACATAGTAAATTTCATAAAATATCCTTACCACAATCAAGAAATATATAAACAAATGACGCTGATTTTGTGAAGAAATGGCCTCAGCTTCCTCCGAACTGCACAGACTGTGAATTTATTCTTTATTTAAGTTTAAAATTAACACAGCTGTTTTTCAGCGTATCTGTATACAAATATTAGTTCAACTGGCAATGAATAGTCAAAGTCTTTTGCTAATATTTACCAGCACTAGCCAATCGAAACGTTCTACTACTTGAATTCAAATGCAGTTTGAATGAAAAACCCAAAATAATTTTGAATAACTGGTGGTCGATTGGCTAGTCTGCTCTAGTCATGCCCAATACAAAAAGATATTACGTTTAGGATTACATTTCTCCTACCGCTCCCCTTTCCCATTCATACTCTGTTCACCCCAAGCGAATTTGAATGTACCTCCCTGCCTCTTTTTCCAGCTCGCGTCCCCCTAACGTTTCCAAAAAAAAACATGAGCAGGAACGCCAGTGTGTCTGGTCGTGTGTTCTTAGATATTAGTATTTCTTCAATAACTTCTCTAATACTGGGGCTATCATATTATTTAAAGTACATTCTTACTCAGCTAACTCTACGTCATACTACCATATAATTCTTATGGGGAACTTCATAATGGTTTAAAATTTCCAATTTATGTCATCGTCCATCGTCAAATAAAATTTTACACAAGTCCGCCATCTTTCCTCTCCTTCATCTTGCGAGCATGTATTTTTTCAAATAACTACTTGTTTTTAGTTACACCAGAAATGCTACCACTAGGAGGCAATAAAATTGTCTGCGTGGTGATGCCTTGGCTGGCTTTTTCGCAGTGTGTATATATGCGTTGCAGACTGTGTCATCGAAGCGGGGTGTAGACGGGGCGGGTTAGGACTTTGCGTTACTAGTTAGCATTGTATCTTGTAATACTACCAAAAAATGTAAGGATTACTACGGATTTTGCTACAAAGTTGACAGAAAGTGTTACTTCAGATAGCTATATTGCGGCATGCTTCCGCCAATAGTTAATTGTACAGCCAGACTACAAAGTGTAATCAGCAGATTGGGCAAAAGTTAAATATTAGTAGTGTTTCTCGAAAACGAAACTAAAGCGTGTCAGACTTTTTTTCCGTGAAATCGTTCTATAGGCTTAGCACTGTGCAAAAAGCAGCGCTGCTGGGTTCGAAGATGCCAACCGTCAGACGCATGCGGGCTTATGTATTTATTATCGTTTTATGCCTAAATCGTACTGAATTGAGCGTTTATTCTCGCATATTTTGCTACACCTGGATAAAAGCAATACTAAAGCTGGACCGACATTCTGGTGTAGAGTTTCTAGCCAGGCATGGTCACATGAAAGGCAACGGCTTTCCCCGGGTTTAAAGACCAGGGAATTATGTCGCTTGTCTACCAGAAAGAGCGTGCAGTGACCAAGCTCAGTGTCAAAGAATTCTAGGAATGTCGCCGCCACCAGCAACAACAGAGTCCCGGGACGCCTTACAACTTATGCCGACCAGCATACAGAAGACATGAAAATACATAAGATATTCTCCCGCTCACCCTCCCCAGGGAAAGGGGAGTTAACCTGTCCAATTACAAAGTGACAGGCCAGTTTCCCCAATCTACCGCTGTCAAGAGACACCAATAATAAGAAATGAGAGGGACTAAAAGTCCAGGGTGGTCTTAAACTACAGTGTGCCAGAATTTTCTTAGCCAAGCGTGACACATGCTGTCGTATAGAGATTATGATCAATAAATTTTTTATATTTCCTCTCTTTTTTCTACCCGTGTCCTCTATTTTATTATCACTCTTTACCCTTTTCCTGTTTTTTTCGCATTCGTTCGTTTGCGAAAAATATTTTCTTTCCCATTCTCACTTTTCCGCTTTCTTTCTCATACTGAGTACGCATGTTATGACATAATGTGTCAGTCACTGCATTAGACGCAGAACTGTGAATATATTCGTCTGGCCAGACATAGGAGCAGACATATGTCTACAGCATTCCCTGCACCAGACGAAATACTGTGAGAAAATTCGCTCTCGAGAGACCGAATGGCAGACATGCGTCGCGTTTTTTTCATGTCACTCACGCTCCCACGGTTAAGTTTCTCGGGGAGGTGTGAAAACTGCCTCTGCATTGGAGACGGGTTGTCTGATATTCGCATCTGACACGCGCGCTCGCGGTCGGTTTGTTAACGTAGGTGGAAAAACGCACTGGTGGCAGTTACGGCATGCGTCTAAGTTAACGTAGGTGTTAGGAAAGGGGAGAGATCGGGATTTGGAAGTAACGCACATCCTTTGTCTGGTTTAAGATATTAACCAGAGTTTAAAACTAGTATTTCATTCTTACTCCTAAAATTCGCAGTAGACAGGTTGTTCGTGAATAGAATAAGCTGTATAGCGAAGCTCTTAGTTTGTTCGGAAATTTGCCGAGTATCTAGACTTCAAATAAATATATCAGCGCATAATTCTAAAGTGTGCAATCACCTGTAGTTCTGTGTTGAGGTAAATATATTATATTAAGTATCTAATATTTTGTGAAGTGTTTAAAGTGATAATCGCTTATTTCATATTTCACTAGTTAGATTTTGTGCAGAGTGCTTAATATATAGAGTCTGTATTATTTTCTAGTGACGTGTTTCAGTGGAAAGCAGAATAAATTATATTCCTAGCTTAAACTCAGTCGGCTATTAATGAAATTTAATTTAACTGCTAAATAATCAGACGAGAATATATTTTAAAATTAACTTATAACGGTTCATCATTGAGTATTGACGAAATACGTTTGTATTTCTAATTCATGAATACTGAATTTATGAATATAACTTATTTAACGGGAAGTTTTAAATGATAAGTCAAGCTGTATGCTTGCAGTTCAAAATGTAAGTTATAACGAGTACCTAGTATGTGTAATTATTTTATATGTGTTTTTCCTTTATTCAGTGAATACTGGGGTTAACCCAAAACTTTGGCAGCGTTAAGTACTGATGAGTGATATCAGTGAAGAACTAAAACATTTTCCTTAAAAACCTTGGTGCAGAATCTTTACAAGTATTTAAAAGGGTAAATGAAATAACAGGCCTATCGCGCCATATTTAATTCTTCCTGAGAAACAACTCAAGTACATTTTT
Source organism: Oreohelix idahoensis (assembly GCA_024509875.1). Classification (NCBI taxonomy): domain Eukaryota; kingdom Metazoa; phylum Mollusca; class Gastropoda; order Stylommatophora; family Oreohelicidae; genus Oreohelix; species Oreohelix idahoensis. The sequence goes on from JAMPIV010004062.1 coordinate 68,995, forward strand.
AGCCTGTGTGGCAAGTAACATATTAACGTCAGTAACATTCCGACGGAGTTTTGACTAGTGGTGTGGTGACCAAATATAGTCCTTTCCTGAAAGTAGACACCGATCTGGCATTCCTCAATTCTAGAAACCTAAGCTATTGACACTGTGCTCGTTGTTAATGTTCGTGCCTGGACAATTTTAATGTGACCTAAACAGACATCCGAAAAATAATAACACCCAAGGAATCGTTCCCTGAAGCAGAGAATTCCTCCCGTCTTTTTGGAACTGGGGATTTCTTGGTCAAAGACTGCCTTTGACGATTCTGTATGAGAATGTCCTAAAAATTATGTTTCCAGAAGTGGCTATCAAAGCTGTGAGCATGAACAAATGCACGTGATCACTGCTGACTGAATAGAGTGAATGCAGGACGGAGTGTTTTCTTTATTGTTGTAATTTGGCACCCATTTTGCTGTCTTAACTTTCTGTATGCAAGTATTGCTAATCATATTTCCCTTAAAAATAGAGCAGAGATATCAAGTCTGTCCATACCTTAAAAAGGGGGAAATATTAGACCTAATCATATGTATCCTTGATTCCTTGGGGCTATCACTTTCTTCTAACAGGACTGTGGGCATACCGTGAGGGATAAGATCATACTGTGGGTCTATCATTTTTGTAGCATTTATATTGACTTTATGACTATTTGTATATGCTTTGATGTAATTTTATATGTTGTGAGAGAAGTTTGTTATGGTAATTAAACTACTCAATAATTATTCCAGCGTGTCGGTCAGTTTCGTTCCAAAATATCTTTATAATCACTGTTATAGTTTTCCCACGTCTGTGTGTTTAACTGTCGTCACTTGAATGTGTGTGCACGTGAGTGGATAGAGATATATATATATATATATATATATATATATATATATATATATATATATATATATATATATAAAATCATATATTATAGCAATACATCTATAAATAATATATCAATATATGTCTGACTCCCCTAAATCTGTCGTAGAAGATAGGCAGAGAGAGAGAGAAGATTTCTCGATCTCAGAGACAGCCTCTATCACATTCTACCATCTTACTCGTGGAAAGCTATTGCTATTACTATCTCTCACTGTGGCTATCACTCATTCTAATCTATTCAGAAGGGACCAACCCAAGTCTTAATTCTCCTATCTAAAATCTACGACACATGCTCATGACATTTATAGACATGATCATAACATTTATAGACATGATCATAACATTTATAGACATACATGATCATAACATCTATAGACATGCTCATAACATTTATAAACATACATGCTCATAACATTTATAGACATGATCTTAACATTTATAGACATGATGATAACATTTACAGACATACATGCTCATAACATTTATATACATGCTCATAACATTTATAGACACGCTCATAACATTTATAGACATGATCATAACAATTATAGACATGTTCATAAAATTTATAGACATACATGCTCATAACATTTATAGACATGCTCATTACACTTATAGACATGCTCATAACATTTATAGATGTGCACATAACATTTATGGACGTGCTGATAACATATATAGACATGCTCATAACATTTATAGACGTGCTCATGACATATATAAGTGCTCATAACATTTATAGACGTGCTTATAACAATTATATAAGTGCTCATAACATTTATAGAAGTGATCATAGCATTTATAGAAGTGCTCACAAGATTTTTTATACGTGCTCATTGTTATGTGTGAAATCATAACAGGCTCTATCGCACTCGACAGGGTTTATGTACTCATTTCCTGTTGATAAGCGTTGCCCAGACTACCCCGGAAGTACGTCATATAGTGTGCTGTTTTAGAGCAGACGATCCTTTGCCGGCTTTAGGTCGAGGATTCGATCTTGAAGTCGGCCTCTTTCGCTGTGTATTCTCCGTGTGAAAAGACGTTTTTTGGACGAGCTCCAGATAGTGTACTCTTGTTTACAGAATTTTATCATGTATATCAGCTAGGTCGTCCTACAGTTGGAGCCTAAGCTTGATGATATTTAAACGGACAAGTCATTGCTGAAAGGAGTAGAATGTGTGTGGAACTATATATTAAATATTTCAGCAATATGCCTCTGACATTGTTTCCGTAGTCTACGTGACGATAGACTGATCTTATAGACTGGCTAGAGATTGCCAATGACTATTTTTATGGATGCCTTCAATTATGAGCTACTTCGTGTAATAAACTAAATGTTGTCTAAACGTCAACCAGGCATTATGGAGTTTTTTGCTGTTGAAGACTAGCCTTACGTTTTGAAGACTGTTTAAAAAGTTGGACTGAAAGGTCTAATGAAAATTATACCCTTGACAGGTTGGACACTAAAATCCAGCTACTGTTAAACACTAAATGAACTCGGAGAGGGAAGATATATCTAAACCATCTACCAGATGAAATTATCCCTCTACACTCATAACATTTATAGACGTGCTCATAACATTTAAATAGACGTGCTCATAACATTTATAGACATGATCATAACATTTGTAGACGAGTGCTCATCACATTTATAGACCGTGCTCATAACATTTATAAACGTGCTCAAAACATTTATATAAATGCATATAACATTTTGTAGACAAAAGCTCATAACATTTGTAGACATGCCCATAACATATAACATTTATAGACTTGCTCACAACATTTGTAGACGTGCTCATAACATTTGTAGACATGACCATAACATTTGTAGTCATGTCATAACACGTGTAGACATGCTCATAACATTTATAGACATGCTCATAACATTTGTATACATGCCAGTAAAATTTATAGACATGCTTATAACATTTATAGACCTGCTCGTAACATTTATAGACATGCTCATAACCAGGGCCGTAGACAGGACTTAATGGGAAGGGGGGGGGGTGGTGGAAGGGTTTTAAAATTTCGGCACAAAACATGTTTGGTACAGTATAATTTCCCCACAAATTTTTTTCACCAAACCCTAGAAGGGGGGGGGGGGGGGGGGGGGGGGGGTTTGAACCCCCAAACCCCCCCCCCGTATCTACGGCCCTGCCATAAAATTTGTAGACTTGCCCATAACATTTGTAGTCATGTCAATAACATTTGTAGACATGCTCATAACATTTATAAACATGCTAATAACATTTATAGACATGCTCGTAACAGTTATGGACATGCTCATAACATTTATAGCCATGGTCGTAACATTTATAGACATGCTCATAACCTTTATAGACATGATCATCACATTTACAGACATACATGCTCAGAACATTTATAGACATACATGCTCGTAACATTTATAGACATACATGGTCATAACGTTTATAGACATACATGCTCATAACATTTATAGACAACATGTTCATAACATTTATAGACATGCTCATAACATTTGTAGACATACATGCTCATAACATTTATAGCCATGCTCATAACATTTAAAGAATGCTCATAACATTTGCACACATATACACTCTGGAAGGACTGAAAAATGTATTTGTAACACATTGACAGATAGACTGTTCAGTCCGCCTCTGCAGCTGGGTTATCAGTGGGCACCTGTCTGTGAAACGGTACTATCAATATAACTATCAGTTTAATTAACTTTGTGTGACCTCATCATCAATATAACTTTTAGTTAATGTATCTCAGTCTGATCTCACCATCGACATAACTTTTAGTTAATGTATCTCAGTCTAATCACACTATAAACATAACTTTTAGTTGATGTACCTCAGTCTAATCTAACTATAAACATAACTTCTAGTTAATGTATCTAATTCTAATCTCACTCTCAATTTAAAAATCATTTAAATTATATCTGTATGCCCTCACTATAAACATAACTTTCAGTTAATTTACCTCAGTCTGATCTCGCCATCAACAAAAAATTCAGTAAAATTTTCTCTGTATGATCTCACCATCAACTCAGCTTTTAGGTAATATATCTCAGTTTAATCTCACCATCCATATAACATTCAGTTTAACTCTCTCAGTGCCACCTTACTAACAACATAACATTCAGTTTAACTCTCTCAGTGCCACCTTACTAACAACATAACATTCAGTTAATATCTCTTTGGCCCCGCGTAGTTCAAGAAATTCACTAATGAGACAAAGATAGAACAGGACGACCGTTGCCTGATGAATGTCGTTACAATGCGACTAATTTGAGGTTGTGTATGGGACTGGCCGCCTTGCCATGTAAAATAGATTACTACAGAAACCACTGCTGCATTAGCATGCGAATGCTTGACGCAGGCTTCCCGCATGGAGACCATCTGAAGTGATGGCTCCACTCTCCTTTAAAGAGGGAAACGGAAAGTCAATATCTGTCTGTATGACCTCGCCAGCTACATAAACATTTGGTTAATATTTTCTCGGTGTCACACCGCCATCAGCACAACTTACAGTTAACATTTCTCAGGGCAATCATACCAACAACATAACTTTCCGTTAATATTTTATTTAAACCACCCCAGCCATCAATAAAACTTAAATTTCCCTATATAGAAATTACTACCTACGAGACCCTCAGTTCCGTTCTAAGACCCCCCGTCTTCCTGCCATCCAGAACTTGTTTGAAGTTCTGTATCGTTTCGCATCGGTCTAACCATTCACCCGGTGTTTTTCATTTATGGCCGCTTTTCTTCCGTAAAGTAACCTAAACACCAAAATATTCTAGCAGAGCAGCGCTGGACATTCAGTTTACTCAACAAACACTGTTGCTCGAGTCTCTGAATTTCTCCGCCCACCCAAAACTCGATTCATGTTTTTAGCCTCAGCCAACACTTCCGAGAACTCTTCAACTCCGAAGTAAGTAAACAGTACGCGCGTTGCTAGGTACACTCTACTTTTAGCAACGATTAAAAAAAAAAAAAAAAAAGCACACAGCCAGGGAAGACACCCAGAAATAAGTCTCAGGATAGAAGTGCCCAAAAAAGACGTTTTTGCGAGAGAAGTACACAGCGACAAGTTTCTTTAGAGAAGTACCCAGAGAGACGAAGCATCCATAAGAAGGCTACTCTCCTACGCAGACGACCGTTTTGTCAACAATCGCTGGCTAAATATTCTCTGGCCGGTTTTGTCTGCTCGGGTGGGAAAAGTGTTTAAACATAAACGAACAAGACCAGGGCGAGCGAGATCGTAATTGTACAAACAGGCACAACAAAAGAAATGTACTCATGTTTCCATACCGCACTTCCTTCACGCAGAAAAAGAGCTCTCGTCACTGAAGGGCCAAACCAAACTTGGAGCAGATAGTCTGACGAGATTCTATTCAAGATTTGGCCTCACACGCCACACCCGCATCACTATACAGCTACGGCCACCACAATGGCCTCTCTTCACCTGCTTGACAAGGTGACAAGAACGAGCTAGGAGAGAAGGAGAACCTTGTTCAAGAGCAGTGGATGGAGACCACACGGATCGCACGAATCAGCTCACCGGTAGCCATTATTATGATTAAAAATAGACCGTGGTTTTTTTTTTTTTTTTTTAAATAGGACACAGTTGTAAAAACGGGGAAATCCGAAGCTCGTGAAATATAAGACATAGTAACATAGAATAAATGTAGGTAAATAGAAGATATTTCTGAAGACAGAAAGAAGGGGGGCACCCAGGGCCTGATTTAGCCATAAACTAAATAAGCTACAGCTTAGGGCCTCACAGCCTGAAGAGTCCTCTCTTCCTGTAGTAAAATCTGCGAGAATAATCGCTCATTTCAGTAAGATTTTAGTCATAAAATGAAATAAATAAACCAGCCCTATTGTGTCTGACGGTGATGCTCTCACACGCCAGCAACGCTGCCTTTTGTGTGCAGTGCTAAAGCCTATAGAACGATTCCACGGTAAAAATCTAACACGCGTTTTGGTTTCGGTTTCGAAAACGTACTACAGTTGACATTCAAAAATCCGGCCATCGATAATCTGGTTCCTTCAGATTCTGGCATGGATTTCGAGCGCATTTTATTTAAATTTACCGCTTGGTAGGCGCCACTGTTTTCTGGAGCAGTTTTATGTTTGATGCAGCTTTGGGTCTTGCTTGCACGTGTTAACAGGCATTCCTGCTCATACGTCCTATCTCATTTTATCATTTATTTGCTGCTGTTTAGCCCCCATTATGGATTCAGTCAGCAAATAAAAGAAGTGGTGTAAAACGTAAACATCGTGCATTGTCGATCGCAGATAAAGTGTACAGTAGTCTTTTCTGTTTTAAATCTATACAGAATATATAACCATAAAAAATCCGAGCATTTTTCAAAAATCCGGCACTCCTCAGGTCCGGATGTTGCCGATATTTTGAATGTCTACTGTAACCAACATTTAACATTTTGCCAGATCTGCTGCATACGATTTAGGCAGCCTAGACTTATAATTAAAACGATTTTGCGGAAGTGAGGCCGCAAAAATAACTATCTGAATTAACGTATTCTGTCAACTTTAACGCTGTAATAAGTACTTAATCCTTATTTAATTTTTTTGGTGTAGTGTTACACGATACAATACAAATTATTAACGCCAATTCTTAACCCGCCACAGACCAACACCCCCGCCTCGCTGAACACTAATGACACTCCGCCATGCATATAATATACGCTTGGAGCAAAGCCAACAGAGGCAAAACACGCAGACAATTTTAATTGCCTCTTCGTGGTAATGTTTCTGACGTCACAAAAACAAGTTAATTATTTGAAAAATACATGTCTAGCGAGAGGGCGAGAGGGGAAGATGGCCGTCGTTGTGTAAAATATTTATTTGACGATGACGGTGACAAAATTGAAAATCTCAAACCATAATGAAACTGAACATAAAAATTATATGGTATTATAAGCTTAGAGGTTCAACTGAGCAAGAATTGGGTTTTAAATATATGATAGTCACCCAGTATTAGACACGTATTTTTATTGAGAAAATACTAAATGTCTACGGACGCACGACCAGACAGACTGTTTGTTCCTAGTTTGTTTTTTTTCATAAACGTTAGTGGGGACACCGGGCTTTAGAAGAGAGGCATTGAGGAAATTCAAATTCGCTTGGGTAACAAGAGTATAAGAGGGAGAAGTGGAGCGGTAGGAAAATTGTTACCAAAACTAAACATCGTTTTGTATTGGCATAACTAAAGCCAGAACTGGCCAATCGACTACCAGGACGCAGAGGTATGTTTGTGAATTATTTTTATTTTTTCAAAAACTGCATTTGAATTCTTCCTGTAGTCGCAGTTTTCGATTGGCCAGTGCTACTAAATATTAGCAAAAAGCTTCCACTATTCATTTGCCAGTTGAACAGTATTTTTAATTCAGAACGCTGAGAACAGCTGTGATAAATTTTAAAAGTAAAGTAAATAACTAAAATAAGTATTTCACAGTTCTGGACGGCGCAGCAGAAACTGAGGCCATTTCCTTGCAAAGGTCAGCGGTCATTTTGTTTTTATATTTCTTGATTTTGTGTAAGAATGCGTTATGAATTTAATATGTTTAATCCCATGACCAAAGTTAGATACTGCTATTGGGAAAAAGTGAAGGACGTGCCGGGAGCAGACATTGTTGAGTCCCTCACGTTGAAATGTTATCTAACTAAATGTATGTTGTCATGATTATGTTTGAATATTATTGTATTAGGAAGTATATTAGTAAGCCTCCGTGTTCAAGGAACACTGTTCAACATGCCTGAAGCATTTATATTTAAAAAGAAAAAGAAGAGAAAAAAAATAAAAAGGAAATGTGGTTTTTACCCACCACATTATATTATTGAGGAAAACTAGAAAACGTACAGTGGCGTATCTGCCATAGGGACCTGAGGGGTGTCACAGCAAGGTGGGAGTCATGCAAAAATTAGGGGTGAGTGCACCTGAAATGCACGCGAGGCTGACCCCATACCCACGTAGGAAATTAAATAAAAGAATAAGTGATCAGATGTAAAAGGCCAGGGTGTCCTTTTGTTGCAGAGGTTTTTGTTTCCTTTTTTGCCAGCTGTGAGCATGAAACCTGAGGAGTGACGATAACGCCAAGAAGTCTCCGTAAAATTTCATGTATGCTTTCCAAGAAGAATAACAGCAGGAGCTTGGGAGATGTGATGTGATATCGATATTCTTCTGCAACTACACAATATCTTATCTTTCAACAAGAAACCCCAGGTGATATGTTAAGGACCTGGGTACACCTGACAGTTTTCGGTTTAAATAAACCTTGGTCTTTCAAATCATACTCATGGAAAAGTTGATGGGGTATGAAAGATAATACAGCCCCTCATACACAGTGACTCTCCTCTCTTAGGTTAAGAAGAATAAATTTAAGCTGTGAACATTCCAACAGGAAAGACATATATTAACTTTGTAGTTATTTGGAGCAGAATTGTCCACACAATTTTAGTTAATCTTTTATGTAAACTATCATGTCCTCATTTTCCAAAGACCTGTCCAATTCGGATATGACTGGACAGGCAAAATAAATTGTACAAAAAATTATCAAATTTAAAGAAAAACTTAACCACAAGGTTTTTATTCACTTCCTCATAGAAACTTAAAGTGTTTTTGTGTTGTGTACCATCATTTCATTTCTCCCCTAGACACTAGGTACATCATACACCAGACACTAGAGCCAAAATATTGATCGTGTGAGATCTAGGGAGGTAGCGTTAGGTTCCCTGCAACATAATTCATCATCATCATTTATAGAGTCAGGGCCCTACATGTTGCTTGACCTCGACACGTTTAATAAATACACGGTAGATTTCATTCTTTTAGGATACCATCATAACCTCCCCAGCCACAAAATCTAACTTTGCTACACTTCCCAAGCTCAGTTTGTTGTACGAAACCTTATTCCCTTTGCTTCTTCTATCTTTGATCCATAACCAATTTATTCTCTCTTACCATTGCAAAAAATGGCCCCCACAGCTTCCTATAGCTTAGGGCCTCACCTTATCTAAATCCGGACCCTGTGGACACCAGACAACAGACCAGAAAATAGAAGTAAAAGGTAAAGGTAAAGGATCCCCGTTACACGCCCATTGAGGCATATTGGGAATATGGTGTTAGGCCCATATTATCTTGACCGTCGGCACACTAGGGGTGATGTGGTCGGCATCACGCCGGCCGCCTTAACCTTCCCCAGAGTTGCTCTGGTACCCATTTGGGGCTGGGTCGACCCAGGAGCCGTTTGTGGCATAAAGGCTGCACTGGGAAAATCAAACTAAGAACCCATCCAAATGGCGTCATCTCGCTGCGAGAGTGAATCAAGAGGTATATCAAGAATGTCAGAATAAAAAATAAAGAACTAAAAACACAAAGAACGGAAAGAGAGAGAAGAGTCACTCAGGAGATTCAAACCGATAATGTTTTAGGGCAGGGGGTCGGGCAATACAGGAGCCCTCGTGATCTACTTTAGAACACTGGTAAAGATCTTACTTTGATAAAATCAACATCTGCCCACCAAACAGCAATAAACGAAGTAGCATAAGGCAACAACATACTCACGATCCACGAAAAACTGTTTGGAGATGTCAGGAAACCTGAGCTGACGAAACTGCTTTTATAGAGTCATTAAATGTGGAAGTCTGAGAAGGTGACCGAGGAACCTTGAGCTGACTTTCTGCCTTTTATATTGAGTCATTAATGTGGAAGTCTGAAGGCGAACGAGGAACCTGCACCAGGATTTGCCTCCCCTTGCTTTGAAGTAGTGGTCCACCAATGGTCACAACGCTGAAGCGTATCTAAAAGTAGGTCGCCCAAGCGTATCTATCTTCGCGCATAGAATATTCTTGCAAAGATGTAGATAGAAATGAATGGCGCTTCTGGCCTTATGGGGAGCATTCACAAGATAGATTACCAGAAGTCAAGAACAAACGCTGCTTAAGGGCTGAGCAAATTTTGTTAACTTTATATCTGGTCCGTCGCCTTTTTGGGAAGAAGGGGTTATGCAATGATTCTGGCCCGTTCACCGAAATAGCCCCCAGTTTGGAGTAATTCCAACGAATGCCTCTTATAAGTAATGTTCTCTCTCATCTCTCTCTCTATCATATCTCTCATCTATCATCTCTCTCTCTCTCCTCTATATATATATATATATATATATATATATATATATATATATATATATATATATAATATAAAACTAGTGCTCATATAAACGTTTTGCTTTCGTACATACTGAAACTGAAAATCAACTATTATTGGTTATTTTAAAATAACATACAACAAATTTAATAGTCAATTAGTCTTTAACATGGAAGAAAAAGAAAGGATACTGCCGAGGACTGAATGTGTGAGAGATCACACAAAAGAGCATGTTCAGACGTTTTGTCACAGAACCTTTAGCTGACTACTGCCCTTTATTAGAGTCATTAATGTGGAAGTCTGAAGGGAACAAGGAAGAAGAAAAAAATAGTAGTTTTAAGGTTTCAAAGTCTCTGGGTTTTTTGGAATAAGTACATAAGCCTATAAATAACTTTAATTTTTTCTCTGCAGCTCGATCTGGCTTCATGCACGTGGACAATTAAAACTAAATATTTTACTGAATGTTAACTTTACTTAAATAAAAAATGCCCGGAGGCCATATCAGAAAGTCATACTTTATATGATTACCAGCCTATGGTACAAATGCGATAATATGTAGATTTGGATGTGAACCTCTGTCCTGTGAGGCTAATTACACCCTCATTGGCTCTTGAAACCATCCACACACTTCCAGAGATTTCCCCCTGTTGTAAAACATATTTGAGAACTCAGCATTTGCACACTAAGATTGGGGGAGATCACTTGAGATTCAGACATAATTCTGGCTTGTACCTGGTTGTCTGCATGCAAGAGGGTCTCACTATGGACTGCATGATAGGCAGAGGCAGCTGAGAAGTGGCTCTGTGTAGGACGTGATGATCCTTTGGGAGAGCCGAGAACCAGGGCACAGAAATTTTAGCTCTGCATATTTCGAGAGCCTCATCGGATGGCGGGGAATGCACAGTATGCCACATGTGTATTCCTCCTAGCTTGGGACCAGATGTGATGATCCTTTAAATGCAAGCTAAAATGTATACACTGGAGCTCATGACTTCAATTCAACACGTTTCGAATGTAAGAAAAGCCACAGGAAAAGCCTAGATTTACGGTGTAGATAATCACCGAATCCACTTCAATTTGGTATTGGCCTGCTAAAAGAGCGAAAAACAACTTGTGCAGCCATAGTGTTGCTGTCTATTTTAGCATATATATTAAAGACATCAACCTGTTTTAATTATTTTGATAGTCTAAGAAAGGGAACTGGTGATTTACGTTAATGGCAGGATTAATATCCTGGTTATCTTCCCCTTATCTTTTGTTTGATCTGTGTCTTAAATGCTATCATGTCTTACGTTACTATTCACATGACCATATACTGAGTGGCTTTGCCTCTCGCTTGAGGAAACGCCCTGGTCTTGTGTTTTAAGTTTTCGCTCAGGTCTGTGCTGTTTGCACATGCGCAGGTTTTTTGGCGCAAAGACCCGAGACTTCCGTCTTGGACCAGTGTACCCTGGCGAGTGATCGGACAGAGGTCCGAAGATTTTTCTTGCCATCTTTTTTCGCCGGGATTTGGAAGGTCGTTGTATGACTGAGGTGCCATCTTTCCTACCCCTAGTTGCATCTGTATGCCAGGAATGGCAGTATGGTGTTTTAGTGTTTTTCTAGGATTCCTGAACACAGGTAATAAAAGTCATTTATGTTTTTCGTATGCCTAAGTATAGAAATACATTTCGGCGACATGTTGAACAGAGCTCACAGCTGATATATTATATAGAGCCCCCCATTGTTGGTGCCTGAATACGGGAGCTAAGACCAAGAATCTTTTGAACATTAGAGCCCAGATAAAGTTATCTACTTGATAGAGGATTGGCAGGAATATGGTACAACGAAAAAGTTAAAAACACCAAGGTTACCTAATATTTGAGGTCCGCTACTTGCGGCCTGAATGCTGTCGCCATAAAGGTCCGTGGTTACGGCCTTTATTCTTCATGAGAAGAAAGTGCCTGGCAGTGATGCATAAAAAAGTCATAGCCTTTTGTTAGGCCATTGAAACCGCCCTTCCCGTGCGGTATAATTTGCAGAGGGGTACCTGACGGTTTCTGTCAGGGTACCCAGAACTTCAGTAGATTGAAAGCAGAAAGTAGTATTGACAATTCATTAATTGTTGGCACCATGTATCTGACTAGATGCAAAGGTTAACTACATTACCATCATATTAATGTCCATAGATTATTATGCCATTGACGGGTCGTCCTATACTATGAAAACGTCGTATAATAAATATTGTGAAACGTCCAGCAGCATTACTACGTGGTAAAGTGGGATGTTATAAATAATTTATAGGGACTTAGTGAACATGTTATCAATAGATATTGTTGAAACGTCAGCAGCATTACCTACTGTGGTAAAGTGGGATGTACATATATTATAGGGACAATATATCTAATAAAGTATATAATATATCTAAAAATGTAGTGATGTATTATATATAACGCTTACTTGCTGCTGTCACAGATATATATATATCTCAGTCAGAATTATTCTGGAATAGTGTGATGACTACGTTATGTGTCTAGGGTATGTGTATGATGAAGTGTAAGTCATAACAACAACAGACAGATAAACAATTTAATTTATTCCACTACACTTGACAACACTGTGACACTCACATACATAAAACACTCTACAAGGATATCTTAAAGGAGGCACTGATAACTTTTCAAATAACAAAATGTATTCAGTGCTGTCATGAATGTATATGTGTCCTGATTCAAATACAAAGGGAACCAGGAATCACAATCAATTTTAATTACAAGTTATATGTACAGAATTTATCAATATGAATCTTGTAGTGACATATATTATTAATAGTATCCTATGTGTGTCAGTTGTGTAGTAGTAATAAGAGGTAATACTGGTTTTGTTTTGTTCAAGCTCTGTTGGTATTTGTCATCATGACTTCAATAGTTTGTCTTTATTGGAACTAGTATTGGAGATGTTCTCAGTTCCTGATATTAAAACAATTAAATTCCCCTCTTAATTGTATTTTACACTGTCATTTTAAGATGGGGGTACATAATGTTGAGCTCAGCTGGCCACATCAGCTTATCTTGCGTGATGGCGGCAGGAAAAGACTCCTCTGCTCGATTTCTCCCCTGGGCTCTGGAGACACCTCACTGATAGCTAAATGGACCAAGGAGTATGCTGTCCGACTCTGGATTCAGCAAAGCTCTGACCAGGTGCTGCTCAATAACGTTAAAGACCACAGGTCCCTGAAAACAAGAAGGATGTACCTTCTACTTCATAACTAATTGATACTCTAGTTCTACACTGAGCACAATACATCACAAACATTGAGTTCAGAGCGTTAGGCCAACTGTCAGCTTCATCTGAAATACTTTATACCAGTATTTCCCTCCCTAATGGTTACTACGCCTCTGCAATTCCAGCATTATTTCTGTCTAATCAATAATCTAGGTGTCAGTGTACTGTTTGGCCATTCCATGCCGTTTTACTTTCCTCCGACACCTTCTGTTCAGGCTGGAGCATTATAGGCTTTACATCATGTTTGCTACTGAACTACACATATATACAGGCATAAATTAACAATTTACATTCAATTTTCATTAAAAGATATTGAATATTTCAAGCTTACCACAATTCATAGAATAATAAACAGTTTCGTTGACTGGCAATGAATATAGCACAACTCCGATCTGCCGATGTTCCAGGCTTTATTTTATATAAAATATACACTGGTGCTCAACGTACTGCTTCTTAGTAGGTTTATTACAAGATGTGGCAATGAACAGACGCTCTGAATCAAGTATATTCGCAGCTCTACCCAATGAAACCACGTCTCCACATCTTTTCAAAAAAGTACCCCTTCTATTCGTTTCCCATAACAACGCAAGATAGTATTTATAGCCCGACCAATCGTGTTTAGTCTTATATTTGTTGCGCTCCAATCAATTAGGAGTTAACATGGTAGGCTATTTCCGTAACGTAAGGTTTTTTTCAAACACGTTATAAAAAATTTTATGAGCAGAAATGATTTCATGCTGTCAGGCATCCCCACTATTTTATTTTGGTTATAATTTATTAATTCCTAGACTATTTGCGTAACGTTTTACATATTCTTTGTCAGCAAGCCCTAAGGAACCCAAATATACAAATTTAAAAGAGCTAAGTGGCTGCGTTCAAAATATGCAATTTCTTCTACCTCCTGTTTCGAAGATGTGCTGTCTGGGTACTGTAATGTTTTCAAACGTAAACCCATCTAATGTTATCTTTTCTAATAAGCGTTTTTCAGGATTTTAAAACCTAACTCTGGGAAGGTTAGTGTTTTTATCACTGTCCGTCTGAAAAAAAGTTAGTGCATGTGGCCTTACACGCGTGATAGTAGTAGTAATTGTGTATCGCGCGACGCGTGTTGGGGTCGGCATTAATAGCGAGACACGTGTTTAGTGTTGCATGCGTTCCTGATTTTCGCCCTCCCTCTCTTTCTAATTTGAGTCCATCTGTTCGTTCGTTTTGGTAACGTAGTATAATTAATGTTAGGATTAATTTAGGTCATTACGCAGTGTGCCTCTCAATGTTTTTCTTAGAAATGCAATACCCGTTTTAATGTGTTGTGGAAACGCTTGTATTTATGCAGTGGCTTATATTTAACGTGGAAACGTTACAATTTGCAGACGAAGCATAAAACAAAGGGGGATTTCGAGTACATTCTTTGTGACAGCACTGTTATTTTACCATTGCTCTTTTCTTTATTAAATTTATTTGTTAGGCTTTATATTTACCTGATAATTTATATATGTGGATTAGAATATTTCACGACACCTCCCCTCTTAAAACAGACATCCCATGTCAGTCCTTTATTCTATATACACATAGATAAATGTAAGTCAACTTGACTTTACTCTGCTGTGGTGCTATCATGGTTTTATGTAGTTGGGTCCATTCAGAGTAGGCACTACTCATGAAATCTGCCTCAGACTTCTACAACCAATAATATATTTCGGTTATGTTACTGAACAGCCGCAAGTGTGAGTGCTTGTCTTAATGCTGCTTCGCAACCCGTATTCACCATTTCTCTTCTCTGAGTCTGCGCAATGACATGTCCAGAGAACATTATATTTCCCTCAAAATGTACGTTATGAGGAGATAACATATACCTGGTGATAGCAGAGTTTTCGTAGTGGATCCCATAATCTTCTTATTATCCTGTATGAAACATTCGGAATATCCTCAATCAAAGAGGCAACTCAGGGATTCATTACGTTCCTCCGAAATGTTTACATCCAACAATTTTCTCATCATTCTAGAGAAGACACTAGGCGCATTCTTCAATCCAAATGGCAATCTATTAAACTCATAGTGTCCTTCTGAGGTACTAAAAGCTAGGTATGTCTAACCTCAGGCTTTACTGGAATCTGATAGTATCCTTTACTCAGATCCACTTTTGAGAAATATTTAGCTTTATTTAGTCTGGCAAACAGCTGATTTGTATCCGGCAATGGATCCACCTGTCCTTCTGTAATAGCATTCAGTCTCCTGTAATCTATACAGAGTCTATGTTCTCCAGAGGGCTTCCTTAAGAGTACAACACCGGAACTATACGAAGATTCACTGTGCGAAATAATTCCTTCCTTCAACAGATAGTCTATCTCTTCCTTCAAAGCTTTCTCCTTAGCAAACGGAATCGAATATGGTTTCATACAGACAGGTGTGGGGTCTATCAGTTTCATATCATATTCCAATAGGTTTGTATGCCCTGGTCGGTCTGTTAACACCTCTGCATGATTATTTAGAACCTGTTGCACTCTCTCTTCTGAGTTTTCGTTAAATGTGTACTGATTTTCACCTGTGCTGCTGTCTCACAGGGGTGTAATGGATATTCAAATGATGAAAGTGGTTCCTTTTTCATCTCCATGGCGATGGACAAGGTCAACAAGTGTGTCTCTTCCTGATGTTCTCTTTCCAAATATTTCTTCAGGAGATTCACATGATAGATTTTTTCTTTCCCCTTTCTTATCTATCTTATAATTTGTTCTAGACACCTTCTCTAAAACTGTATATGGACCCTGCCATCCAATTTGTAACTTATTCTGACTCCCGGGCAAAAGAAGCAGTACCTTCTCTCCCACAGCCAAATCTCTGTCTTTCGCCTTCCTGTTATAATAGGCAGCATGTTTCTTCCTGGCTTGTTTCAAATTTTCATTGGCAAGTTTCCAGCCAGTTTTTAAACGAGTGGTCAGCTCATTCACATATTGGTATGAAGATGTAATGTTTTCCTCTGCCTTTTCATCAGTCCACGTTCTTAACAAAGCTACATATGGACCTTTAATTTTGTGGACCTATTTGTCCATGCACCGGTATGGTCTCTTCCACTCGAAGCTTTATAGTGATGATTTTTCCTCCCAGAATTATCATGCACAAAACGACCGCTACCAATTTTTTCTTGGGGGCTGTCTTCCCACTTAAAAATTCTTGATGAGAGATTTCCTCTCTACATCTTCTTCCTCCAGTTTGTTTAAGTCCGATTGAGGGATTTTCGGCTTATCCTGGGGTAAGACATCTTTTTTGCACTCTCCGCATAGTGGCCATTGTAAAACAGTTAAGTGAAGCTTGTCCGTGAAAAGGGGCTTCCCATTCCATTTGGTCCACTTTATCAAATGTATTTTTCTGTCCTTTTTTATTATCAGGCCTAATTTTGCCCCGTGGCGTGTCCAGGTCCTGATCAATGTTCCCACTTGTGGGTGTTCCCTCATGTGCTATGCTACACCTTTCTACAAAATTCTCAATGTCCCATCTTGCTTTGGGCCAATAATAATTGTGAGCCACCTTTTGAATGATGGTACCTATCTTCTCATGGTCCCCATCTGGTTTCACATGTAGGCTCCTTATTAAGTCTGCCCTATATCTTTTAGGAAGTAACCAGCTGTCCCTGACCTTTGGATCTAGCTCCAGTCTTCCTATACATCAACTTGTTTTTCATGTAAAAATCTCCCTTGCCTGGAGTTGTATGACAAGTTGACAATTTCCTGAAACAAGGCTTGAGTGTTTTATCCCCAGCCTGTGCCTTCCTCATCTCTTCTGGAGTGGTATCCAACATAATATCCTCCTCCTGTCTTGAGGTCGACCTGACCTGAAGGGTTGCCATATACACAGGTTTCCTTCTGCAACGGTCAGTGTCATGATTGTCCATCTGACAATTTTTACACCACCTTTTTCCTTGGTTGAAAGATTTTCTTTCATCATATTTCCTTTCATCGAATTGTGGGAATTTATTTTTATTTTCATACCGTGGCCTATCAAACTGGTGCTTACCTTTGTTTTGATCCCTAGGATCAAATTTATTAAAGTCCTGTGGTGCCCTAAAGTTATCCACTTGTTTCTTTTTTATTACCTGTTACCTCTGCTTGAGCTGCTTGATACCTTTCAGCAACATTTAGCAACTCACCCAGCCTCTCTGCACCTTGTTCCATGAGAAACTTTCTCAGGTCTGGAGCCATGGACTCTCTTAATCGCTCTATATGGACCATTTCCTTAAGATCTTGGGTTTTCCCCAGAGAAGTCCATTTCTCCAAGTATGTCTCTATTCGTGCAGAGAACTGGTGATAGGTTTCACCTGACAGTAGTTTAGCATTCCTAAATTTTTTCCTATAAAATTCTGCATTCTTTTCATACCTTAACAAAAGAGCCTGCTTTAGCATGTCATAATTTTCCTGATCACCTCTGCTCATTTTTGCAAAAACTTCATAAGCTGCCCCACGAAGTCCTTGAGATAACTTTAAGCTCCACCTTTCTCTCTCTAACCCATACGTGGTAGCTAATAGTTCATACTATTTAGATAGCTCTCTATATCATCGTCTTTCTCAACAAAATGATCTAAATGAAAATTCATAGCTGAGGTTGAGGCTCCCTGGCTAGCAGTGGCATCAGAGGCAAAGGGACTGGCACCATTTTCAGGAGCATGGCCTTGAAACTCAAACTCCCTTAGTCGTAACTCATGTTCCCTTTGTAATCTCTTCTCCTCCTTTTCTGCTTCCCTCTCTGCAGTCAATCTTCTTTCTTCTGCAGCTAATTTCTTCTCTTCTCTTTCTGCAGCTAATTTCTTCTCTTCTCTTTCTGCAGCTAATTTCTTCTCTTCTCTTTCTGCAGCTAATTTCTTCTCTTCTCTTTCTGCAGCTAATTTCTTCTCTTCTCTTTCTGCAGCTAATTTCTTCTCTTCTCTTTCTGCTTCCAATTTCTTAGCCTCAGCCTCAATCTGCAACCTCTTAGTCTCAGCCTCAGCCTGCAACCTCTTAGTCTCAGCCTCAGCCTCAAATTGTAACTTCTTAATTTCCCTTTCAGCCTCTAACTTTCTTTCGGCTTCAAACCTTCTTTCTTCGCGTTCAATAAATTTGTCACATTCCGTAGTGACATAGGCAACCATAACTTGCCCATCTAATCCTAACTCTTTTGCAGTCTGAACAGCAGCAGATCGAAATTTGGCTAGGTCCGCCATTGTCTATCAGGTAAGTTTATACAATGTCTAACTAACAATTCAATCTCTAAATATATATCTAATGGACAACACAGGCACCGAGAGCTCAACCTTATTTAATTCCACCCAAGGATACCTTTTAATTCTTATTATTCCCTGAAGTGAATTTCCCCCAATATTTTTAATAGGTAAAGATTCAAAATCCCGTGAGCGAGACCCCAATATATGTGGTAAAGTGGGATGTTATAAATATTTATAGGGGACTTAGTGTACTGACTGAGATCAGCTGTGAAGGTATATATATCTAATAAGAGTAGTATATTATATATAACCTTACTTGCTGCCACATATGTATACCTCAGTCAGAATTATTCTGGAATAGTGTGATGACTACGTTATATGTCTAGGGTATGTGTATGATGAAGTGTAAGTCAAAACAACAACAGACAGATAAACAGTTTAATTTATTCCACTACACTTGACAACACTGTGACACTCACATACATAAAACACTCTACAAGGATATCTTAAAGGAGTCACTGATAACTTTTCAAATAACAATATGTATTCAGTGCTGTCATGAATGAATATGTGTCCTGATTCAAATACAAAGGGAACCAGGAATCACAATCAATTTTAATTACAAGTTATTTGTACAGAATTTCTCAATATGAATCTTGTAGTGACATGTATTTTTAATAGTATCCTATGTGTGTCAGTGGTGTAGTAGTAATATGAGGTAATACTGGTTTTGTTTTGTTCAAGCTCTGTTGGTATTTGTCATCATGACTTCAATAGTTTGTCTTTATTGGAACTAGTATTGGAGATGTTCTCAGTTCCTGATATTAAAACAATTAAATTCCCCTCTTAATTGTATTTTACACTGTCATTTTAAGATGGGGGTACATAATGTTGAGCTCAGCTGGCCACATCAGCTTATCTTGCGTGATGGCGGCAGGAAAAGACTCCTCTGCTCGATTTCTCCCCTGGGCTCTGGAGACACCTCACTGATAGCTAAATGGACCAAGGAGTATGCTGTCCGACTCTGGATTCAGCAAAGCTCTGACCAGGTGCTGCTCAATAACTTTAAGACCACTGTCCCTGAAAACAAGAAGGATGTACCTTCTACTTCATAACTAATTGATACTCTAGTTCTACACTGAGCACAATACATCACAAACATTGAGTTCAGAGCGTTAGGCCAACTGTCAGCTTCATCTGAAATACTTTATACCAGTATTTCCCTCCCTAATGGTTACTACGCCTCTGCAATTCCAGCATTATTTCTGTCTAATCAATAATCTAGGTGTCAGTGTACTGTTTGGCCATTCCATGCCGTTTTACTTTCCTCCGACACCTTCTGTTCAGGCTGGAGCATTATAGGCTTTACATCATGTTCGCTACTGAACTACACATATATACAGGCATAAATTAACAATTTACATTCAATTTTCATTAAAAGATATTGAATATTTCAAGCTTACCACAATTCATAGAATAATAAACAGTTTCGTTGACTGGCAATGGATATAGCACAACTCCGATCTGCCGATGTTCCAGGCTTTATTTTATATAAAATATACACTGGTGCTCAACGTACTGCTTCTTAGTAGGATTATTACAAGATGTGGCAATGAACAGACGCTCTGAATCAAGTATATTCGCAGCTCTACCCAATGAAACCACGTCTCCACATCTTTTCAAAAAAGTACCCCTTCTATTCGTTTCCCATAACAACGCAAGATAGTATTTATAGCCCGACCAATCGTGTTTAGTCTTATATTTGTTGCGCTCCAATCAATTTGGAGTTAACATGGTAGGTTATTTCCGTAACGTAAGGTTTTTACAAACACGTTATAAAAAAATTTTATGAGCAGAAATGATTTCATGCTGTCAGGCATCCCCACTATTTTATTTTGGTTATAATTTATTAATTCCTAGACTATTTGCGTAACGTTTTACATATTCTTTGTCAGCAAGCCCTAAGGAACCCAAATATACAAATTTAAAAGAGCTAAGTGGCTGCGTTCAAAATATGCAATTTCTTCTACCTCCTGTTTCGAAGATGTGCTGTCTGGGTACTGTAATGTTTTCAAACGTAAACCCATCTAATGTTATCTTTTCTAATAAGCGTTTTTCAGGATTTTAAAACCTAACTCTGGGAAGGTTAGTGTTTTTTATCACTGTCCGTCTGAAAAAAAGTTAGTGCATGTGGCCTTACACGCGTGATAGTAGTAATTGTGTATCGCGCGACGCGTGTTGGGGGTGGCATTAATAGCGAGACACGTGTTTAGTGTTGCATGCGTTCCTGATTTTCAGCCCTCCCTTCTTTCTATTTGAGTCCATCTGTTCGTTCGTTTTGGTAACGTAGTATAATTAATGTTAGGATTAATTTAGGTCATTACGCAGTGTGCCTCTCAATGTTTTTCTTAGAAATGCAATACCCGTTTTAATGTGTTGTGGAAACGCTTGTATTTATGCAGTGGCTTATATTAACGTGGAAACGTTACAATTTGCAGACGAAGCATAAAACAAAGGGGGATTTCGAGTACATTCTTTGTGACAGCACTGTTATTTTACCATTGCTCTTTTCTTTATTAAATTTATTTGTTAGGCTTTATATTTACCTGATAATTTATATATGTGGATTAGAATATTTCACGACACCTACCTTCACTGACTTCTGCATGTGGGTGAGTGGGTTCAGTGTGCAGCTGTCCAAGAGCCTAGACGCATTCGCCTACACCCACACTTACCATATCATCCCACATGATATTACAAGTACTACACGCCTGAATACATGTATGCTGTTTGTGTGTGAGTGTCTTCATTACACCCTGACAGCACCTCATGCTGGTGACCCAGATATTCACCGCAACATTGAACTGTCCAGGTGACAAAACGACACGCCCACTCTACGACACTTTAACACGAACAAACAGACTTTTACACATAGTTAAACAACAACAACAACAACTTAAATAAAAAGATCATTTTCTAGCTCATGCATTTCACGAATAAAGTCATTTTTAGTACGCTAGCTTGCGAGTTCTCACTGGGAATGCGCCGAAAGTACCTTTAAACCTGGGGACACCACGCTTTTACGTGCCGGTGGGAGAGGTCTAGTCCAAAATGTACCTAAGTCAACTCTCTTTTTCATCTCGGTCACCTAGAGATCTACTAAATAATGCCTTGGGATCTACCAGTAGATCAAGATCGACCGGTTGCCGACCCCTGGTTTATGGGGTTATCATTACATCACTGCAAAATAATATTAGTAACTAAGATGTGTGTGGCGATTAGACCAAATGAATACGCCATGCCATTAATATATCATTCAAAGAGCATGTGAATGATTGGTGCAGGTTTCCTATAAGGGAACCAGCTACATTCATGATCCCATGCTCCATATGGAAGAAAAATGAAAATGATGATGATATAAATCATTTTTTTTCCATAGTAAGTAGCCGCGGTAGCATAGTGGTTAGAGCCTCAAGCAGCCTCTGACAACCAAGTCCAGCTCCCGGCCTTCACGTGTGGCTCAATTTGAGCCCGGCGGAACTGTTTCCACTGACGGGAGAAGGGGCAAAGGCGAGCGACTGACGCCTTAAAACCAGCAGCTTCGAGCAGATAGGGCTCGTGATTCTTGGTTGGTAGCTTATCTAAGAGAAAAAAAATGTTAGCTGCTTATCCTTCACAGGACGTGGCAATCAACCCCAGCTTTTATTGGCTGTTTGTGATTTTTCTAGGAAATTTTTTTCATTCAGTAGTTTGCCATTGCTTTCTGAACGGTACGGCGCTTATCATCATCATCTCAGCCCGTAACCCGTCATGGGTCGTAGGGGTGCCATGGTGGAAGCATGAGCAGACAGGGTCCTCCACTGCTCTCTATCCTCAGCAATGCGTACAAGTGTGGAAAAACAGTGTCCTGCCCATTCTTTGATGTTATCAGCCCAGGATTTTCTCTGCCTTCCTCTTCTCCGTTTACCTTCGACTGTTCCCTGAAGGATCGTTTTCGAAAGGGAGTCATGACGAGTTACATGCCTAAACCAGGCAAGCTTTCGACGTTTCACTGTTGACAAAAGTGGTTCTTGGTGGCCTGCATAGGTGTTTATCTTCTCTCTAACATAGGCATTTGTTTTGTGCTCTTTATAGCAAATGCGCAAAATTCTTCTATAACATTTATGCTCGAAAGCCTGAATCCTTCGCTCCGTATCTGCAGTGAGTGTCCAGCTCTCACACCCATACAAGAGAATAGATAATACGGCGCTTATACCATTGTTAAAAATCCACACAAAGCGATCTGCTACCAAACCGCCAGCAGCAGGTTTCTAACCTGGTATATCTGGATTATGAAACTGCGTTCTGAATTCAAACCACCGCTGCCTTGCGGGAATATCCATTTATGGAATTGGCTTTGGGAGTAAACCCTGAGGATAAATCCGGAGTCGGAGTCCTTTAAAGCAGGTTAATATCGATTCGACATTATTCTGGCAACTCCTGCGACGTGGCTGGTACCAAACTGTATCGGCTACTGCCGTTCTCTTGGACCTACCGGCTTCGTGAATAAGGGGAACATGCTGCATGGGAATCAACCTGATCTCCATATAAATGTGCACAAGCTCGCGCCCTGGAGAGGACACTCCAGCTTCACCCAATAGTGTCGGCAAAACACGGGAAGTAGCAGTTACCGGTTATAAGCATTTTGCCCAATTGGCGTAGGGCACGGTGCCAGGGGCTACTTCCAACAGTGGAAGAGGTTCTAGGATCTCACTGGACAGCTACCAAACGCTTCAAGCTGGGCAGCCCCCAGTCAATAAGGTGTTGTCCCGCCACTGTCTGCTTTCCCCATTGGGTGCATGGGGATTAAGGTCAAACTCGAACTGTGGGCAGAAAATTTTGCACCAAGCAATTATCGTAATAATAGAAATAAGCAAACTCTCAGATTCGGATGCTGGAACGTCCGGACTATGTTGACTGGACTATCCGAAAACCTACAGGAAAAACGACGTCATGAAGACAGCCATAATTAATGATGAGCACCTTTAGCACGCTGCCGTCGACATATGTCGACGAAGGTAACATATGCTCTAACCGCTGTTGTCGACATATGTCGACTGCGGATATTTTCGTTTTCTAGCATTAGCATGTGTGTACACGTGATATCACAGCCGAATGTTAAGTTTTAAACTTCTTTGGAAGAGAGTTTGCTTTCGTTTCCGATTTTTTTTAGTAATGGATGTATTGGCGTTTATTTTCTGTGAATTTTTTCAATCGAAATGAATCGGCATTGAACACGCGGCCATTTTCGCTCTAATTTTATTGGATTCTGATGCCATGAGGTAAGGATGAAATTTTTGTCTCTATAGGCGCTGATATCGGTTCTCAGAATATGTTTGATGGCTGAGATGGAAACGAAAGTAGAATGGCTTTCCTGGTATATATTTTTTTAGGGGTTAGGATTAAGTGTGTCGGAAAGGTTTAGGGTTACGGTCGAATATCACGGCTGACGAGAGCGTTTATTCCTTTGCTACTGATGATGGGTGTAACGAAAAGATCGTCTTTTGATTTGTATTGGTCTATTGGTCAAATGACTGTCATTGAGATGCAAGGGATATGGACTCTTCGTGTGTTGGTTATTTTTTTTTTTTTAAATTTTAAAATTAAAAAAAAACATTTTTTTTATTTTTTAAAATGTTTTTCTCGTTTTTTTCATCTTTCCTTTCCTCTCTTCCTATCGCATCTAACATGAACACAAACAAATTTTATATCATCAGATTCATCATTCATTTATTTATATAAATTCCAAAAATGATAGCAATTGACCAAGAAACACAAAAACTATAGAATTTACAAGTCACCCACTATAAAAATGGGGGGTTGTGAAAAAGAATGCAGCGGCAGGAGCATAGTTTTGGGAAAAGAATGCAGCGTGCTAAAGGTAAACAAACTCAGGTGGATATAACTGCACTTTAGGAAACGCGCCTGGCGGGCTCTGAAATGGTGAGCGAGAAGGACTACACATTTTATTGGCAAGGGAAAGATCTTAATAAAACTAGAGAACACGGAGTAGGTTTTGCGGTCAAAAAATCGCTAACTAAAATGGTTGAACCAGGTGAGAATGGATCAGAACGCCTGTTAACGCTCCGCCTGCAAACTAGCACAGGTCCCATCACCCTTGTCAGTGTGTATGCTCCTACTCTGTACTCTGCCTCAGAAGCTAAAGATGAGTTCTACGAGAATCTAGCAGCAGTCATCAAAAGCATACCTAGGCAAGAACAGCTTGTTCTCCTTGGTGACTTTAACGCTAGAGTGGGTGCCGATAATGTTTCATGGCCTTCATGTCTGGGCAGGTTTGGTATTGGCAAGATGAATGAAAATGGACAACGCCTCTTAGAGTTGTGTGTCCATCATGACTTCTGCGTGACCAACACCTACTTTCAGACAAAACCCCAGCATAAGGTGTCATGGAGACACCCACGATCCAAGCACTGGCACCAACTGGACCTGATTCTCGTCAGAAGGTCACTTCTCAGATCTGTGCTCTCCACGCTCTCGTACCATAGTGCAGATTGTGATACAGATCACTCCTTGGTTTGCTGCAAAATCAGAGCACAACCAAAAAAAACTCTATCGGGTCAGACATGAAGGGAAACCACGCATTGATACCAGCAAGATATCAGACCCTATCATGAGCGCTCAATTTACTGCGACCTTCAAGAAAGTGCTCAGTAGCCCTCAGCATGGTGATACTATTACAGAGAACTGGGAGCATCTACGGATCACCATTCACAGTACTGCACGTGCCACCTTTGGTAAGAAAACGGCAAAGTCAAATGACTGGTTTGATGCTTCATCAGATATGATGGCACCTGTAATTAAAGCTAAGCGCAGTGCTGCAAATGAATACAAACGTTCACCGAGTGCTTGAACCCTACAGATCCTGAAGGCTATGAGAAGCAAAGTTCAACAAACTGCTCGACGCTGTGCAAATGACTATTGGCTCCAGCTCAGTGAGAGCATCCAGATCGCAGCGCAAACAGGCAACATTAGACAAATGTATGACGGTATAAAGAAAGCTCTTGGCCCCCCAAAACGTAAGACGGCACCGCTAAAAACCATCAGCGGAGAGAAGCTAACCGATAAGGGTAAGCAGATGGAGAGATGGGTCGAGCACTACTCTGAGCTTTACGCTAGAGAAAATACCGTTACGCCTGCAGCCCTTGATGCTGTCGAATGTGTGCCAACTATGGAGGGGCTGGATGCTGAACCAACGTTAGCAGAACTCAGCAAGGCCATTGATAGCTTGGCATTTGGCAAAGCAACAGGCAGTGATGGGATACCTCCCGATTTAATCAAATGCTGTAAGAGCACGCTATTACATCCCCTGCGTAAGGTGCTGCGCCAGTGCTGGGAAGAGATAACTATTCCTCAAGATTTGCGAGATGCCAAGATTGTAACAATGTATAAAAATAAAGGAGACAGAAGTGATTGCAATAACTACAGAGGCATCTCTCTCCTTAGCACTGTTGGTAAGGTTTTTGCCAAAGTCATCTTAATGCGACTACACAAGTTAGCTGAGCGCATATATCCAGAGTCACAGTGTGGATTCCGAGCTGGTAGATCAACAACAGACATGATCTTCTATCTCCGCCAGCTTCAGGAAAAATCAAGAGAGCAGAAAAGACCATTATATATCGCCTTTATAGACCTCACAAAAGCATTCGACCTGGTTAGTAGGGATGGACTCTTCAAAATCCTCCTGAAAATAGGCTGCCCTTCTAAATTGCTGGAAATGATAAAGTCATTCCATGACGACATGAAGGGAACAGTCTAATATGCTGGAAGCACATCACAGCCCTTTGACATACGAAGTGGCGTTAAACAAGGCTGTGTTCTGGCTCCGACCCTCTTCGGGATCTTCTTTGCTTTACTCTTGAAACATGCATTCAGAGATGCAACTGAAAGAATATGCCTTCACACTAGGTCAGATGGCCGTCTGTTTATTCTTTCAAGGCTGAAAGCAAAAACACAAATCAGAAGGGTCACTATAAGAGACTTGTTGTTCGCTAATGATGCTGCAGTCGTCACTCAAAGCTAACAGGAGCTTCAGAGCTTGATGAATCGATTCACCCAAGCATGCAAAGGCTTTGGCCTCACAATAAGTCAAATGAAAACGAATGTGCTGAGTCAGGATGTGGGTGCTGCACCAGTTATCGCTATCGATAACTATGAATTGGCAGTGGTGCACTGTCGTAGATTTTTGATAGGGGGATTAAGACTTGGGTTGGTCCCTTCTGAATAGATTAGAATGAGTGATAGCCACAGTGAGAGATGATAATAGAAATATATTTCCACGAGTGAGATGGTAAAATGTGATAGAGACTGTCTCTGAAATCGAGAAATCTTCTCTCTTTCAGCCTATCTTCTACGACAGATTTAGAGGAGTCAGACAGTCTAAATACATATATATTAAATATATATCTCCACTCACATGCACACACACATAAGACGACAGTTAGACGTACAGACGTGGGAAAACTATAACAAATAATTATACAGATATTTTGGGAACGAGCTGACCGACACGCTGATTAAGTTTAAATGAATTTTTTAATTTATCAGAAAATTTCATCACAACACATAAAATAATTACATCGAGCATATACACATAGTTATAGAGTCAAGGGATTGCTACAAGAATGATAGACCCATTAGTATGATCCTTCTCCTCGATGTTTAGCCCACAGTCCTGTTAGAAGAAAAGATGACAGCCCCAAAGAGTCATGGATACATCTGCTGTAGTCTAATAATTATACTTTTTTTTAAAGATATGAACAGACTTAGCAATTAGTATGATCTATCCTAAGGAAAATATTGTTAGCAACAAAACTTGCATAAAAGAAATTGTAAACAGCAAAAATGGGTGCCAAAATACAACAATAAAGGAATCACTCAGTCCTGCATTCTCTCTATTCATTCAGCCGTGATCACGTGCTTTCATGCGTACTTACAGCTTTGGTAGCAACTTCTGGAAACACAATTTTTAGGACATGCATATACAGAATGTTCAATGGTAGCCGTGGCCAAGACAACCCCAGTTCCAAAAAAGACGGGTTAAATTCACTGCTTCAGGGAACGTTATCTTGGTTCTACTTATTTTAGGATATCTGGTTCTGTCACATTAAAATTGTCCAGGCACGAACGTTAACAGCGAGCACAGTGTCAATAGCTTAGGTTTCTAGTAATGAGGAATGTCAGGTCGGGTGCCTTATCTCAGTATAGGAATTTAGTTGGTCACACCACCACTTGTCAACAGTGTCGGAAAAGTTATTGATTGTAATATCTTACTTGCCACAAAGGCTGAAAATGTACTTGAGAGTTTGTGAAGAAATATTATCTGGCTCAAAGGCACAGTATAAGCATTTAGTCTTTAATAAAACCATTAGTGAGAGTTGTACTCTGTCTATTTATGGAGACACGCGCACTGTCAGACAGGTGTTAACTTGTAAACCCACGTGGTTAAAGATAAAAATGTTTCTTCTCTCAATGGTACTCAAACGCTGGCAAAGTTGGGTCACCCCAGTTTCACTGAATAAAGAAAAACAACATATAAAATACTATACATACTATGTACTCGGATATAACATACATTATCAACTGCAAGCGGAGGCTTGACTTATCGTTTAAAACCTCCCGTGAAATAAGTTATATTCATAAAATCAATCATCATGAATTAGAAATACATACGTATTTCGTCAATACTCAGTGATGAATCTGTGCAGTTATAAGTTAGTTTTACAATATTCTCGACTAAGCAGTTAAATTGAATTATTTTACAGCTGCATGAGTTTTTAAGCTAGAAATTATAATTTATTCTGCTTTTCACTGAAACACGTCAGCTAGAGAATATAACAGACTTATATTTAATTCTTCTGCACACAAATCTAACTAGAAAAATGAAATAAGCGATTTATCACTTTAAACACTCACAAAATACTAGATATATAATATTTACCTCAACACAGAACTACTAAGAACTAAACCACTTCGACCAAACTAAATGCAATCTTCTATCAACAGAGATTCTTAGGAATCAAACGTAGGTTGTTCTAGTCTTGACCGCGAAGTTACTGAGTGAATGAAATCTAAAACTCCGGTTAAGATATATGAAAACAGACAAAGGATCCCACATTATTTCGAACCCCCCCCCCCCCCCATCTTCCGCTCTCCTCTTAACACTTACGTTAAACCAAAAGACTGCCATAACCTGCTCCTTCGCGTCTATAACACCTCCGTCTAAGAAACTCGCCGTAGAGTGCCGTGTCAGATGGAAATTCTAGACCCTATGTCTCATTTTGAACGCTGCGTGAGTGTCATATCACACTTATCGCAGAGCGATTAGCCTGAAGAAACGCCCGTGTCAGATGAAAATGTAGACAATTGTCTGCATCTATGTCTGACTAGACGACTTATCACACATTTTGTCGTCTACCTGCAGCGACTGACATCTGATGTAATAAAAATGCGTTACCAGTGTATGAGAAAAACGGTAAAGTCAGAATGGGAAAGAAATATATTTTTCGCAAACGAACGAATGCGAAAAATATAGAAAAGGAAAAAAGAGCGATAATAAAGTAGAGGACACGGGTAGAAAAGAAAAGAATATAGAAAATGTATTGATCATAAATCTCTATGCGACATGCACCACTTCACATACCTAGGGTCTACCATCAATGACAAACTCTCACTGGACACAGAAATTAACAGGCACATTGGCAAAGCTGCAGCTATCTTTGCCCGCCTCACATTGTGTGTTTGGGGAAACTCCGAACTCACAACGAAGACCAAAGCTGCGGTAAATAACACCTGCGTCACCGCACACTCCTATATGGCAGCGAGACCTGGACGACCTATGCTAATGTGATAGGGTGGGCGAGAGATGATGATTATGTTGTGATATGTGATCACTTTCATGCACACTCGCACCGACCCGAACAACAATAAAACTCTTCATTCTAAGGCAGGGGCTGTATTTATTCACACAACCCTATCAGCGACAACAAGCACATAAAGCAAACGTTATAAAGTAAACCAAACGAAACAAAACACCCAGCCAGTGCTCAATTGCTAACGTGTTCAAAGCATCTTTAGATCGCCTCTGGTTTCTTACTCTGGTTTCTTTGGGGCGACTGACGGAGAAAAAGGCCTCTGATGGCCAGCGCACTTCTTTTTATAGGCCACTAGGCCTAATCACTCACGGTGTAGTGCGCGGGCGTAGTAATTGGGCCACGCAAATTACACACGCGATGGATGCTCTAGAAGGAGCAAAAACACAAATATAAAACACTAGGCTTTATTGTGGCCCAGTAATATATCTTCCTCTTGAAGATGTTGTGGTAAAAAGGTGTGATGTGTAATGTAAATATAGCCACGGAGATCCGACCACCTTTGCTTCCTCAGTTAGGGTTTATGTTTTGCGAAAGCAATACCACGCAATTCGCTGCCTATTGACTCACTTTTGAAGCCACGCCTATTCTTCCTGTTTTCTTGTGCTAACGAGTTGTTTACCTTTTTTCGCAATATGCCAGATAACAGGGGAGCGAACAGGGTTGTTTACCTGAGTTCTCACACGAGCTGATCTGTCAATCATCGGATAGTGACAGAAAGCACGTGGGGAAAAAGATCAGACTCGGTAGCAAATTCAAGGGCGATAATAATACTCCCGTTCCTTTGATGTTCACATTTTCAAGGGACTTAAGTATTTGATCTACGGCAGGGGGAGGAAATCTAAGAAGGCCCGTTCGCACAGCATGTCTTCTGATGTCGTTCGGCATCGCGGGTAGAGCGAACCGTAGAATCCTTTGTCTCGGAATCCAAGCTCGTCGATTTTCCCTGCTACGCCGAAGGTGTGAATTGTCACATTTTAAAGAGATATTACACAAAATCTGTATATATATTGCGTTCTCTCCAAGTCAGTTATCAAGTCTCTAAGGAAATTTTGGATAATCTAAACGCGTACGCTAGAACCTATGTGAAATAGTGCGTTAATAGCCTTCGTGGGGATTATTCTGTTTTCTGGTAATAATATAAGTTGTGCTTAAGTGTTAAATGTGTTAAAGTTTTACCATTGTATTCACTGTGAGTCCCTAGCGTTAAGACTAGCGGAATAGCAAAACGAGTAGATATTTTCTTACCAGTTGTTCAGCTTAATGTAAAGAATCCATCAACAATTTTTTTACACCAGAAGATACGGTTTAGCTGACTAAGTAAAATGCTATGAGTGACGGATAAAGTGACAGAGTAGAATGCGCATTATATTTTCATTGTGTGTAATTAT
The DNA here is from genome assembly GCA_024509875.1 of Oreohelix idahoensis. NCBI lineage: Eukaryota > Metazoa > Mollusca > Gastropoda > Stylommatophora > Oreohelicidae > Oreohelix > Oreohelix idahoensis. The sequence continues at coordinate 99,828 of JAMPIV010004062.1, forward strand.
ATAGTGACTAGCATTTAATATCATTTCGAGAAAAACGATAGACGCCGACAATCAACTAGCTAGTAATGACAGGCGATATTTGTTAAGGGCACGTGGTCACAATTAAATTATAACTGACATTATGCGCTGAGTGTTTACCGAGTCGGAAGGGAGAAAGGCAGCATGCCTTTACCACACCGTACTCGTTAAGCAACGCGCGATAGTATAGCTTAAGATACCGTGTGCCTTTTAATTTAATTAGGTGACGGAGAGGATAAGAGATCATACCTTACGCTTGATAGCATAAGATATTGTCATTTTGGTTAAATGTTTTGTTTTCTTCCTAATATAGTGCTTGATCAACACCCAGCGGCTAGCGGTTTTCTATTGTGGTCCTTTCCTCAGTTACTGAAGGAATAATAGTTGTCGTTTTCCTTGGCGTGCGTCCCCAGTACAGGTGTGAAGAGGAATTGCCAAGGCGACAAAACTAACATTTTAACGGTAAATTTGAGTTAACGGGACTGTCGTGAAGTGACGTCTGTCTCACAACATGAATTCTAAGTAACTCTGAGCACACCGCGCGCCATACATTGTAAGAACTGCAAGATACATAGACCAATCAGAACGCTCCGTTATGCTGTGTTTACTACAGCCTTGAAAAACTAAAATGGAAGTCCCAATATGTGCAAACAAGTATCGGAGGAAAGTTAACTACATCATTTTGAAAGAAGTACCCCATGAACGCGGCTACCAAAACGACATTAGGGGTGTTGCTCTACCCGAAAGTACTAATACTTTTACAAATACTAATATAGGACGGGAGAGATCTCTAGTTGAATGCCTCGAAGCCTCAGGTTAGTTCATTATTTAGCTGTGTAAAGTACGCATAGAATAAAACGCATTTAGGAATGAAAAAGGTTGTTTACTAGAAATATGTAGAATAATACAAGTCGTATTTTAAACATTAGAGGAATGAAATCGCTCCAGTAGTAACGGAGATAACTAAAAACGTAGTTTTCCTGATTTGCACACATGGGCATATTTTACCAATATTTTCTAAACACAAAACACATTAGTAGGGTAAACCATCTCGGATGGTCGAGGTCACACTATAAATAGTGCGTGCCTAACAGAATCAGGTCAGGCAATTATTTGAATCTACAGCGAGCGGCAAAAAAAAGCATGTGTTAGTGGAAGCGTTTTGCCATCTGTACTTGTAAGCAGACCTTAAACAACCATTAACAGCTCGTCTGTGGGTATGCCTGAGGGTAAGAACGAATCTAAGTATATATATATATATATATATATATATATATATATATATATATATATATATATATATATATATGTATGTATGTATGTATGTATGTATGTATGTATGTATGTATGTATATATGTATATATAATTATGTGTATTTCTAGTGATTAATCCACCTGCACGATAAGAAGTGTGTAGATGTGTTAGAAAATTACAGTGTGTTGCTGGTGAAACTTACAGGCTTGTGTGTAATTCTGGAGGCAAAGCCAGCCTTTGGAATATTCAAAATAATTGAGAATGATGGCCAAAGTGTGTCTGTAAGTTTGGAAATGTATTTAAAGAAGTATTTCTTAAATGGAATGACACACATACCAGGAACATAAGGAAGGATGAAAGTAATTGGATTACTGTATAGTTTGATATATTACTCAGTAGTTTTATTCACAACCAAATTATTGTATGGTGGCGGATCATGGGAAACGGATTATAATTAAGGATGTAGAAGAAAATTATGATCACAGTGAACTGAATTGATTGTTGCTACTATATTATATCTTGTGCATCTGCTAGCACTCTGTCTGAAACTGTCTATCATCCCCATCCGTGTCATAGAGGGATATGGATAGAAAAATACAGGGATTGCATTTAACTTCGTTTCAGGTTTTATCCTGTAAACCTAAGAAATATATAAGAGGCATCTCTTACTGAGGTTACGACGGATGCAGTACCGGTCTATGTCAGAGGGCCAGAAATCTCGTTTACACCACCTGGAAGAATTTCATCAAAGATTGTTATCCAGTATCAGAGGGAGCCATCTTCAGTGACTCAGATAAGTTGCCCACAAAGGCAACTGTACAGCAGATCCGTGTTCACCAAAAATAAAATTAACATTTCATGATGACTATAGCAGTGTAGATCTTCAATCAGAACTGTGAATCTAATAAATATTACTTAATCAGAGAGAGAGACCAACCAAGCAAGACTTTCTCCATAGTGATAGACATTATAATTCAGTGAAAGACTTTGTTGGACATGTTATTATTTATTTAATGTTGTATTATGATTTCTTTTAAAACTTTTCAAACAGAAAAGAGTAAATGTACAAATAAATTGTAAATATTTACCAGCAGACTTACTTAAATTCTTTAAGTTAAGTTATATTTCTTGTTGGTGAATATAATTAAATAATTACCCCTAGCAGAGTTAATAACAATAATACCTACCATATTAACAGAGGAGGATCTGGAGAGGTAGCAAATAAGGACTCAGAGTACTACATTACCATCTTCTCTGGGAACTTATACAGCTTGACTCTACCTTTGTTGTCTATACACCCTTACTCTTTTCAGAGAAGGTGTATTACTGATAAGACCAGACTCTTATCTGGCACTATCCTGGTATCATCTGATACATCTTTATGTCCAGGATATCTTATCAAATTCAATAACAATCTACCCTCTCGCGATAGGGACTTACAAAAATACCCAGATTTTTCCATTTAATTTTATCAGCCCGCTGTGACAATATACATAACATTTTTCCCGACTTCTGACAGTCGTTTACCCAAGTGGATTTTATCCAGGAGAATACGCTGTTTCATAATCGGCACTCACCCCAGAGCAAGCCGATAGGATTATCATAATTAACAGTTTTAACAATCATATGTTTTCCTGCTGTTTACTGGGAAGACCAGATCTCAGAGAGTTCAGTCATTAACTATTCTAGGTGACAATTGTGTAACCAGAAATCTATCACCAAATTAGGCGTTCCCCGTGTAAAATTTAATTATTATTGGAGGGACTGGGGCCCGATTCGGCAGATACCAACTACTGGACTTTATATGCAGTCATGGATTATTCGCCTAAAACATTGTTTCACCAGATTAGGTAAGGAGCGAATGAGTGGCTACGTATAACAGAGAGAGAGAGAGAGAGAGAGAGAGAGAGAGAGTGAAATATTTTCTTTTGTTACAGGAAACATTGTACCTGAAAACTTCTGTTTTTTTTAAACTATTGTTTATTTTTTTACAGGATAGCATTTTAGTGGGAACTTGTTCTTTTTCTTTACTGTCTATTCTATACCCTAGTGTTAATCTTTGACTTTTTGTGTTACTAACTTCCTTTGGGATCTTTTTTCCTCAACAAGGGGAGGACACTTATTTGGTTATTTTCCTATGTCAGTAAACATGTGTGTGTGTATATATATATATATATATATATATATATATATATATATATATATATATATATATATATATATATATATATATATATATATATATATATATATATATATATATATGTGTGTGTGTGTGTGTGTGTGTGTGTTTGATGTTGTAAAGTTTAAGTGATAATAAACTAAACAAAACTTAATTTAGTTTGTCGGTCAGACCCATATCCATTTACCATAGATTGTGTGTCTTGTTGTCACATAAGTGTGTGTGTATGAGTAGTAAACTTATAATTATACTTATAGGGAGGTTTAACAGAGTGTCTTATACGAAAAGATAGTCGGATAGATAGGCTGGACTAGAGAAACCACTCATTCCAAAGACAGATCTTCACCTTAATCTATTCACTCGTGGAATCTATTCTAACAACTTTCTTTCTCATATACCCCCACCTTCTACTCTACTCAGACGGGACCAAAAAAATCTCTAACCTACTAAAAATGTACGACAAAAGGCAGTGAACTACGGAGACAATGGCGATGACAAGATGGCGCTGGTAAACGACAGACGCCATAACGATTACAAGATGGCGCGGCTACACTAAGCTAGAAAGAAGGCTCAATACCTTCCATTTACGGTGTCTACGCCACATCTTCGGCATCTCGTGGAAAGATAAAGTGACAAATGTCGAGGTGTTGTCACGTGCTGGCCTTCAATATATGTATACACTACTTAGATAGCGCAGACTACGCTGGCTTGGCCATGTCCGCGCATGGAAGATGTTCGCATCCCAAAAGATATCTTCTACGGACAATTAGCAGATGGCAAGAGAACAGTTGGGCGATCACAGCTGAGGTTTAAAGATGTGTGCAAGAGAGATATGAGGGTACTGGACATGGATCCAGCAACATGGGAGGATGAAGCTGCCGATCGCACTAAGTGGCGATGCTGTTTACGGCGCCACCCCAGATTGGGTGAAAAGAAGCTCACACAACAAGCAGAGGAGAGGAGAAAACGTCGAAAATAAGCAGCTGAAGGCTGTCACCTCTGGGGCGCATTCCCATAGTCAGTTATGACTGAAGGGGCTATTATTATTATTATTATTATTATTATTGTGGTTAGTGCACTGACTTCCTAGCTCAGTGGTCCATGGTTCGATCCCCAGATGAGGTGGGATTTTTTTAGGCCACAAACGGCTCCTGGGTCGACCCAGCCCTAATTGGGTACCAGAGCAGCGTCTGGAAAGGTTAAGGCGGCCGGCGTGATGCTGACCACATCACCCCTAGTGTGCCGATGGTCGAGAAAATATGGGCTTAACACCATATTCCCAATAGGCCTCAATGGGCGTGTAACGTGATCCTTTACCTTACCTTTTCATAGTAAGTACATCAAATATAATTATTGTTTCCTCGTAAGCACATCACGTTTCGTGGAGCCAGTGGTTCTGGGAACGATCAATCATCAAACATTAATTAATAACAATAACTCATCAATCAATATACTAGCAACCGTTACTCAACATTATTCCCTTTACACCCATTACGTCATCCTCCATGACACATTGTTCCGCAGTAGACATGACGCTCCGCGTACTCCATGTTGGTCTCTGATGCGACATCTTCCTGCTGTAAACAGATAGTCAACCTGACTTTGCTCTTGAGGGTCTCTGATGCGACATCTTCCTGCTGTAAACAGATAGTCTACCTGACTTTGCTCTTGAGGGTCTCTGATGCGACATCTTCCTGCTGTAAACAGATCGTCTACCTGACTTTGCACTTGAGGGTCTCTGATGCGACATCTTCCTGCTGTAAACAGATAGTCTACCTGACTTTGCTCTTGAGGGTCTCTGATGCGACATCTTCCTGCTGTAAACAGATAGTCTACCTGACTTTGCTCTTGAGGGTCTCTGATGCGACATCTTCCTGCTGTAAACAGATAGTCTACCTGACTGCTCTTGAGGGTCTCTGATGCGACATCTTCCTGCTGTAAACAGATAGTCTACCTGACTTTGCTCTTGAGGGTCTCTGATGCGACATCTTCCTGCTGTAAACAGATAGTCTACCTGACTTTGCTCTTGAGGGTCTCTGATGCGATATCTTCCTGCTGTAAACAGATAGTCTACCTGACTTTGCTCTTGAGGGTCTCTGATGCGACATCGTCCTGCTGTAAACAGATAGTCTACCTAACTTTGCTCTTGGGGGTCTCTGATGCGACATCTTCCTGCTGTAAACAGATAGTCTACCTGACTTTGCTCTTGAGGGTCTCTGATGCGACATCTTCCTGCTGTAAACAGTCTACCTGACTTTGCTCTTGAGGGTCTCTGATGCGACATCTTCCTGCTGTAAACAGTCTACCTGACTTTGCTCTTGAGTTAGGGAAGGCAAGACCAGCCAGGAACGGAACTGGTCACTTCACCACATAAACTTGGATCAAGTATAGTTAAGTCTGTAACACTTCACTTCTCTGCGGCATTATTTGTTAGTAGACCACCTTTACAAATTTTTAGAGGTCTTCTTCCTCTTCAAGTACCATGTCTAGTGGCGTAGAAGATCGTGTCTCTCCACAACTTTCTGTCTCCAGTACAATTTATCAATTCTGCTATTGACTTCTTGTAGTGAAATTGACAGAGATACAACGGTAAAATACCTCCAAAGATAACATGTAAGGATAAAAACATAATGCGTAGGCTGCTGATAGTACATGATCGCCCAGACCGCGGGTCATCACCCTCCATAAAAATTGACTTGCTAGACAGGAGGGGAACGGCGGATAAAAAGGAAAAAATATGACTGGAAAGATTGCGTGAGACTGGCAAGGCTAAGGAGACGCAATTGGGGGGGATGGAGGAGAGTAAAAATTCACGTCCCCCAAATTGACACGAGGTACGGAATGGACGCTTTTGCGATACCAAGCCCTTGATTTGAATTCAGCGGCTAAACGCAGATGTTCGAAATATTACAAAATTTAAAAAGTACTTTTTTCTTAATATTAATGTTAGGAATATAAAAATTAGCTGGCCGGATGGCCCATTCTGAGCAGTGAACTAATATGTTCTTAATTTTACAGACGGATAGATAATATTGAAGATAATGACAAAAGACAGTGTTGTTCACATCAGCGACATGACTGTATTGAATAAAAAGTGTCGCTATTTGCACAAAAAAAAACACGACCTCGAGACGCAGGTGTTCAAATCTACTTAGTATGGAAGAGAAGGGATATTGTGGTGGCTGTGTCTAAAAATAACTTTTAACGACAAAATTTTGGAGGGGAGAGAAAGGTTGGTTCAAAAATCAAGTACGTTTTGAAAAAAAAAAAACAAGTAGAGACGGACAGACTAACAGATAAACATCCATACTTGACTGAAGCATGACTGAAATGACTTTAGGGTAGGAAATTTGAATTTGAAATAAACCTAGGCAGTGATTGGCCACAGACAATCATTTTATCGGCGCTCAGACGAGCAAGTGGGGCCATTCCTCAATAGTTGTTCGATGATAGACACAGTATTTTAAAGTGTGGTGATTTCCAAATGAAAGAAAGTGAAATAAGTTCAGGGACGCCATACTATAGCCAGCAGCTCAGCTGAGTTTTGCTAGCATTTCTGTGTTCTTTATTCATAATCTGGTAAGATTGAAATTATTTCTTTGTATATTTTGAATATTGTTTAATGTTCGAGTGATTTGATACTGCCATATCGAAATCTAGCCTTACAAACAAGTAGGGATTTGCTCTAGACCCCCCGCCCTAGTCAGGGTCTAGGGACCAACAATATACATAAACTCCAGCAAGGGTTAGGAAAGACAGATCAAGTGTTGAGAATAATGAAACATATTACCTATCCACTTTTAGGGAAGGAAACTAATAAATATTTTTCAGAATCTATAGTCTGGGAGGACCTATCTGATGTAAAACCACCATGGTAAATGTGCTGTTTGGTCAGAGAGATCTGACCTGTCTGTATGATGTGGTTGTTGTGTCCGTGTTGTGTCCAGACGTGGGTAGAGAATAGAATTTTGACACATAGCCAATACTTTGATTGCAGAGCTGTGAGTTTCAGACGTCAACAAGGCGGTGTCTATTCAGTTGGTGATTTACTCGAGTGTATCTGTGCAGTACGTTGTGACAGAGACCACTATTATTGCCCGCCAGCACGGAGAGTTGGGACCACCAGATTTCAGCACCAGAGCTACTTCTTCAAGATGAGTGAGCCTCTGGTCTGCTGGAAGTTCACCAACACCTTTTAATTACTAATACCCCATAAAATTCCTGCAATTTACTGGACACTGTGTAGTCAATATAGACAGGTGTGATGAGGCCACCCCAACAGCACAAACATTAACTATCCTCCCAAGTAGATGACTACTAGAACATTTTAATAAAACTAACTAGTCTAGTACTTATATATGTACACTCTTGCATTTATTATGTAACATTCCATGCATTTCTTTCATAATTTCTAAATCTCTTTTTTTTAAAAGTTCTGGTCAACATAAAACTTGATCCAGAACAAAATAAATGTAATATAATTCTATCAAAAATTTTACAAACGTGAGTTAGTTCAGTGTATTTTAACATTTGTTAATATTATTAGTCTTCTTAATTATCTGTGGGTGTATTTATAAACTATCACACCACACTACATATCATTACCCTAGACACTTCACGTAGCCACATTCATTAAGAAAAAAATTAAGTGTGAGGTCGTAGTGGTAGCAAGAAAGGCCTTCTGACAATTCACAACTACATTTTACCTCAGGAGCCTTCACAGCTGGCCTCATACAGTACATGTAGTAATATCACCATCATACAATACCATCAAACCCACTACATATATTGGGGTCTTGTCCAGGGATAATTAGCCCAACAGTAATATTAGGATCTCCTGGTTGGAGAAATAAAATTAGGGGAAAAAAATTGTGAAATTCCCTTTAAAATTAAAAGTGTCCCTGCAGATAAAAGTTGGTGAATCTTCACAGCCAGTGATAATTAATTAGTTAACTGGTTAGTTAGAATTAGTTAGACTATAGTCATAAGAAGTACTTAGTGTATTTACTGGTTAGAGATTTAGCTTGTATATTATTATATTGTCTGAAAAGTATGGCGGAGCTAGCAAAATTCCGATCAGCTGCTGTGCTGACCGCAAAGGAGATGGGAATGGATGGTCAAATTTTAATTCAATATGTAACGGCTGAATGTGATAATTATATTGAAAGGGAAGATAGAAAGTTAGCTGAAGAAAAGAGGTTACAAATTGAGGCTGAGATTAAGAGGCTGCAGATTGAGGCAGAAGAAAAACGACAGCAAAGGGAGGCAGAAGAAAAACGACAGCAAAGGGAGGCAGAAGAAAAAAGGTTGACTGCCGAAAGGGAGGCAGAAGATAGAAGGTTGCAGAGGGAGCACGAATTACGACTAAGGGAGCTGGAATTACAAGGCCCGGCTCCTGAAAATGGTGCCAGCCCTTTTGCCTCAGATGCTACGCCCAGTCTGGGAGCCTCAAACTCAGCTATGGGGTTTCATTTAGACCATTTTGTTGAAAAAAGACGATGACATAGAAGGGTACCTAGGACGTTTTGAGTTATTAGCTACTACATATGGGTTAGAGAGAGAGAGGTGGAGTTTAAAGCTATCACAGGGATTGAGGGGTACTTCTTATGAAGTATTTGCTAAAATGAACAGGGAAGACCAAGACAATTATGACATGTTAAAACAGGCTTTGTTATTAAGGTACGAGAAGAATGGTGAATTTTATCGTAAGAAATTTAGAAATGCCAAACTGTTGTCTGGGGAGACATACCACCAATTCTCTGCTAGACTAGAAACCTATTTGGAGAAATGGACGGCTCTGGGGAAGACCCAAGATCTTAAAGAAATGATCATGATTGAGCAATTGAGAGAGTCCATGGCTCCAGACATGAGAAAATTTCTCATGGAACAAGGTGCAGAGAAGTTGGGGGAAATTTTAAATGTTGCTGAGAGGTATCAGGCAGCTCAGGCAGAGGTAAGTGGTGCTAAAAAGAAGCACATAGACAATTTTAAAGCTCCACAGCAATTTAATAAATTTGATAATAGAGAGCAGGGAAATAAAGGTAGGACAAACTTTGAGCGGCCAAGAAATGACTATCGCGACAGAAACTCACAGTTCAATGACCAAAAGTTCAATGAAAGAAAACCGTTGAACCAAGGAAAAAGATGGTGTAAATGGTGCAAGAAGGATAACCATAACACCGAATTTTGTAGAAGGAAACCTTCAAACATTGCTGCAATGAAGTCGGGGACGCGAAGATTAAAGGTTAATCCTAAGGGACAACAGGAACCTTATCACCCCCCAGTTTGTGAGGATGTTATTTGTAATGGGGTCACCATAAGGTGCCTTTATGATACAGGTTTGGATTATGATTCAGTTGTGAAGTCTAGCCTAGTGGACCCAAGTCAGTATACCACAGAAACAGTGGAAATACAAGGGGCAACTAAGGACATACCACTCATGACACTTCCCATCGCAAGGATAACGGTGAAAACTCGCTATGTGGAAGGAGAAATCAGAGCAGCAGTGATAGATGAACCAATCTACCCTCTGATATTGGGGTGTAGATACGTCTTCTTGGGGAATCCCGAGAAACCTGTGATCATGGCGACAGTGCAGACCAGGTCACAGAAGAAGGAGGAAGAAGGTGAACCTATAAATGCTCATCCAGAGGAGATGAGGAAGGCGCAGGCTGAGGATAGGACACTCAAGCCCTGTTTTAAAAAATTGCCCAAATGCCACACCCCTCCGAGCAAGGGGGAATATTTCATGAAGAACAAACTCTTATACAGGAAGGCCGGAACTGGAACAAATGGTCATAACCAGCTGGTTCTTCCCACTTCATATAGAGATAAAGTGATGGAACTCGGGCATGCGATTCCCTTCAGTGGTCACATGGGGATCAGCGCCACAGGACAGCGTATAGCTTGTCATTACTTCTGGCCAGGGATAACGGAGGATATAAAAAGATATGTCAAATCCTGCCCAGAATGTCAAAGGGTAGCTCCAAAGCACTGGACTGCTCCTGCAACTCTAGGGGAAATGCCCATAGTGGGAACACCTTTTGAGAGGGTTGCAGTGGATATTGTAGGACCTCTCACTCGGACCAAGAGGAGGAACAGTTACATCCTTACTCTGGTGGACACTTGTTCTATGTGGGGAGAGGCGGTAGCCCTGCCATCAATTGATTCAAAACATGTAGCAGAGGCACTACTTACAATATTTACCCGATTAGGATTCCCGCATCAAATCTTGACGGATAATGGTTCTCAGTTCAAGGGGAAACTAACGGAAGAAGTTTTTTAAGCTATTTCAAGCCAGACACTTTCATTGTAGTCCGTACCATCCACAAGGGAACGGCCAGGTAGAGAGGTTCAACGGGACTCTCATTTCTATCCTGAGAAAGCTGGCACACGAAAAACCGGATCTGTGGGATCAATTCCTGCCCGCCGCATTGTTTGCTTACCGGGAGGTACCACATAGTTCAACCGGGATGGCTCCCGCAACTCTGCTATTTGGGAGGCCAATAAAAGGTCCTTTAGAAGCTTTATTAAGGACCTGGACAGATGAGAAGGCGGAAGAGACTGTTACCTCATCGTATCAATACGTGAACGAACTGACCACTCGTTTGAAAGCTGGATGGAAACTGGCAAATGATAATTTGAAGCAAGCCAGGAAGAAACATGCAGCATATTTTAATAGGAAGGCAAAGGACAGGGAACTGGCAGTCGGAGAGAAGGTGCTGCTTCTACTACCCGGAAGCCAGAATAAATTACAAATTGGTTGGCAAGGTCCATATACGGTTCTAGAGAAGGTGTCTAGAACAAACTATAAAATTGACAAAAAGGGGAAGGAGAAAGTTTATCATGTAAACCTGTTAAAGAAGTATCTGGACAGACCACTCCAGGAAAGCACCCCCTTATTGACCTTGGCTATTGCAACCCAGATGCAAAAAGAACCACTCACCTCACATGAATACCCATTACATCCTTGTGAAACAGCAGCACAGGTAAAAGTCAGCAAGCACCTGACTAAAAACCAGAGGGAGAGAGTTCAACAGGTTCTGGAGGAACATACAGATGTATTAACAGATAAACCAGGCCATACAAATTTGCTACAGTATGACATGAAACTGGTAGACTCAAACCCAATCTGTATGAGAGCCTATTCTATTCCGTTCGCGAAGGAGAAGGCATTGAAGGAAGAAATAGAGTATTTGTTGAAGGAGGGGATTATTTCGCACAGTGAATCATCTTTTAGTTCTAGTGTCGTTTTGTTGAGAAAACCGTCTGGGGAACACAGACTGTGCATAGATTACAGGAAACTGAATGCTGTCACAGAAGGACAAGTGGATCCATTACCAGACACAAAACAGTTATTTGCCAGACTGAACAAGGCAAAATACTTTTCAAAGGTGGATCTTAGTAAAGGCTATTACCAGATCCCAGTGAAGCCTGAAGTGAGACCTTATTTGGCTTTTAGCACTTCGGATGGACATTATGAATTCAATATGCTACCATTCGGACTGAAAAATGCTCCGAGTGTGTTTTCAAGGATGATGCGCAAATTGTTGGATCCCCTGAATAACCCGTGTATCACGAATTTCATGGATGATATTCTCGTCGCCACAGAGACATTTGAAGAACACATTGAAGCTCTGGAGATGTTGTTTGATAGACTTCGGGAGGCGAACTTAACTGCTAGGCCAACAAAATGTTGTATTGGATGCAAAGAGTTGGAATTCTTGGGACACACTGTATATCAGGGTAATATGACCCCTGATCCTAAGAATTTGGAAAAACTGCAGAGAGCACCTAGGCCGCAAACAAAAAAGGACGTGCGATCATTTGTGTCGTTATGCGGATTTTATCAGAAATACATCAAGAATTTTAACGCTATTTGTGCTCCTCTGACTGATCTGACTCGCAAGGGACTTCCAGATAAAATTATTTGGACTGCACAATGTGAACTAGCGTTCCAAGAGTTAAAGGAAAAACTCACTAGCAAGCCTATTCTCAAACTGCCTGATTTGACACAGGACTTTGTCTTAAGAACCGATGCAAGTAATGTAGGACTCGGAGGGGCTTTGTTGCAAAGATCATCTTCACCTGATGGGGAACTGAAACCAGTCGCTTATGCAAGACGTAAATTGAATGTCGGTGCAGATTTCCTCAGTCGGCACCCCTGTGATCAAAATTAGAGTAGTGGCAGACGTGAGGAGTAATTTTACCTATGTGTATCGCTGGTGTTGGAACTTGCCATAGGCATGTTTTCAAGTGGGGAGATGTGTAGTGAAATTGACAGAGATACAACGGTAAAATACCTCCAAAGATAACATGTAAGGATAAAAACATAATGCGTAGGCTGCTGATAGTACATGATCGCCCAGACCGCGGGTCATCACCCTCCATAAAAATTGACTTGCTAGACAGGAGGGGAACGGCGGATAAAAAGGAAAAAATATGACTGGAAAGATTGCGTGAGACTGGCAAGGCTAAGGAGACGCAATTGGGGGGGATGGAGGAGAGTAAAAATTCACGTCCCCCAAATTGACACGAGGTACGGAATGGACGCTTTTGCGATACCAAGCCCTTGATTTAAATTCAGCGGCTAAACGCAGATGTTCGAAATATTACAAAATTTAAAAAGTACTTTTTTCTTAATATTAATGTTAGGAATATAAAAATTAGCTGGCCGGATGGCCCATTCTGAGCAGTGAACTAATATGTTCTTAATTTTACAGACGGATAGATAATATTGAAGATAATGACAAAAGACAGAGTTGTTCACATCAGCGACATGACTGTATTGAATAAAAAGTGTCGCTATTTGCACAAAAATTACGACCTCGAGACGCAGGTGTTCAAATCTACTTAGTATGGAAGAGAAGGGATATTGTGGTGGCTGTGTCTAAAAATAACTTTTAACGACAAAATTTTGGAGGGGAGAGAAAGGTTGGTTCAAAAATCAAGTACGTTTTGAAAAAAAAAAAACAAGTAGAGACGGACAGACTAACAGATAAACATCCATACTTGACTGAAGCATGACTGAAATGACTTTAGGGTAGGAAATTTGAATTTGAAATAAACCTAGGCAGTGATTGGCCACAGACAATCATTTTATCGGCGCTCAGACGAGCAAGTGGGGCCATTCCTCAATAGTTGTTCGATGATAGACACAGTATTTTAAAGTGTGGTGATTTCCAAATGAAAGAAAGTGAAATAAGTTCAGGGACGCCATACTATAGCCAGCAGCTCAGCTGAGTTTTGCTAGCATTTCTGTGTTCTTTATTCATAATCTGGTAAGATTGAAATTATTTCTTTGTATATTTTGAATATTGTTTAATGTTCGAGTGATTTGATACTGCCATATCGAAATCTAGCCTTACAAACAAGTAGGGATTTGCTCTAGACCCCCCGCCCTAGTCAGGGTCTAGGGACCAACAATATACATAAACTCCAGCAAGGGTTAGGAAAGACAGATCAAGTGTTGAGAATAATGAAACATATTACCTATCCACTTTTAGGGAAGGAAACTAATAAATATTTTTCAGAATCTATAGTCTGGTGTCATGAAATATTCTAATCCACATATATAAATTATTAGGTAAATATGAAGCCTAACAAATAAAATTAATAAAGAGAAGAGCAATGGTAAAATGACAGTGCTGTCACAAGGAATGTACTCGAAATCCCCCTTGTTTTCTGCTTCGTCTGCAAATTGTAACGCTTTCACATTGATATAAAAGCTTACTGTATTATTACCCGCTTTCTTCAATGAAACGTGTGCTGTATTTCTTGGAAAAGCATTGAGAGGCCCTGCGTAATGACCTAAATTAATCCTAACATTAATTATATTACGTTACCAAAACGAACGAACAGATGGACAAAAGGATAGCGAGAGGGGAGGGCTGAAAATCAGGAACGCATGCAACACGCGACGCGCGATATACAAATGCTGGCATCACGCGTGTAAGTCTACAAGCACTAACTTTTTCAGACGGACAGTGATAAAATACACTACCCTTTCCCAGAGTTAGGTTTATAAATCATAACAAACTCTTATTAGAAAAGACAACATTAGATGGGTTTACGTTTGAACACATAACAGTACCCAGACAGCACATCTTCGAAACAGGAGGTAGAAGAAATTGCATATTTTGAACGCAGCCACGTAGCTCCTTTAAATTAGTATTTTTGGGTTCCTTAGGGCTTGCTGACAAATAATATGTAAAACGTTACGCAAATAGTCCAGGAATTAATAAATTATACCCAAAATAAAATATTGGGGGTGCCTGACAGCATAAAATCATTTCTGCTCATAAGATTTTTTTTTCACGTGTTTGAAAAAAATTTACGTTACAGAAATAGCCTACCATGTAAACTTCAAATTGATTGGAGCGCAACAAATGAAAGCCTAACCACGATTGGTCGGGCTATAAATACTATCTTGGTTGTTAGGGGAGACGGGAAAAGATAACATTTTTTCAAACACTTGTCGAAACGTGGCTCATTGGCCAGTCTCGCTGATATACACACTTGGGAGCGTTAGTTCGAGACCACTTGTTTAAATGATCCTGATAAAGCATCAGTGCGTTGAAGCCAGCTAAAATTTTGCTCAATAAAAGCCTGGAAGATAAGCAGATGGAAATTTGTGCCAGTTTGTGCCAGAATTCATTGCTAATCAACGTATCTGTGTTATTCGTATGAATTGTGGTAAGCTTGAACCATTTAATATCTTTTAATGAAAATTGAATGTGAATTGTTGATTTATGCCTGTATATATATGTGTAGTTCAGTGGCAAACGTGAGGTAAAGCCTAAAATGCTCCAGCCTGAACAGAGGGTGTCGGAGAGAAGTAAAACGGCATGGAATGGCCAAACAGTACACTGACACCTGGATGATTGACTAGAAAGAAATAATGCTGGAAGTGCAGAGGCGTAGTAACCATTAAGAAGGGTAATACTGGAATAAAGTATTTCAAATGAAGCTGACTGTTGGCCTAACGCTCTGAACGCAATGTTTGTGCTGTATTGTGATCAGTGTAAAAGAGAATATAAATTAGTTATGAAGTAGAAGGTACATCCTTCTTGATTTCAGGGACAGTGGTCTTGATGGTACTGAGCAGCATCTGGTCAGAGATTTGCTGAATCCAGAGTCGGACAGCATACTCCTTGGTCTTTTTAGCTATCAGTGAGGTGTCTCCTGAGCCCAGAGGAGAATTCGAGCAGAGGAGTCCTTTCCTGCCGCCATCACTCAAGATAAGCAGAGTTGGCCAGCTGAGCTCAACATTATGTCCCCTCATCTTGAAATAACTTTATAAAAAATACTATTCAGAGGGGAATTTACTTGTCTTAAAATCAGGAACTGTGAACATCTCCAATACTAGTCCCTAAAGACAAACTATTGAAGTCATGATGACAAATACCAACAGAGCTTGAACAAAACAAAACCAGTATTACCTCATTTTACTACTACACAACTGACACACATAGAACATTTGTAATAATATATGTCACTACAATATACATATTAAATACATTCTGTACATAACTTGTAATTTAAATTGATTGTGATTCCTGGTTCCCTTGTAGTTGAATCAGGACACATATTCATTCATGCCAGTAATGAATACATATTGTTATTCGAAAGTTTATCAGTGACTCTTTTAAGATATCTTTGTAGAGTGTTATATGTATGTGAGTGTCACAGTGTTGTCAAGAGGAGTGGATTAAATTAAATTGTTTATCTGTCTGTTGTTGTGACTTACACTTCACCATACTCATACCCTAGACACATAACGTAGCATCACACTATTCCAGAATAATTCTGACTGAGATATATAGATATGTGGTAGCAAGTAAGGTTATCTATAATACACTACTCTTAATAGATATAGATACCTTCACAGCTGATCTCAGTCAGTACACTAAGTTCCCTATAAGTATTTATAACATCCCACTTCACCACATATATTGGGGTCTCGCTCTTGGGATTTTGAATCTTTAACTATTAAAAATATTGGGGGTAATTCACTTCAGGGAATATAAGAATTAAAAGGTATCCTTGGGTGGAATTAAATAAGGTTGAGCTCACGGTGCCTGTGTTGTCCATTAGATATATAGTTAGAAATTGAATTGTTGGTTAGACATTATATAAAGTTACCTGATAGACAATGGCGGACCTGGCCAAATTTCGATCTGCTGCGGTTCAGACTGCAAAAGAGTTAGGATTAGATGGGCAAGTTATGGTTGCCTATGTTACTACGGAATGTGACAAATTTATTGAACGCGAAGAAAGAAGGTTTGAAGCCGAAAGAAAGTTAGAGGCTGACAGGGAAATTAAGAAGTTACAGTTTGAAGCTGAGGCTGAGACTAAGAGGTTGCAGATTGAGGCTGAGGCTAAGAAATTGGAGGCAGAAAGAGAAGACAAACGATTAGCTGCAGAAAGGGAAGAGAGGAGATTAGCTGCAGAAAGGGAAGCAGAAGATAAAAGATTACAAAGGGAACATGAGTTACGACTAAGGGAGTTTGAGTTTCAAGGCCATGCTCCTGAAAATGGTGCCAGTCCCTTTGCCTCTGATGCTACGGTTACTCAAGGAGCCTCAACCTCAGCTATGAATTTTCATTTAGATCATTTTGTTGAGAAAGACGATGATATTGAGAGCTACCTAAATAGGTATGAACTATTAGCTACCACGTATGGGTTAGAGAGAGAAAGGTGGAGCTTAAAGTTATCTCAGGGACTTCGTGGGGCAGCTTATGAAGTTTTTGCAAAAATGAGCAGAGGTGATCAGGAAAATTATGACATGCTAAAGCAGGCTCTTTTGTTAAGGTATGAAAAGAATGCAGAGTTTTACAGGAAAAAATTTAGGAATGCTAAACTACTGTCAGGTGAAACCTATCACCAGTTCTCTGCACGCATAGAGACATACTTGGAGAAATGGACTTCTCTGGGGAAAACCCAAGATCTTAAGGAAATGGTCCTTATAGAGCAACTAAGAGAGTCCATGGCTCCAGACCTGAGAAAGTTTCTCATGGAACAAGGTGCAGAGAGGCTGGGTGAGTTGCTAAATGTTGCTGAAAGGTATCAAGCAGCTCAAGCAGAGGTAACAGGTAATAAAAAGAAACAGGTGGATAACTTTAGGGCACCACAGAACTTTAATAAATTTGATCCTAGGGATCAAAATAAAGGTAAGCACCAATTTGATAGGCCACGGTATGACAATAAAAATAAATTCCCACAATTCGATGAAAGGAAATATGATGAAAGAAAATCTTTCAACCAAGGAAAAAGGTGGTGTAAAAATTGTAAGATGAACAATCATGACACTGACCATTGTAGAAGGAAACCTCCTCATTTTGCTGCTATGACATCGGGGAAAAAGGAAAAGAAGGGCAAACCTGAAGAATTACAGGAACCATACCACCCCCCAGTGTGTGAAGATGTCATTTGTAATGGTGTCACTATAAGATGTTTATATGATACCGGTTTAGATTACGATTCCGTTGTGAGTTCTCACCTGGTGCAGGCCGATCAATACACCACAGAAACAGTGGAGATTCAAACTGCAACCAAGGATGTAGCTACCATGACACTTCCCGTCGCCCGAATAAAAGTGAAAACGCGATATGTGGAAGGAATCATAAAAGCAGCAGTGATAAATGAGCCAATCTACCCTCTAATATTGGGGTGTAGATATGTCTTCTTGGGGAATCCCAAGAGACCTGTGATATTGGCAACAGTGCAGACCAGATCACAGACAAAGAAGGAGGAGGATAATCCCATAAATACTCACCCAGATGAGATGAGGAAGGCACAGGCTGAGGACAAAACACTCAAGCCATGTTTCAAGAAGTTGCCCAAATCTCATACACCTCCAGGCAAGGGAGAGTTTTATATGAAGAACAAATTGATATATAGGAAGGCTGGATCTGAATCCAATGGTCACGGACAGCTGGTCCTTCCCACTTCATATAGGACTAAAGTGTTGGAACTAGGGCATGCGATTCCCTTCAGTGGTCATATGGGAATCAGCGCAACAGGACAGCGAATAGCTTGTCACTATTTCTGGCCAGGAATAACTGAAGATATCAAACGATATGTAAAATCCTGTCCAGAGTGCCAACGAGTAGCACCTAAACATTGGACTGCACCAGCAACTCTGGGGGAAATGCCCATAGTGGGAACACCCTTTGAGAGAGTTGCCGTGGATCTTGTGGGACCTCTCACCCGAACCAAAAGAAGGAACAGCTACATTCTGACTCTGGTGGACACTTGTTCTATGTGGGGAGAGGCAGTAGCCCTGTCATCGATTGATTCTAAACATGTGGCAGAGGCATTGCTCACAATTTTCACAAGGTTAGGCTTTCCCAATCAAATCTTGACTGATAATGGCTCTCAGTTCAAGGGGAAACTAACTGAAGAAGTTTTCAGGATCTTTCAGGCCAAACACTTCCATTGTAGTGTGTATCATCCCCAAGGGAACGGCCAAGTGGAAAGATTTAACGGCACATTAATGTCGATCCTGAGAAAGTTGGCACACGAAAAACCAGATACATGGGACCAGTACCTGCACGCCGCCCTCTTTGCTTATCGGGAGGTACCCCATAGTTCAACCGGTATGGCCCCGGCAACATTATTGTTTGGAAGGCCAATAAAAGGTCCACTCGAAGCTATGTTAAGAACGTGGACTGATGAAAAGGCAGAGGAAAACATTACATCTTCATACCAATATGTGAATGAGCTGACCACTCGGTTGAAAACTGGCTGGAAACTTGCCAATGAAAATTTGAAACAAGCCAGGAAGAAACATGCTGCCTATTATAACAGGAAGGCGAAAGACAGAAATTTGGCTGTGGGAGAGAAGGTACTGCTTCTTTTGCCCGGGAGTCAGAATAAGTTACAAATTGGATGGCAGGGTCCATATACAGTTCTAGAGAAGGTGTCTAGAACAAATTATAAGATAGATAAGAAGGGGAAAGAAAAAATCTATCATGTGAATCTCCTGAAGAAATATTTGGAAAGAGAACATCAGGAAGAGACACACTTGTTGACCTTGTCCATCGCCATGGAGATGAAAAAGGAACCACTTTCATCATTTGAATATCCATTACACCCCTGTGAGACAGCAGCACAGGTGAAAATCAGTACACATTTAACGAAAACTCAGAAAGAGAGAGTGTAACAGGTTCTAAATAATCATGCAGAGGTGTTAACAGACCGACCAGGGCATACAAACCTATTGGAATATGATATGAAACTCATAGACTCCACACCTGTCTGTATGAAACCATATTCGATTCCGTTTGCTAAGGAAAAAGCTTTGAAGGAAGAGATAGACTATCTATTGAAGGAAGGAATTATTTCGCACAGTGAGTCTTCGTATAGTTCCGGTGATGTACTCTTAAGGAAGCCCTCTGGAGAACATAGACTCTGTATAGATTACAGGAGACTGAATGCTATTACAGAAGGACAGGTGGATCCATTGCCGGATACAAATCAGCTGTTTGCCAGACTAAATAAAGCTAAATATTTCTCAAAAGTGGATCTGAGTAAAGGATACTATCAGATTCCAGTAAAGCCTGAGGTTAGACCATACCTAGCTTTTAGTACCTCAGAAGGACACTATGAGTTTAATAGATTGCCATTTGGATTGAAGAATGCGCCTAGTGTCTTCTCTAGAATGATGAGAAAATTATTGGATCCTCTGAATAATCCCTGTATAACAAATTTTATGGATGATATCCTTATAGCAACAGAAACATTTGAGGAACACATTGACTCTCTGAACATGCTGTTTGATCGACTTAGGGAGGCAAATTTAACAGCCCGACCAACCAAATGTTGTGTTGGATGTAAAGAATTGGAATTTTTGGGACACACAGTTTATCAGGGAAACATGACCCCTGACCCAAAGAACTTAGAGAAACTACAGAAAGCCCCGAGACCACAAACCAAGAAGGACGTGAGATCCTTTGTCTCATTATGTGGTTTCTACCAGAAGTATATCAAAAACTTTAATTCCATATGTGCACCGTTAACTGAATTGACACGTAAAGGACATCCAGATCGCATTACATGGACTCCACAATGTGAAATGACTTACCAAGAATTGAAGGAAAAGCTCACAAGTAAACCCATTTTGAAATTACCTGACTTAAGTCAAGAATTCATAGTAAGGACGGATGCAAGTAATATTGGGTTAGGTGCAACTTTACTACAGAAATCAGATGCATTGGATGGGGAATTAAGCCCAGTGGCATATGCTAGCAGAAAGTTGAATAAAGCTGAAATCAACTACTCAACTAGCGAAAAAGAATGTCTTGCAGTAATATGGGCAATAAAGAAATTCAATATTTATCTATATGGGAAGGCATTTAAGTTGCAAACTGACCACAAACCTTTATCGTTTTTAGCACAGGCTAAGCATGAGAACTCTAGGTTACTCCGATGGTCTTTGCTTCTGGCTCCATATAATTTTAGCATTGAATATATATCTGGAAAAACCAATCTGGGAGCGGATTTTTTAAGCCGCCATCCGTGTGATGAGAATCACCGTAAACCCCAGAAATAATAATAAATTTCTCTATGTGTATATAGAATAAAGGACTGACATATAATGTCTGTTTTAAGAGGGGAGGTGTCATGAAATATTCTAATCCACATATATAAATTATTAGGTAAATATGAAGCCTAACAAATAAAATTAATAAAGAGAAGAGCAATGGTAAAATGACAGTGCTGTCACAAGGAATGTACTCGAAATCCCCCTTGTTTTCTGCTTCGTCTGCAAATTGTAACGCTTTCACGTTGATATAAAAGCTTACTGTATTATTACCCGCTTTCTTCAATGAAACGTGTGCTGTATTTCTTGGAAAAGCATTGAGAGGCCCTGCGTAATGACCTAAATTAATCCTAACATTAATTATATTACGTTACCAAAACGAACGAACAGATGGACAAAAGGATAGCGAGAGGGGAGGGCTGAAAATCAGGAACGCATGCAACACGCGACGCGCGATATACAAATGCTGGCATCACGCGTGTAAGTCTACAAGCACTAACTTTTTCAGACGGACAGTGATAAAATACACTACCCTTTCCCAGAGTTAGGTTTATAAATCATAACAAACTCTTATTAGAAAAGACAACATTAGATGGGTTTACGTTTGAACACATAACAGTACCCAGACAGCACATCTTCGAAACAGGAGGTAGAAGAAATTGCATATTTTGAACGCAGCCACGTAGCTCCTTTAAATTAGTATTTTTGGGTTCCTTAGGGCTTGCTGACAAATAATATGTAAAACGTTACGCAAATAGTCCAGGAATTAATAAATTATACCCAAAATAAAATATTGGGGGTGCCTGACAGCATAAAATCATTTCTGCTCATAAGATTTTTTTTTACGTGTTTGAAAAAAATTTACGTTACAGAAATAGCCTACCATGTAAACTTCAAATTGATTGGAGCGCAACAAATGAAAGCCTAACCACGATTGGTCGGGCTATAAATACTAACTTGGTTGTTAGGGGAGACGGGAAAAGATAACATTTTTTCAAACACTTGTCGAAACGTGGCTCATTGGCCAGTCTCGCTGATATACACACTTGGGAGCGTTAGTTCGAGACCACTTGTTTAAATGATCCTGATAAAGCATCAGTGCGTTGAAGCCAGCTAAAATTTTGCTCAATAAAAGCCTGGAAGATAAGCAGATGGAAATTTGTGCCAGTTTGTGCCAGAATTCATTGCTAATCAACGTATCTGTGTTATTCGTATGAATTGTGGTAAGCTTGAACCATTTAATATCTTTTAATGAAAATTGAATGTGAATTGTTGATTTATGCCTGTATATATATGTGTAGTTCAGTGGCAAACGTGAGGTAAAGCCTAAAATGCTCCAGCCTGAACAGAGGGTGTCGGAGAGAAGTAAAACGGCATGGAATGGCCAAACAGTACACTGACACCTGGATGATTGACTAGAAAGAAATAATGCTGGAAGTGCAGAGGCGTAGTAACCATTAAGAAGGGTAATACTGGAATAAAGTATTTCAAATGAAGCTGACTGTTGGCCTAACGCTCTGAACGCAATGTTTGTGCTGTATTGTGATCAGTGTAAAAGAGAATATAAATTAGTTATGAAGTAGAAGGTACATCCTTCTTGATTTCAGGGACAGTGGTCTTGATGGTACTGAGCAGCATCTGGTCAGAGATTTGCTGAATCCAGAGTCGGACAGCATACTCCTTGGTCTTTTTAGCTATCAGTGAGGTGTCTCCTGAGCCCAGAGGAGAATTCGAGCAGAGGAGTCCTTTCCTGCCGCCATCACTCAAGATAAGCAGAGTTGGCCAGCTGAGCTCAACATTATGTCCCCTCATCTTGAAATAACTTTATAAAAATACTATTCAGAGGGGAATTTACTTGTCTTAAAATCAGGAACTGTGAACATCTCCAATACTAGTCCCTAAAGACAAACTATTGAAGTCATGATGACAAATACCAACAGAGCTTGAACAAAACAAAACCAGTATTACCTCATTTTACTACTACACAACTGACACACATAGAACATTTGTAATAATATATGTCACTACAATATACATATTAAATACATTCTGTACATAACTTGTAATTTAAATTGATTGTGATTCCTGGTTCCCTTGTAGTTGAATCAGGACACATATTCATTCATGCCAGTAATGAATACATATTGTTATTCGAAAGTTTATCAGTGACTCTTTTAAGATATCTTTGTAGAGTGTTATATGTATGTGAGTGTCACAGTGTTGTCAAGAGTAGTGGATTAAATTAAATTGTTTATCTGTCTGTTGTTGTGACTTACACTTCACCATACTCATACCCTAGACACATAACGTAGCATCACACTATTCCAGAATAATTCTGACTGAGATATATAGATATGTGGTAGCAAGTAAGGTTATCTATAATACACTACTCTTAATAGATATAGATACCTTCACAGCTGATCTCAGTCAGTACACTAAGTTCCCTATAAGTATTTATAACATCCCACTTCACCACATCTGGGAGGACCTATCTGATGTAAAACCACCATGGTAAATGTGCTGTTTGGTCAGAGAGATCTGACCTGTCTGTATGATGTGGTTGTTGTGTCCGTGTTGTGTCCAGACGTGGGTAGAGAATAGAATTTTGACACATAGCCAATACTTTGATTGCAGAGCTGTGAGTTTCAGACGTCAACAAGGCGGTGTCTATTCAGTTGGTGATTTACTCGAGTGTATCTGTGCAGTACGTTGTGACAGAGACCACTATTATTGCCCGCCAGCACGGAGAGTTGGGACCACCAGATTTCAGCACCAGAGCTACTTCTTCAAGATGAGTGAGCCTCTGGTCTGCTGGAAGTTCACTAACACCTTTTAATTACTAATACCCCATAAAATTCCTGCAATTTACTGGACACTGTGTAGTCAATATAGACAGGTGTGATGAGGCCACCCCAACAGCACAAACATTAACTATCCTCCCAAGTAGATGACTACTAGAACATTTTAATAAAACTAACTAGTCTAGTACTTATATATGTACACTCTTGCATTTATTATGTAACATTCCATGCATTTCTTTCATAATTTCTAAATCTCTTTTTTTTAAAAGTTCTGGTCAACATAAAACTTGATCCAGAACAAAATAAATGTAATATAATTCTATCAAAAATTTTACACACGTGAGTTAGTTCAGTGTATTTTAACATTTGTTAATATTATTAGTCTTCTTAATTATCTGTGGGTGTATTTATAAACTATCACACCACACTACATATCATTACCCTAGACACTTCACGTAGCCACATTCATTAAGAAAAAAATTAAGTGTGAGGTCGTAGTGGTAGCAAGAAAGGCCTTCTGACAATTCACAACTACATTTTACCTCAGGAGCCTTCACAGCTGGCCTCATACAGTACATGTAGTAATATCACCATCATACAATACCATCAAACCCACTACACTTCTTTCCATGCTACGATGTCAAACTGTCCAGTATTTGCTCTCTTTGTCTTCCCCTATCTCTTTTTCCTTCAATCTTACCTGTTGTCAGAGCCGGATTAACGTAGTAGCACAAGTAGCATATGCTACGGGCCCCGCGCTTTTAGGGGCCCCGCACCAATAAATATGTACATAATTTTTTGGTCATCTTCTAATACGGGCGTTGATGGGAAGGAGCCTCGCAGTGACATGTCATTGAGCCAAAAGAGCTGGAAAGCTCGAGTGCCGCTGGTTAGAGAGAAGAAAAAAAAAACGAGCGTTAAACCAATGATCTTGTGATTTATGCCATCTTTAGCGCCTTTTCATTTGGTGTCACGAAATTGTGAGAGAAAGAGCATAAGAGGGTGACTTAGTGTGACTCTTCATTATTTTAATCTTAACTGTTTGCGGACGGAAGCCATTTAAGTGGCGTTGAAAATTTGGTCACGTTTGGACGGAAGCCACTTTTTTGGCTAGGGGCGACTGCCCCTCTAATTTTGTTTCGTTATTTGTGAAATGAATTTGCATTAACAATAAGAACTAGAATTTAGGAAACGGAAACTTCCTGTTTTAATTGAGGTATATGGCGTGCTCGCACTCTCTTTCGATCTTGATTAAAATTTCTTGATTTGTAATTTTAGAAAACTCAAAAATTGAGCAGTAGACACAGAGATATTGGACGTAATTATGCTTTTGGAAGTGAAAAACGTAAAGCGAAGGAAGAAAAAGAAAGAAGAGATCAACTTGTGATATCAAAAACACGTAAGCTGACAGAATATTTTGATGTTCATGGTGGTGGTACTCTAACCGCTGAAGCTGGAAGTACAGGAACAACTAGTACTAGTGCAGGCTGTGCAGCAGAAAACATACAGCAAAACCCAGTATACACTGAGTCTGAATGTGAAAGAATAAGTGAAACGAAGAAGTACTCTAATGATATTGGTGACTGGCCGAACAATATAGATGACTGTGAGCGTGAATATTGCATATCCAAGGGAAGTGAAAAATGTCAACATGTTGATAGTGCCTTCTCTTCATCCGTGCGATTGTATGACACTGAAAAGAAAACTCGATACTGTCAGAAGTTTTATTTTACACATATTCATAAACTTACTAACAAGCAACATGCAAGAAAATGGTTATGCTATTCGGAAAGTAAAGGGCGCCTATTCTGTTTCCCATGCAAGCTTATGAGTTCAGAATGTTCATCAAAGTTTACTGTGGAAGGGTTTAATGACTGAAAAAATGCAAGCAATCTATTGCGTCGACATGAAGAAAGCTCCTCACATAGACAAGCTTTAATTTCACTGTTGATGCGTAAAAACAAAGGTGAACGTGTCGATTCCCATCTTGTGAAACAAATGGACATTCAAGAAAAGTATTGGCACAAACTTCTAAAGCGAATAATTGAAGTTGTGAAGTTTTTAGCAGAACGAGGCCTTTCTATTCGTAGCAGTGATGAAATTGTTGGGTACCCTTATAACGGGAATTACTTAGGGTTGTTAGAATTACTGGCCAAGTTTGACCCTTTTCTGGCAGAGCATATAAGTACTCATGCAAACAAAGGATTTGGACATACATCATATCTATCTAAAACAACGTGTGAGGAATTCATCAGTCTGATTGGATCCAGCATACTGGATCTCATTCTCTGTGAAGTGAAGAAATACAAGTATTATTCCGTTTCATTGGATTCTACTCCAGATATATCTAATATGGACCAGCTGACTTTGACTCTGCGCTATGTTTTGCCATCTGGACCAGTTGAAAGATTTGTGACATTTTTGGATATGGAAGGTCATAGTGCTGAACAGCTTACTAAAAGTCTACTTAATTTTTTAAAGGCAAATGACATTGATATTAAAGACTGCCGTGGTCAAAGTTATGACAACGCCAGCAACATGAGTGGCAAGTTTATAGGATTACAAGCACGAATTAATTGATAATGATAATTACTATGCAAACTAAAAATGTATGTGGTCAAATATGTTTGTGTTGTTTTATTGTTTTTTTTTAAATATAGGGCCCCTTTCTTAACATATGCTACAGGCCCCGCACTAGCTTAATCCGGCCCTGCCTGTTGTTACGATATATTCCAGCTTTTCTCTTCTCATAACATGCCCAAAAAAGTGGACTGTTTCTTTCTAACTTGTGAAATAAGTTTCCTTTGTGCATTGGCCTCTTTCAGATCATCCTCATTACTCTTTTCTGGATGTCAATGATATTTTTTTACATTCTTCTGTAAAACCACATCTCTGTGGAATCTAGTGTTTTCTCTACTTGTTTACTAAATGTCTTTTTAGTGGTATAATGGAATAAACAAACAGGAGTGCGTCCACCTTGAAAGCCACCAGCGAACTTCATGAAGACGTAATTTCTACCTAAAGCCACCACTTCTGCTGAGTTTGTGAACAGTGTTCACGTCAATTCTCTCCGCCTTCTTTCCTTCTTTCTCAACAACACGCATTTAGTAAGTTATAAAGCTGATGATATCACGCCATATGAATTAAACATTCGATACTCGCACGTCTGCAGTCCACGGCTCCGTGGCGGTAGCGACGGAACTGTGAACACAGGGCAGAGAAGTTCAGGCAGTATCATATTTCCCGCCGTGCCACCATCGAAGTTGTCACGAAGAAAGGGTCGCCAACTTTCTGCTCTATTGAACAATCTTCCTGCCACTTCCCTGTACCCGCTCTGTTTTGTCTCAGAGCCAGAGAGCAAATTGACTCAAGGGGTCCTCTGATACGTGTCATAACCAGCGGTTGTTTTTATTCGTTGCCTATCAAGCACACCCTCGCCTTCAGTTCAGTCAAAGACGAAGCCTGTCGCGATTTTCTGCAAGTATATAATTAATAGCGTTCGCCGTTTGGCTTAGCAGTTAGAGCGCTTTCCTCTCATGGCACAGTTACCGGATCGAAACTTGGTAGCGTCACTTTCCAAAGCAAATATTGATGTATGGGATTTAGGTGTTACAGACTTCACTATACTAGGCCCAGCTTCGAAGACAGAGTCAAGTAGGCATATATCTTTACAGCTGGGCAGACTGGAGCGTGATGCAGTAGTGTTTAGAATCCAGTTCTTTTGCCACTAGAGGTCAGCGACCTAATCACTCTGCTTAACGAACGCTCATACGTTCCAGTCTACCCAGCTGAAAATGGGTACTTGACTCTACTCTTGAGTTAGGAAATCGAAAGGCAGCAAGGAAGGGAACTGAGGTACTACTTTGCGAAACTCAACCTTGTACGGTAAAGTCTCTATCACTTCACTCCCCTACGGAAGTTTACTATGGGATTACCTTAACCTTTTACTTTATGGATCTGGAATCCCCCCATTGTTCGAGAAATAGGGGGAGTAATAACACACACACACAGAGAACTGGAAATAAGACATCAAATGGATAAAGCAGACATGCAATGACTTTGAACGGATGTCACATGACATGAGATCTTGGCAAGGTTGTTGGGGTCATGTGCTCTACGGGGAGCTGAAAGATATTGATGATGACGCTGACGATAATGACGATGATGGCGACAACAACGATGATAATAAACTTGGAAGATCAGCGCTACTTTGAAATGACTCTTTGTTCTGCCGGAAGCATCAACAGTGACAACTGCGTCTTTGGTTGTCTGAGATGCAGCAATTCTGCGGGTGGCTTTCGGGAAACAAGATTCCCAGTAGCTCTGAATGCGAAGAGTAGCTCACCTAGTGCAGGACTTCCTGTGTTATCACCCACAGCAAGCCTTGGTCATGGCAGTCCTGGCAGTGGACACAAAGCGTTCTATTTCTGCATTGACTTAACTTGACTTTGATCCTTTGTCATCGAGAGGCAGCTCTTGGTGACCTTGATGCCATTATGTGGTACTGCGCAGTTTGTCATCTCCGGAGATGAACTTCTGGCGAAAAACCGTTGAACAGTCTGCAAATCACAAGGTCTTCTATATTTAGACATTTCCATAAAATAACTGACGGACCTTGTGGCTGGTCTGAACGGGATACGCATAGCCGAAAGAAGACAAAACTCATAATAAAAGAAAACTCCTAAGAAAATACAAAATCTGACAATGACTACCTTTCCCCCTGCTTGTTGGAGACAGTATAACGCCATCTACTACTGTGCCCTGCACAATCCTTTGTACTTCCTGTGAAGTGAATTAGGTTCCATCATCTGATACACGAAAAAAAAAGAATCTTCAACTCAAATGTGAAGTCAGTACTATTATATGGCTCTGAAACATGGAGAACAACAACCAAAAAGCTACAGACTTTCATAAATGGGTGCTTGTGTAGAATAGAGGGATTAAAATGGTATGACAAGGTTACCAACGTGGAACTGAGGACAAGAACTAGACAAGTGCCAGTGGAACAAGAGATGAGAAGAAGACGATGGATAGGACACACACTGAGGAAACCTGTTGATAGCATTACAAGGCAGTCCTTGTTCTGGAAACCCCCGGGGCAAGAGAGGCAGAGGTAGACCAAGAAGCACATGGAGAAGAGAGCTGTAAACAGAGGTGAAAATGATGAGGACAACATGGAAAGAACTTGAGATGATGGCAAGTGACAGGAGGACCTGGCATGTGTTTGTTGAAGGCCTATGCTCCTGTGGGAGTGGAGGGTTATGATGATGATCTGATACAGTTAAAAAAGTAGACATATTGCAGATACTGCCGTAGTGAAGGGAAGTTTTACAGACTTCATCATACTAGATCCAACTTTATAATTAGGCGGGGTGGCAAGTTCTTTCCTCGTTGCCTTTAGCCTTCTTTAACTCAAGAGCAGAATCAGGTATCCATTTACAGCTTGGTAGATTGCAGCGTGACGACATAGGTTTCCATCCCGAAACCCAGTCACTTAGCCGTGAGAGGAACACGATATAACCGCTTTCTGATACAGCAGTATTTTGTAACCTTTCAGCAGAAAACAAAAATAATATCAGTTACAGTAAGGTTGTAAGTACAGTTTACTGTCGAAATTCAGACTACAGGCATACCTCGCTCATACGACATGTTAAGTTCCAGATCACTGCCGTAAAGCGAAAATCGACGTAAAGCGAAACATGGCCTTTTTTCACTGCTGAAGCAAGTACAGTACTGGAATGGTCATATATGTACATTACAAACCTAACTAATCAACTTAGAATTTAAACAAACAATGTCAAACAGTATTTTATTTATCTTTTATAGACGTAGTATTCTTGTGGTGGTAGCTACGACTGCCGAATTATTGAAGGAAGTCTGAAGTAGAGGACAGCATCTTCTAAACTGGCAGTCCATTCTTCAAGGCGCTTCTTTGCTGGAGATTCTGATGTACTTTTTGTAGAAGCAGGTCTTTTTTGCTGCTCGTGTATGTCTTTCGATGGACAATGCAGTTGGGCTTTGCGATGATGTAGTTGCAACAGGATTTTCTGCTGATGTATTTGCGGCAGGGCTTTGGAATGATATACTTGCAGTAGGGCTTTTAGGGGTTGCTGATGTTTTCGCGAAGTACCTCTCTAAAGACGTTTAGATTGTCGCTCTTTTTTTATTCTCTCTGTAGATTTCTGAATAACAGGCATCGGAATTTAAAACTGTAGTGTTAACCTTGAACCTTCTTTCAAAATTGGGATCTGCTCTTTCTAAAATTACCATCCTCTTTTCAAAATGTTGGAAGCTTTCTGAAGTTCTTTGCAGGTTAGGCCTTTAGGCACAGGGGTCACTGTTTCTACTGCAGAATCCTCTTCATCTCGCCGATACTCTTCAAGCTCCAGAAAATCTTCGTTGCTCAGGGACTGCGCATGGGAATCCACAAGTTCTGCTATATCTTCTGCCTCCACTTCAAGTTCTAGTTGCCTCGCCATCTTCACATGTTCAGTTTTACATTAAATATTTATTTAACAACAATAAAATACAAAAATAGTGAAATCGCCTTGGGAGCACATTTTTTATTACAAAATAGCAGAGCTAAATCACAATGATGCTCGTGAAATGCGACAAAAACGCTCCAAATCACGAAGTATCTTCTTCTTCGTTCGCCCTGAAAAGGACGGTGGTTGCGTTGTGTCTGTTTACGCCTAAGCTGTGATATCTGCACTTTTCGGTCGACACATCCGACTTCTGCACGGCATTTTTTAGGACCGGGTTTGCCTTTCCATTGCGATCCGTGCTCGCTCAGCCAGCCTGCACTGCTGCAGATTGTTTCCAGGACCACCACGTGGAGGTGGAGCACGGTCTTGACCAGCTCTGGTTCGCTGGTCCTGACGCAGGCAGTCAAGCTATGAGTCGCTGACTGCGGTCTCTATTGCTGCGTCTTGAGGTCCCCAAATCACGAAGTATAAAGCATAGCATACTCGAAGTATAAAGCATAGCATACACGAAGTATAAGGCATAGCATACACGAAGTATAAAGCATAGCTTAGAAAGCAAAGGAAAGCGGCTTCGAAAAAAGCGTCATGTCGAAAAAGCGACGTATGAGCGAGTCAAGCTGACGTATCATGGAAACGGGTGTTATTTCTACTTCTTCTTCTTCGTTCGTCCTGAAAAGGACGTTTGTTGCGTTGTGTCCATTTACAGCGAAGCTGCGATATTTGCGCCTTTCGGCCGACACATCCGATTTCAGCACGGCGTTTTTGGGACCGGGTTAACCTTCCCTCTTTGATCCCTACTCTTTCAGCCAGACTGCAGTAATGCAGCCTGTTTCCAGGACCACCACTTGGAGGTGGAGTAGGGTCTTGGTCAGCTCTGGTTCTCTGACCCTGACGCAAGCAGTCTAGCTATGGGTCGCTAACTGCATTTCTCACTGTTGACGCGTCTTAGGTCCCGGGTGTTATTTGAAAACCGTCGTATGAGCGTAAGACAGAGGTCATGACACTCAATGTGGGCAATCCTGACCAATAACAATAAGGAACCAGAAGCTAGAACTGACAGGCACATTTACATACTTAGGATGCATAGTAACACCAGACGGCGGAACAAGCAAGGACATCAACAACAGAATGAATAAAGCGAGAACAGCCTTTGCTAGTCTGAACAACATCTGGAAGTCTTTCCAGTATAGCACAAACACCAAATTAAGATTATATGAGAGCTGTGTACTTTCTGTGCTACTCTATGGTGCGGAATGCTGGAGAGAGTAACAGAGAAGAACATGTCGAAACTGTCCTCTTTCCACACAATGTGATTAAGAAAAATTCACTGAATCTTTTGGCCGTATACCATCACCAACCAAGAACTACTTATTCGGAGTAACAAAGAGGAAATGCACACCATCATAGCTGGCAGACGCTGGAGTTGGTGTGGTAAAGTGGGATGATATAAATATTTATAGGGGACTTAGTGTACTGACTGAGATCAGCTGTGAAGGTATCTGTATCTAATAGGTGTAGTGTTTTACAGATAACCTTACTTGCTACCACATTTATAACTCAGTCAGAATTATTCTGGAATAATGTGATGACTACGTTAAATGTCTAGGGTTATGTAAATGATGAAGTGTAAGTCACAACAACAACAACCGACAGATAAACAATTTAATTTATTCCACCACACTTGACAACACTGTGACACTCACACACAATTAACATTCTATAAGACTATCTTAAATGAGTCACTGGTAAAGTTTCAAATATATATGTATTAATTACTTTCACTAATATATGTCCTGATTCAACTACAAAGTGAACCAGGAATCACAATCAATTGTAATCACAATTTATATATACATAATTTATAAATATGAACTTAGTAGTGACATATTGTATTAGTATTATCCTATGTGTGTCAGTTGTGTAGTAGTACTATGAGGTACTACTGGTTTTGTTTTTCAAGCTATGTTGTTATTTGTCATCATGACTTCAAGTGTTTGTTTATCTGGGAAATAGTATGGGGAAAAAGTTCACAGTTCCTGTCAATTTAAACAAGGTATTGTCCCTCTTTTTTACTAAAATGTCAATTTTTGAGGGGACACATAATGTTGAGCTCCACTGGCCACAGAGGCTTAACTTTCGTGATGGTGGCAGGAAAAGACTCCTCTGCTCGATTGCTCCCCTGTGTTCTGGAGACACCTCACTAGTCGCTATCTGGACCCAGGAGTATGCTGTCAGCCTCCAGATTCAGCAAAGCTCAGACCAGGTGCTGCTCAATAACTTTAGGACCACAGTCCCACAATTCATGGAATAATACACAGTTACGTTGACTGGCAATGAATATAGCACAATTTCGATCTGCCGATGTCCCAGGCTTTTATTTAGAAAAATATGCACTGGCGCTCAACGCACTGGTTCTTTAGTAAGTTTATTTGAAAATGTGGTGCTGAACTAACGCTTCTAAATGACTATATTGGCGGTTCTAACCAATCGAGCCATGTTTACACAAGCGTTCGAAAAAAAAGTACCCTTCCTTCCGTCTCCCCTAACAACAAAAGATAGTATTTGTAGCCCGACTAATCGTGTTTAGCCTTACATTTATTGCGCTCCAATCAAATAGGATTTAACATGGGGACCTATTTCCCGTACAATGGTGGTTTTAAAATCTGCCACTGAGCGATTCTGATTTTGGTGTTGTCTGACACCCTCACTATTTCTTTTGGCTATAATTTGTTAATTCCTAGACTATTTGCGTAACGTTTAACATATTCTTTGTCAGCAAGTCCTAAGGAACCCAAATATATAAATTTAATGGGGCTAAGGGGCTGCGTTCAAAATATGTATTTTCTTCTACCTCCCGTTCACTTCGATCGATGTGGTGTCTGGGTACTGTAATGTTTTCAAACGTAAACCAGTATAATGTCATGTTTCCTAATAAGCGTTTTTCAGGTTTTTAAAACCTAACTCTCGTATGGGTAGTGTTTTTTTTTCACTGTCGATTTGAAAAAAATTTAGTGCTTGTGGCCTTACACGCGTGATGACTTTAATTGTATAGCGAGACGCGTGTTTAGTGTTGTATGCGTCCCGGCTTTCAGCCCTCCCTTTCTTTCTATCCTAAGTCCATCTGTCCGTTCGTTTATGGTAACTTAGTGTATAAAATGACATGAATGGAATATTAAATATAGGTCAGCTTGCGTATCTCAAGGTTTTTCGAAAGAAAGGCAGTACACGTTTTATTGAAGAAAGCGTGTAGTGATGCAGTAGGCTTTTACTATCAACGTGAAACATTACAATTTGCAGACGAAGTAGAAAACAAGGGGATTTCGAGTACAGTCATTGTGACAGCACTGTTCTTTGCCATTCTTCTTTCCTTTTATTGAAGTTATTTGTTAGGCTTTACATTTACTTTTTAATTTATATATGTGGATTAGAATTTCACACGACAAATTCTCCCCACTTAAAACAGACGTTATATGTCAGTCTATAATTCTATATACACATAGAGAAATTTATTATTATTTCTGGGGCTTACGGTGATTCTCATCACACGGATGGCGGCTTAAAAAATCCGCTCCCAGATTTGTTTTTCCACTTATATACTCTATGCTAAACTCATATGGCTGCATCAGTAATGACCAACGGAGTAATCTAGAATTTCCATGTCTAGCCTGCGCTAGAAACGACAAGGGTTTGTGATCCGTTTGCAACTTAAATGCCTTCCCATACAGATAAATATTGAATTTCTTTATCGCCCATATTACTGCAAGACATTCTTTTTCGCTAGTTGAGTAATTGGTTTCAGCTTTATTCAACTTTCTGCTAGCATATGCCACTGGGCTTAATTCCCCATCCAATGCATCTGATTTCTGTAGCAGAGTTGCACCTAACCCAATATTACTGGCATCTGTCCTTACTATGAATTCTTGACTTAAGTCAGGTAATTTCAAAAAAGGTTTACTTGTGAGCTTTTCCTTCAATTCTTGGTAAGCCATTTCACATTGTGGTGTCCATGTAATTCGATCTGGATGTCCTTTACGTGTCAAATCAGTTAACGGTGCACATATGGAATTAAAGTTTTTGATATACTTTTGGTAGAAACCACATAATGAGACAAAGGATCTCACGTCTTTCTTGGTTTGTGGTCTCGGGGCTTTCTTTAGTTTCTCTAAATTCTTTGGGTCAGGGGTCATGTTTCCCTGATAAACTGTGTGTCCCAAAAATTCCAATTCTTTACATCCAACGCAACATTTGGTTGGTCGGGCTGTTAAATTCGCTTCCCTAAGTCGATTAAACAGCATATTCAGAGAGTCAATGTGTTCCTCAAATGTTTCTGTTGCTATAAGGATATCATCCATGAAATTTGTGATACATGGATTATTCAGAGGGTCCAATAATTTTCTCATCATTCTAGAGAAGACACTAGGCGCATTCTTCAATCCAAATGGCAATCTGTTAAACTCATAGTGTCCCTCTGAGATACTAAAAGCTAGGTATGGTCTAACCTCAGGCTTTACTGGAATCTGATAGTATCCTTTACTCAGATCCACCCTTGAGAAATATTTAGCTTTATTTAGTCTGGCAAACAACTGATTTGTATCCGGCAATGGATCCACCTGTCCTTCTGTAATAGCATTCAGTCTCCTGTAATCTATACAGAGTCTATGTTCTCCAGAGGGCTTCCTTAAGAGTACAACACCGGAACTATACGAAGATTCACTGTGTGAAATAATTCCTTCCTTCAACAAATAGTCTATCTCTTCCTTCAAAGCTTTCTCCTTAGCAAAAGGAATCGAATAGGGTTTCATACAGACAGGTGTGGGGTCTATCAGTTTCATATCATATTCCAATAAGTTTGTATGCCCAGGTCGGTCTGTTAACACCTCTGTATGATTATCTATAACCTGTTGCACTCTCTCTTTCTGAGTTTTCGTTAAATGTGTACTGATTTTCACCTGTGCCGCTGTCTCACAGGGGTGTAATGGATATTCAAATGATGAAAGTGGTTCCTTTTTCATTTCCATGGCAATGGACAAGGTCAACAAGTGTGTCTCTTCCTGATTTTCTCTTTCCAAATATTTCTTCAGGAGATTCACATGATAGATTTTTTCTTTCCCCTTCTTATCTATCTTATAATTTGTTCTAGACACCTTCTCTAGAACTGTATATGGACCTTGCCATCCAATTTGTAACTTATTCTGGCTACCGGGTAGAAGAAGCAGTACCTTCTCTCCCACAGCCAAATCTCTGTCTTTAGCTTTCTTGTTATAATAGGCAGCATGTTTCTTCCTGGCTTGTTTCAAATTTTCATTGGCAAGTTTCCAGCCAGTTTTTAAACGAGTGGTCAGCTCATTCACATATTGGTATGAGGATGTAATATTTTCCTCTGCCTTTTCATCAGTCCACGTTCTTAACAGAGTTACATATGGACCTTTAATTTTGTGGACCTATTTGTCCATGCACCGGTATGGTCTCTTCCACTCGACGCGCTATAGTGATGATTTTTCCTCCCAGAATTATCATTCACAAAACGACCGCTACCAATTCTTTTCTTGGGGCTTTCTCCCCACTTAGAATTCTTGATGAGAGATTTCCTCTCTACATCTTCTTCCTCCAGTTTGTTTAAGTCCGATTGAGGGATTTTCGGCTTATCCTGGGGTAAGACATCTTTTTGCACTCTCTGCATAGTGGCCATTGTAAAACAGTTAATTGAAGCTTGTCCGTGAAAAGGGGCTTCCCATTCCATTTGGTCCACTTTATCAAATTTATATTTCTTTTTATTGTCAGGCCTAATTTTGCCCCGTGGCGTGTCCAGGTCCTGATCAATGTAATATCCTCCTCCTGTCTTGAGGTCGACCTGACCTGAAGGGTGGCCATAACTATAGGGTTCCTTCTGCAACGGTCAGTGTCATGATTGTTCATCTTACAATTTTTACACCACCTTTTTCCTTGGTTGAAAGATTTTCTTTCATCATATTTCCTTTCATCGAATTGTGGGGTTTTATTTTTATTGTCATACCGTGGCCTATCAAATTGGTGCTTACCTTTGTTTTGATCTCTAGGATCAAATTTATTAAAGTTCTGTGGTGCCCTAAAATTTTCTACCTGTTTCTTTTTATTACCTGATACCTCTGCCTGAGCCGCTTGATACCTTTCTGCAACATTTAGCAACTCACCCAGCCTCTCTGCACCTGTTCCATGAGAAACTTTCTCAGGTCTGGAGCCATGGACTCTCTTAGTTGTTCTATAAGGACCATTTCCTTAAGATCTTGGGTTTTCCCCAGAGAATTCCATTTCTCCAAGTATGTCTCTAACCGTGCAGAGAACTGGTGATAGGTTTCACCTGACAGTAGTTTAGCATTCCTAAATTTTTTCCTATAAAATTCTGCGTTCTTTTCATATCTTAACAAAAGAGCCTGCTTTAGCATGTCATAATTTTCTTGATCACCTCTGCTCATTTTGGCAAAAACTTCATAAGCTGCCCCATGAAGACCTTGAGATAACTTTAAGCTCCACCTTTCTCTCTCTAACCCATATGTGGTAGCTAATAGTTCATATCTATTTAGATAGCTCTCAATATCATCGTCTTTCTCAACAAAATGATCTAAATGAAAATTCATAGCTGAGGTTGAGGCTCCCTGACTAGCAGTGGCATCAGAGGCAAAGGGACTGGCACCATTTTCAGGAGCATGGCCTTGAAACTCAAACTCCCTTAGTCGTAACTCATGTTTCCTTTGTAATCTCTTCTCCTCCTTTTCTGCTTCCCTCTCTGCAGTCAATCTTCTTTCTTCTGCTTCCCTTTCTGCAGCTAATTTCTTCTCTTCTCTTTCTGCAGCCTGTCTTCTTTCCTCGGCTTCCAGTGCTTTAGCCTCTTTGTCAGCCTCAATCTGCAACCTCTTAGCCTCAGCCTCAATCTGCAGCCTCTTAATTTCTTTTCGGCCTCTAACCTCTTATCTTCGGCCAACCTTTCAGATTCTAATTTTCTTTCGGCCTCTTTTTCTAATCTTCTTTCTTCCCGTTCAATATATTTGTCACATTCAGCAGTGACATAAGCAATCATAATTTGCCCGTCCATTCCTAACTCTTTCGCAGT
Source organism: Oreohelix idahoensis (assembly GCA_024509875.1). NCBI lineage: Eukaryota > Metazoa > Mollusca > Gastropoda > Stylommatophora > Oreohelicidae > Oreohelix > Oreohelix idahoensis. The sequence continues at coordinate 137,201 of JAMPIV010004062.1, forward strand.
CTGTACAGCAGCAGATCGAAATTTGGCCAGGTCCGCCATTTTCTAAGAGGTAAATTTATATAATGTCTAACTAAACAATACAATCTGATATTACTTATCCAAAGACACCACAGGCACTGAGAGCTCAACGTTATTTATTTTCACCCAAGGATACCTTTTTAATTTCTATTATTCCCTGAAGTGAATTACCCCCAATATTTTTAATAGGGAAAGATTCAAAATCCCGGGAGCGAGACCCCAATATATGTGGTAAAGTGGGATGATATAAATATTTATAGGGGACTTAGTGAGATCAGCTGTGAAGGTATCTGTATCTAATAGGTGTAGTGTTTTACAGATAACCTTACTTGCTACCACATTTATAACTCAGAATTATTCTGGAATAATGTGATGACTACGTTAAATGTCTAGGGTTATGTAAATGATGAAGTGTAAGTCACAACAACAACCGACAGATAAACAATTTAATTTATTCCACCACACTTGACAACACTGTGACACTCACACACAATTAACATTCTATAAGACTATCTTAAATGAGTCACTGGTAAAGTTTCAAATATATATGTATTAATTACTTTCACTAATATATGTCCTGATTCAACTACAAAGTGAACCAGGAATCACAATCAATTGTAATCACAATTTATATATACATAATTTATAAATATGAACTTAGTAGTGACATATTGTATTAGTATTATCCTATGTGTGTCAGTTGTGTAGTAGTACTATGAGGTACTACTGGTTTTGTTTTTCAAGCTATGTTGTTATTTGTCATCATGACTTCAAGTGTTTGTTTATCTGGGAAATAGCATGGGGAAAAAGTTCACAGTTCCTGTCAATTTAAACAAGGTATTGTCCCTCTTTTTTACTAAAATGTCAATTTTTGAGGGGACACATAATGTTGAGCTCCACTGGCCACAGAGGCTTAACTTTCGTGATGGTGGCAGGAAAAGACTCCTCTGCTCGATTGCTCCCCTGTGTTCTGGAGACACCTCACTAGTCGCTATCTGGACCCAGGAGTATGCTGTCAGCCTCCAGATTCAGCAAAGCTCAGACCTGTAGCCCGACTAATCGTGTTTAGCCTTACATTTATTGCGCTCCAATCAAATAGGATTTAACATGGGGACCTATTTCCCGTACAATGGTGGTTTTAAAATCTGCCACTGAGCGATTCTGATTTTGGTGTTGTCTGACACCCTTACTATTTCTTTTGGCTATAATTTGTTAATTCCTAGACTATTTGCGTAACGTTTAACATATTCTTTGTCAGCAAGTCCTAAGGAACCCAAATATATAAATTTAATGGGGCTAAGGGGCTGCGTTCAAAATATGTATTTTCTTCTACCTCCCGTTCACTTCGATCGATGTGGTGTCTGGGTACTGTAATGTTTTCAAACGTAAACCAGTATAATGTCATGTTTCCTAATAAGCGTTTTTCAGGTTTTTAAAACCTAACTCTCGTATGGGTAGTGTTTTTTTTTCACTGTCGATTTGAAAAAAATTTAGTGCTTGTGGCCTTACACGCGTGATGACTTTAATTGTATAGCGAGACGCGTGTTTAGTGTTGTATGCATCCCGGCTTTCAGCCCTCCCTTTCTTTCTATCCTAAGTCCATCTGTCCGTTCGTTTATGGTAACTTAGTGTATAAAATGACATGAATGGAATATTAAATATTGGTCAGCTTGCGTATCTCAAGGTTTTTCGAAAGAAAGGCAGTACACGTTTTATTGAAGAAAGCGTGTAGTAATGCAGTAGGCTTTTACTATCAACGTGAAACGTTACAATTTGCAGACGAAGTAGAAAACAAGGGGATTTCGAGTACAGTCATTGTGACAACACTGTTCTTTACCATTCTTCTTTCCTTTTATTGAAGTTATTTGTTAGGCTTTACATTTACTTTTTAATTTATATATGTGGATTAGAATTTCACACGACAGTTGGGTTGGCCATGTCCTCAGAAGGGACCCTGATGCCATTACAAGAACAGCTATGCTATGGACCCCCGAAGGAAAACGAAAGAGAGGCCAACGAAAACAACTTGGCGGAGAGCTGTGGAGGCTGAGATGCAAATAATGAACCAGATTTGGGGCACTTTACGAAGGATGGCCGCTGACCAAACAAAGTGGAAGCAATTTGTTGCTGCCCTACAAGACGCCACCAGGCGTGATGGCCTCTGACTGCTTTGACAGTCTGCGGCTAAGGAGAGTCGGAAAGCGAATCGTCGTAACGCGGGGAATGACTGTATTGGTTGTCATATCTTTTTTTTTAAAATATTCGTGGACCTTGTGTCTAGAATGAATGACTGTGGCTCCCAAAACAAGGCAAATCGCATAAAGAAAAAAATGAGATTCCTGTCCAGGAAGAGTGACAGGAAAATAATCCAGGGAAGGAGTGAGTAAATTTAATTTTTTGTGACGTTTCGTTAGTCATGCTTTTCTAGCTTACAAATTGTGTTCTACAGAAACCACGAAATATGAACGGAAACTCCTGCTGAGGGCAGAGTACATGCTAAAGAAACAAATAGTAATCTTTACAGATGCCCTCTCAGTAATAACAGCGTTAAAGAGCCACAATGCTAAGTGATTGAAAGATATGATCAACTCACTTGAAAGACTGGCCAAATGCTTCAACAAGTGCAAATTTCAGTGGATACCAGCCCATTGCAACATTCCAAGCAACGATAATCTTTAGAGTTGCCTTCTCAGTAATAACAGATGTGAAGAGCCACAATGCTAATTAACGGATTGAAAGATTTGAAAAACTCACTTGAAAGTCTGGCGCTTCAATAAATGCACAATCCAGTGGATACCAGCCCGTTGCAACATTCCAGGCAACAAGGAAACAGACGAACTTTCTAAGGAAGGAGGAGCGAGTCATGGGATTTGCCTCCCCTTTCCTCTGCAGTAGTGGTCCACCAGTGGCAAAAACTCTATAGAGTATCTAAAATAGGTCTTCAAAGGTGTCTACCTTCGCACAAGATTACTCTTGGCAGAGTTGTAGATAGAAGAATAATGATGCTTCTATCTCAAGGGTGTATCCACAAGATAATTCAGAAGTCAAGAACAATGCTGCATAGGGCAGAGCACTATTAATTTACATCTGATCCGGCACCTTTTGTGAAATTTTAAGCAATGGTGTGGCTTGTTCAAGCCCTCAGCTGGTTTAATCCAGCGAAATTCCTTTTATGAGTATTTTTGGCTCTTTGGCTGTAACTATATGTATATATATATGTTGTTGATGTCCTTGCGTCTTTTCGGCACCATCACACACACACATGTATATATATATATATATATATATATATATATATATATATATATATATATATATATATATATATATATATATGATGGGGCCGAAAAGACGCCCGCCCCTTTCTGTTTCTTGGCATATTTATCGCCCATATATTTTTGGTCAGCCCACGTGACTGTCAGCCAACGTGACGGCGCGAGCAAGCATTGCTGGGATGTAAAAAGTCTTCAAGAAGATATATTAGTTTAGGCCATAGTAAAGCCTGAGAATTAGTTGTGATGTGTTATATTTGGTAGTCGTGTGTAATATTTGATAATTGTGAGCCATATCTGTGTTTTCGGGCCTAATAAAGCAAATATCGCGAGTGTCATTTAAGTGGCTAAATTATATACAGTAAGTTGAGGTGATTAGCCTAGTAATTTAGCATTCGTGCTCTATAAGTCTGAAATTATATTCAGCACGAGTCTGTTTTAATGTTTAGTGAGTTAAATAGATAGATAGATGTGAAAGTTTAAGAGCGATTATTTCATTTATCAGAAAGGCAAATATGGTATGAAGCTATTTCACAGGAATTTAGATAATATCAACCTGGTAGCAAAAATATCAAGATGGCAGCCGGGAGGCCACGTGGTGATGACTTTAGTTCTAGTTGTTAAAGTTAAGAGTAATTATATTTTATTCTTTATTGTAAGAGTAATTTAGTGTATTTCGCGTTTATTGATTATTCTACTGTATATCTTTGGTGGTTTACTCTTATTATTGAGAGTATTTGTTGTACATGTAGTTGAAGAATATTATTTTATGTCCATGTTATTATTATTTAATTATGGTTATGTGTAGAATGGTTTGTGAGCACGTGGGCTCACTTGGAGATATATATTTCTCTTCTCCGCTCCTGTGGGAGCATGGGGCCACCAGTGTGGTTTGCCTCCGCATGAAGTATTCATATGCTCGTGCAGTAGTGGTTTCGGTAGCAGTCTGTGTTACATGGTGAGATTGCCAGCCTCATGCACAACACCATACTAGTCTCATTGACGACATGCATGAGTATGTGTGTGTGATAGTTGAGTGTGCCCTTGCAGTAGTGGTTTCGGTAGCAATCTGTGTTACATGGTGAGATTGCCAGCCTCATGCACAACACCGTACTAGTCTCATTGGACGACATGCATGAGTGTGTGTGTGTGTGTGTGTATGATAGCTGAGCGTGTGCTGTTGCAGTAGTGGTTTCGGTAGCAATCTGTGTTACATGGTGAGATTGCCAGCCTCATGCACAACACCATACTAGTCTCATTGGACGACATGCATGAGTGTGTGTGTATGTGTGGGATAGCTGAGTGTGTGCTCTTGCAGTAGTGGTTTTGGTAGCAATCGATGTTACACGGTGAGATTGCCAGCCTCATGCACAACACCTTACCAGTCGCATTGGACGACACGCATGAGTGTGTGCGTGTGTGATAGTTGAGGGTGTCAGGTGGCATGGAAGGACTGTTTGACAGGTGAGAATATCGTTATTCAACAATGATTTTAACTAGTTCGTTGCTTTGTTTGCTTCTTCAGATTAGCAACTGAGCACTAGCTGGGTGTTTTGTTTGTTCGGTTTTGTTCGCTTTGTTATTTGTTTAACGTTCGCTTCGGACTTTATACAAAAACGGACTTTATACAAAATAAAAAGAATAAATGCCTCCGCTATGAACATTGTGGTCGGGAGATTAAACAGGCGCCTTTTCCAGCTGTCCTTCCACCAGTTGGGTCTCTCTGAATTTTTATTCTCCCAGAGCATAAGCAGCATAGCTCAGGGAATATTATTAGAAATCACATTATTCTTCTGGTCACTTAAATGAGAAAATTTGTCTGGACAGCGCGAGTGCAATGGCTTTTGCATGAACTAATCTGGGGTCGCTTCTGCTTTCGCTTTCCTAAGCAAACTGGCATAAAGCCAACACCAGCGCTTGCTGTAGTGGTTTATGAACATACAATTTTCATACGTTGAAGTTGCCAGCCTCCTATGCTTGTATAACCACTTAGCAAGAACAGACATGTCAAATTCACCTTGTAAAATAAATGTTTACACATACCCCAAATTAACGTTTTTGGGAACACAATCTCTTGGCACAGATGAATGGACACAGTAACTATGATTAGGTGCTTCGAACCCTTGGTCGGGGAAATTTTAGTATTTCTCTAATGACGGGTGCTCTGATTCTTTAAGTCTCCAGTCTTGGTATTTTAAAATGCGGGTTTTCTTTTATAAGTTACAAAGATGCCCAAATACTTCGTCTGTCACTTATAATTTCGAATTCTATTCTCTCTGGCTCCCGGGAGTTGCTAATTTGACGTTGCGATGCAGTCTGATTTGTGTCTCCGAATTTGCTAGGTTATATCTCTCATTTCCACTCCAATCCCATATGGTATTTCCGACCAGCTTTCCAATGGGAGCTAAAGTTTATTTCAGGCTCTCGATTTAAACCACTCCTGTCTCTTTAGAACTATGTGGGTCGGGATGTTAAATCATTACTATCCCCCGCGTGTTTTAAAATATCAATTTTAGAATTTAAACTCGCGACCTCTTTCAAATATGTCAGTTGTCGCATGTTACGCAATTGCCAAGTTAAATGTTTGAAGACCAGAAAGTGGGACACAAGTGTACTAGCCCGAACAAAGGAATGCAGGGGTATTTTCTTGTGTATCTAGGGCAGCCAATCAGAAAAGGGGTTTCCCACGGACAGATAGAATGACTTCGGCGATTGTATAAGGAAAAATTAATCGTCCGAAACATGGTTAGAATTAGAGATCGGGAAGGAGAACGGAATGACAGACAAGAATGAGAATGGTCTCCTTTTGACGGGAATATCTTCATTTATGCGTAGGTACAAGGAAATCAGAAGGGAGTAAGTAGTTGTGAAGAATTTTGCAAGAATAAGTGTCCGTGCTTTGATAAATCCTGTGTTTTTCCTATTTATAATTCAAGATAAAATCGTTAACACGGCCGATATAGGAAGACAACAAATGGATATAAAGGTCAACTCACGGAGAATGGAAATATATAACTCCAAAGGCTTGAACTGGGAAAAGTGCAATGCACGAGACCAAGGTTTGAAACCTATCTAGCACAAACCCCTCGGAGTTACAACTATTTTGGGAAGTTTGCTGGAGTTGCGAGCCGTGTTTCCTGTACGTCCGGAAGCACCAAATATAAGGGCGGTCGAAAATGATTTCAAATTCACTTGTTGTCGTGAAAAATTCTAAATCCACATATCTAAATTAGAAGGTAAATGTAAAGCCTAACGAAGTAATTCTATAAAAGGAAAGAAGAATGGTAAAAGAACAGTGCGGTCACAATAGCGTACACCTGCGTTGTAGAACGCCATATGGCTGAACAAGAAAACCCTTTTTTTTTCCTACTTCGTCTGCATAACTGTAACGCTTTCACGTTTGCTAGTAAAGCCTACTGCATCAACTACACGCGTTTCCAAAAATAAAACTGGTACTGTGTTTCTTAGAAAACCTTGAGATACGCACACTGCTTAATGACCTAGATATAATACTAGCATTAATGTCATTATAACACACTACGTTAACCTAAAAAGACAGACGGGATTAGAAGAGAGAGAGAGAGATGCACGGAGGCACGCAGGCAATACTACCACGTCGTCTCGCGATTTAAAAATTAATGCCACCCCACGCGAAAGGCAGGCAGGCTTTGATTATTTTTTTTTCAAATAAACAGTGACAAAAAACACTACCAATACGAGGTAAGGTTTTAAAAAACATGTTTAATGCTTATTAGGAAACATGACACAATACTGTTTTACGTCTGAAATCCTGACTTTATACTGACAGAACAGTCGAAAAGGCAGGACAGGTGGCGGTTCTAAAACAAATACACGACTATCCAAGAAAAATACATATTTGTAACGAAGCCATTTGGCCCCATTAAACTTATATATTCTTGTACCTTAAGACTTGCTGACAAAGAATATGTTATGTGTTACGCAAATGGTCTAGTACTTAATAAATTATAGCCAAAATACTATAGTGAGGTTGTCTGACAGCACAAGATCATATTTGCTCATAATGGCTGTTTGAACAACACAGCTTTAGGGGAATGAGGCCAACACGTTAGATACTATTTGATTGGCTAGAGTGATATGTAAGGCGAAATATGATTAGTCGACTGCAAATACTATTTTTGGTTGTTAATGGAAACGGTAGGAAGGGTAAATTTTTTCAAAGCATCTTGTAAACATGGTCTCATTGGCTAGACCATTTGATATAGTCAATTAGGAGCGTCTGTTCAGGGCCACTTTTTTAAAATAAACTTTGTAGAAGCAAGTGCGTTGAGAACCAGCTCATATTTTTCTAATAAAAGCCTGGGACAGAGGCAGATCGGAATTGTGCCATAAATCATCGCCAGTCAACGTACTTGTTTAATATTTCCTTGAATTGTGGTAAGATAGACATATTTGATATCTTTTAGATGAAAATTGAATGTGAATTGATGAATTATGTCTGTCTGTGTGTGGTTCAGTAGCAAACCTGAGGAAAAGCCTAGATATTGCTCCACCATGAACAACAAAAAAACTTGTCGGAGAGGAGTATAACTGCATAGGCATATATGGGATTGCCAAATAGTACTATGACACCTATCTTATTGTATAGAAGGAATTAATGCTGGAATTGCAGAGGCGTTGTAACCATTAGGGAGAGGAATACTGGTATATTGTTACATGAGAAGCTAGATGTTGACCTAAAGCGCTGAACTCTGTGTTTGTAATGTATTGTGCTTCAGTGTGGAAATAGATTATAAATTAGTTCTGAGTAGGAGGTACAACCTTCTTATTTCAGGGACCGTGGTACTGAAGTATTATAGCAGCACCTGGTCTGAGTTTTGCTGAATCCAGAGGCTGATAGCATACTCCTTGTTCAAGATATCGACCAGTGTTGTTTTTCAAGAAAACTGAGAAGCAAGCGAGCAGAGGAGACAGTTTTCCTGCCGCCCACTCAGAAGATAAGATTTCGTTGGCCAGAGCAGCTCAATCTTGTGTATCCCCCTCTAAAATTGACTTTACATTAAATCAAGAGGGACAGTTATTTGTTTCAAATAAAAAGAAACTGTGAACCTTTCCAAGATTATTTCCACCATTAACAAACACATGAAGTCGTGATGACAAACAACAACATAGCTTTAAAAGCCAGTATTACCTCTTAATAACAGAGCATAACACAACACATATATTTTAATAATATTCTATGTCAGGACAAAGATCCTTTGTATAATTTATGTACATAGACATTGCATTTACATTTGATTGTGATTCCTGATTCACTCTGTAGTTGGATCAGGATATCTATTCTTGAAAGAAATTAATACATAATTTAACCGTTAACACTTGACTTATTTAAGCTAGTCTTCTAGAGTGTTATATGTATGTGCTTGTCATAGTGTGGTACAGTGTTGTGAATCTTAAATAAAGTATTTATCTGTATGTTGTTGTGAACTTACACTTCATCATTATCATAACCCTAGACATTCAACGTAGTCATCACTATCTTCCAGAATAAGTCTGACTGAGGTCTAAATGTGGTAGCAAAGAAGGTCATCTGTAACACACCACACATATTAGATACAGTTACCTTCACAGCTGATCTCAGTCAGTACACTAAGTCCCCTATAAATATTTATATAATCCCAACTTACCACATATATTGGGGTCTCGCTCCCGGGATATTGAACCTTCCCCTAGCATATATATTGGGAGTAATTCACTTCTGGAAATAATAAAAATTAAAAAGGTATTCTTGGGTGGAAAGATAAGGTTGAGCTCTCAGTGCTTGTGGTTGTCCTTAATTAATTAGTCAGAGATAACATTGTTTAGTTAAATATTGTATACATTTGCCTGTTAGAAAATGGCGGACCTGGCAAAATTTAGATCTGCTGCTATGCAGGCTGCTAAAGAGTTAGGAATGGACGGGCAAGTTATGATTGCTTATGTCACAACTGAATGTGACAAATTTATTGAACGCGAAGAAAAAAGATTAGAGAAAGAAGCTGAAAGAAAGTTAGAGGCTGAAAAAGAAATTAAGAAGTTGCAGATTGAGGCTGAGGCTAAGAAGTTACAATTGGAGGCAGAAAGAGAAGAAAAGAGAATAGCTGCAGAAAGAGAAGAAAAGAGAATAGCTGCAGAAAGAGAAGAAAAGAGAATAGCTGCAGAAAGGGAAGACAAGCGATTGGCTGCAGAGAGGGAAGCACAAGATAAGAGATTACAGAGGGAGCACGAATTACGACTAAGGGAGTTGGAATTTTAAGGCCATGCTCCTAAAAATGGTGCCAGTCCCTTTACCTCTGATGCCACTGCTAGTCAGGGAGCCTCAACCTCAGCCATGAACTTTCATTTAGATCATTTTGTTGAGAAAGAAGATGATATTGAGAGCTATCTAAATAGATATGAACTGTTAGCTACCACGTGTGGGTTAGAGAGAGAAAGGTGGAGCTTAAAGTTATCACAAGGGCTTCGTGGTACAGCTTATGATGTTTTTGCCAAAATGAGCAGGGATGATCAGGACAATTATGACATGCTAAAGCAGGCTCTTTTGTTAAGATATGAAAAGAACGGGGAATTTTATAGAAAAAAATTTAGGAATACTAAACTACTGTCAGGTGAGACATATCACCAGTTCTCTGCACGGTTAGAGACATACTTGGAGAAATGGACGGCTCTGGGGAAAACCCAAGATCTTAAGGAAATGATCCTTATAGAACAATTAAGAGAGTCCATGGCTCCAGACCTGAGAAAGTTTCTCATGGAACAAGGTGCAGAGAGGCTGGGTGAATTACTAAATGTTGCTGAAAGATATCAGGCAGCTCAAGCAGAGATAACAAGTACTAAAAAGAAACAGGTAGACTATTATCAGGCACCACAAAACTTTAATAAATTTGATCATAGAGATCAGAACAAAAGTAAGCACCAGTTCGATAGGCCACGGTATGAAAATAAAAATAAAACCCCACAATTCGATGAAATGAAATTTGATGAAAGAAAATCTTTCAACCAAGGAAGGAGGTGGTGTAAAAATTTTCGGATGGACAATCATGATACTGACCGTTGTAGAAGGAATCCTATAGTTATGGCCACCCTTCAGGTCAGGTCGACCTCTATAAAGGAGGAGGATATTATGATAAATACCACTCCAGAAGAGATGAGGAAGGCGCAGGCTGGGGATAAGAACCTCAAGCCTTGTTTTAAAAAATTGTCCAATGGTCAAACACCTCCAGGAAAAGGAGACTTCTATATGAAGAACAAACTAATATACCGGAAGACTGGAACTAGATCCAAAGGTCAGGGACAGCTGGTACTTCCTAAAAGGTATAGGGCAGACTTAATAAGGAGCTTACATGTGAGAAACTATGGGGATCATGAGAAGATAGGTACCATCATCGAAAAGGTAGCTCAAAATTATTATTGGCCCAAGGCAAGGTGGGACATTCAGAATGTTGTAGAAAGGTGTAGCATAGCACATGAGGGAACACCCACAAGTGGGAACATTGATCAGGACCTGGACACGCCAAGGGGAAAACGTAGGCCTGACACTGAAAAGAAAAATAAATTTAATAAAGTGGACCAAGTGGAATGGGAAGCCCCTTTTCACGGACAATCTTCGATTGACTGTTTTACAATGGCCACTATGCAGCGAGTGCAAAAAGATGTCTTACCCCAGAATAAGCCGAAAATCCCTCAATCGGACTTATGTAAACTGGAGGAAGAAGATGTAGAGAGGAAATCTCTCATCAAGAATTCTAAGTGGGGAGAAAGCCCCAACAAAAAAATTGGTAGCGGTCGTTTTGTGAATGATGCTTCTGGGAAGAAAAATCATCACTACAGTGCTTCTAGTGGAAGAGACAGTATCAGTGCATGGAAAAATAGACAAGAAAGCTAAAGACAGAGATTTGGCTGTGGGAGAGAAGATACTGCTTCTTTTACCCGGTAGTCAGAATAAGTTGCAAATTGGCTGGCAAGGTCCATATACAGTTCTAGAGAAGGTATCTAGAACAAATTATAAGATAGATAAGAAGGGGAAAGAAAAAATCTATCATGTGAATCTCCTGAAGAAATATTTGGAAAGAGAAAATCAGGAAGAGACACATTTGTTGACCTTGTCTATTGCAATGGAGATGAAAAAGGAACCACTTTCATCATTTGAATATCCATTACACCCCTGTGAGACAGCGGCACAGGTGAAAATCAGTACACATTTAACGAAAAATCAGAAGGAGAGAGTGCAACGGGTTCTAGATGATCATACAGAGGTGTTAACGGACCGACCGGGGCATACAAACTTATTGGAATATGATATGAAACTTATAGACCCCACACCTGTATGTATGAAGGCATATTCGATTCCGTTCGCTAAGGAGAAAGCCTTGAAGGAAGAGATCGACTATTTGTTGAAGGAAGGAATCATTTCACACAGTGAATCTTCGTATAGTTCCAGTGTGGTGCTCTTAAGGAAACCCTCTGGAGAACATAGACTCTGTATAGATTACAGGAGACTGAATGCTATCACAGAAGGTCAGGTGGACCCATTGCCGGATACAAATCGATATCACCATTGTCAAGTGCTTGCTGTGTGTACACATTGACAAATATGTATTACATACACATGGAGCGACAAACATGGCTCGTTTTCCACAGCTAATTGTTAACTCACTAAACTCCAACACGTAGATACGATATCCGACGACTTTATGTCACAAACTTGAGTATAACACAATAACACAGGCAGACTGCCGCTTTGGCCATAAATCATCACATAAGAAAAACACAATATATGATGTGCATAATTAGAACAGCATCTCATGGAAAGGATTTCACAATATCTTAATATATTTCCTATTTTCCTTCAACCATTCCGCCTTCACTCTCCGCGTAATCTCTCCTCGCTCTAATCGCTCTCCCGAATGACCTTTTTACACACCTCTGACCCTTTTCACGCTGACCGGTCTTCACCCCCACTTTGTTCACAACAACTCAGTCATGCCCGTGAACTCGACATTAGCACTTACTGCTACTAATGTATTCATGCCCCCGTCAAACTTAACATTCACTCACTTCAACTCACAACTTACATAAACATATCTAGTTCCCACCGGAGCATGAGTACTGACATTCATTCTATAAACCGTTCGTGACAACCATATAGATCTACTCCTCATAACGTACAATTTGAGGAACATCTAATATTCTCTGGACATGTCGTTGAGCAGACTCAGAGAAGAGAAATGGTGAATATTGATTGCTAAGCAGTAGTAAGACAAGCAGTAACACTTGCAGCTGTTCAGTAACATATCTGAAATGGATTCTTGGATTGCAGAGGTCTGGGGCAGATTTCTTGAGTCTTGCCTACTTTGAATTGACCTACCTGCATAAATCCATGATAAAAATAAAATCAGAGAAACGTTGATGCAGATTTTCTAAGCCGCCATCCGTGTGATGAGAATCACCGTGATCACCAGGAATAATATTAGAATTCTCTATGTGTATATAGAATTATAGACTGACATGAGATGTCTGTTTTAAGTGGGGAGAATTTGTCGTGAAAAATTCTAAATCCACATATCTAAATTAGAAGGTAAATGTAAAGCCTAACGAAGTAATTCTATAAAAGGATTGAAGAATGGTAAAATAACAGTGCGGTCACAATAGCGTACACCTGCGTTGTAGAACGCCATATGGCTGAACAAAAAAACCCTTTTTTTCTACTTCGTCTGCATAACTGTAACGCTTTCACGTTTGCTAGTAAAGCCTACTGCATCAACTACACGCGTTTCCAAAAATAAAACTGGTACTGTGTTTCTTAGAAAACCTTGAGATACGCACACTGCTTAATGACCTAGATATAATACTAGCATTAATGTCATTATAACACACTACGTTAACCTAAAAAGACAGACGGGCTTAGAAGAGAGAGAGAGAGAGAGGTGCACGGAGGCACGCAGGCAATACTACCACGTCGTCTCGCGATTTAAAAATTAATGCCACCCCACGCGAAAGGCAGGCAGGCTTGATTTTTTTTTTCAAATAAACAGTGACAAAAAACACTACCAATACGAGGTAAGGTTTTAAAAAACATGTTTAATGCTTATTAGGAAACATGACACAATACTGTTTTACGTCTGAAATCCTGACTTTATACTGACAGAACAGTCGAAAAGGCAGGACAGGTGGCGATTCTAAAACAAATACACGACTATCCGAGAAAAATACATATTTGTAACGAAGCCATTTGGCCCCATTAAACTTATATATTCTTGTACCTTAAGACTTGCTGACAAAGAATATGTTATGTGTTATGCAAATGGTCTAGTACTTAATAAATTATAGCCAAAATAATATAGTGAGGTTGTCTGACAGCACAAGATCATATTTGCTCATAATGGCTGTTTGAACAACACTGCTTTAGGGGAATGAGGCCAACACGTTAGATACGATTTGATTGGCTAGAGTGATATGTAAGGCGAAATATGATTAGTCGACTGCAAATACTATTTTTGGTTGTTAATGGAAACGGTAGGAAGGGTAAATTTTTTCAAAGCATCTTGTAAAAATGGTCTCATTGGCTAGACCATTTGATATAGTCAATTAGGAGCGTCTGTTCAGGGCCACTTTTTGAAAATAAACTTTGTAGAAGCAAGTGCGTTGAGAACCAGCTCATATTTTTCTAATAAAAGCCTGGGACAGAGGTAGATCGGAATTGTGCCATAAATCATCGCCAGTCAACGTACTTGTTTAATATTTCCTTGAATTGTGGTAAGATAGACATATTTGATATCTTTTAGATGAAAATTGAATGTGAATTGATGAATTATGTCTGTCTGTGTGTGGTTCAGTAGCAAACCTGAGGAAAAGCCTAGATATTGCTCCACCATGAACAACAAAAAAACTTGTCGGAGAGGAGTATAACTGCATAGGCATATATGGGATTGCCAAATAGTACTATGACACCTATCTTATTGTATAGAAGGAATTAATGCTGGAATTGCAGAGGCGTTGTAACCATTAGGGAGAGGAATACTGGTATATTGTTACACGAGAAGCTAGATGTTGACCTAAAGCGCTGAACTCTGTGTTTGTAATGTATTGTGCTTCAGTGTGGAAATAGATTATAAATTAGTTCTGAAGCAGGAGGTACAACCTTCATATTTCAGGGACCGTGGTACTGAAGTATTATAGCAGCACCTGGTCTGAGTTTTGCTGAATCCAGAGGCTGATAGCATACTCCTTGTTCAAGATATCGACCAGTGTTGTTTTTCAAGAAAACTGAGAAGCAAGCGAGCAGAGGAGACAGTTTTCCTGCCGCCCACTCAGAAGATAAGATTTCGTTGGCCAGAGCAGCTCAATCTTGGGTATCCCCCTCTAAAATTGACTTTACATTAAATCAAGAGGGACAGTTATTTGTTTCAAATAAAAAGAAACTGTGAACCTTTCCAAGATTATTTCCACCATTAACAAACACATGAAGTCGTGATGACAAACAACAACATAGCTTTAAAAGCCAGTATTACCTCTTAATAACAGAGCATAACACTACACATATATTTTAATAATATTCTATGTCAGGACAAAGATCCTTTGTATAATTTATGTACATAGACATTGCATTTACATTTGATTGTGATTCCTGATTCACTCTGTAGTTGGATCAGGATATCTATTCTTGAAAGAAATTAATACATAATTTAACCGTTAACACTTGACTTATTTAAGCTAGTCTTCTAGAGTGTTATATGTATGTTTTGTTTTTCTGTTGTCTGGTGTTCTACTTCTTTATTTCCTGCGAGTGCCTGATAACATACCTTTATATTTGTTTCATATTAATTTACTGTTTACAGGCCTCAGGTTTCCCTCCCTTATTTGTAATAAATGGTTATATGTATGTGCTTGTCATAGTGTGGTACAGTGTTGTGAATCTTAAATAAAGTATTTATCTGTATGTTGTTGTTGTGAACTTACACTTCATCATTATCATAACCCTAGACATTCAACGTAGTCATCACTATCTTCCAGAATAAGTCTGACTGAGGTCTAAATGTGGTAGCAAAGAAGGTCATCTGTAACACACCACACATATTGGATACAGTTACCTTCACAGCTGATCTCAATCAGTACACTATGTCCCCTATAAATATTTATATAATCCCAACTTACCACATATATTGGGGTCTCGCTCCCGGGATATTGAACCTTCCCCTAGCATATATATTGGGAGTAATTCACTTCTGGAAATAATAAAAATTAAAAAGGTATTCTTGGATGGAAAGATAAGGTTGAGCTCTCAGTGCTTGTGGTTGTCCTTAATTAATTAGTCAGAGATAACATTGTTTAGTTAAATATTGTATGCATTTGCCTGTTAGAAAATGGCTGACCTGGCAAAATTTTGATCTGCTGCTATGCAGGCTGCTAAAGAGTTAGGAATGGACGGGCAAGTTATGATTGCTTATGTCACAACTGAATGTGACAAATTTATTGAACGCGAAGAAAAAAGATTAGAGAAAGAAGCTGAAAGAAAGTTAGAGGCTGAAAAGAAATTAAGAGGTTGCAGATTGAGGCTGAGTCTAAGAAGTTACAATTGGAGGCAGAAAGAGAAGAAAAGAGAATAGCTGCAGAAAAGGAAGACAAGCGATTGGCTGCAGAGAGGGAAGCAGAAGATAAGAGATTACAGAGGGAGCACGAATTACGACTAAGGGAGTTGGAATTTCAAGGCCATGCTCCTGAAAATGGTGCCAGTCCCTTTACCTCTGATGCCACTGCTAGTCAGGGAGCCTCAACCTCAGCCATGAACTTTCATTTAGATCATTTTGTTGAGAAAGAAGATGATATTGAGAGCTATCTAAATAGATATGAACTGTTAGCTACCACGTATGGGTTAGAGAGAGAAAGGTGGAGCTTAAAGTTATCACAAGGGCTTCGTGGTACAGCTTATGATGTTTTTGCCAAAATGAGCAGGGATGATCAGGACAATTATGACATGCTAAAGCAGGCTCTTTTGTTAAGATATGAAAAGAACGGGGAATTTTATAGAAAAAAATTTAGGAATGCTAAACTACTGTCAGGTGAGACATATCACCAGTTCTCTGCACGGTTAGAGACATACTTGGAGAAATGGACGGCTCTGGGAAAACCCAAGATCTTAAGGAAATGATCCTTATAGAACAATTAAGAGAGTCCATGGCTCCAGACCTGAGAAAGTTTCTCATGGAACAAGGTGCAGAGAGGCTGGGTGAATTACTAAATGTTGCTGAAAGATATCAGGCAGCTCAAGCAGAGATAACAAGTACTAAAAAGAAACAGGTAGACTATTATCAGGCACCACAAAACTTTAATAAATTTGATCATAGAGATCAGAACAAAAGTAAGCACCAGTTCGATAGGCCACGGTATGAAAATAAAAATAAAACCCCACAATTCGATGAAAGGAAATTTGATGAAAGAAAATCTTTCAACCAAGGAAGGAGGTGGTGTAAAAATTGTCGGATGGACAATCATGATACTGACCGTTGTAGAAGGAATCCTATAGTTATGGCCACCCTTCAGGTCAGGTCGACCTCTATAAAGGAGGAGGATATTATGATAAATACCACTCCAGAAGAGATGAGGAAGGCGCAGGCTGGGGATAAGACCCTCAAGCCTTGTTTTAAAAATTTGTCCAATGGTCAAACACCTCCAGGAAAAGGAGACTTCTATATGAAGAACAAACTAATATACCGGAAGACTGGAACTAGATCCAAAGGTCAGGGACGGCTGGTACTTCCTAAAAGGTATAGGGCAGACTTAATAAGGAGCTTACATGTGAGAAACGATGGGGACCATGAGAAGATAGGTACTATCATCCAAAAGGTAGCTCAAAATTATTATTGGCCCAAGGCAAGGTGGGACATTCAGAATTTTGTAGAAAGGTGTAGCATAGCACATGAAGGAACACCCACAAGTGGGAACATTGATCAGGACCTGGACACGCCAAGGGGAAAACGTAGGCCTGACACTGAAAAGAAAAATAAATTTAATAAAGTGGACCAAGTGGAATGGGAAGCCCCTTTTCACGGACAATCTTCGATTGACTGTTTTACAATGGCCACTATGCAGCGAGTGCAAAAAGATGTCTTACCCCAGAATAAGCCGAAAATCCCTCAACCGGACTTATGTAAACTGGAGGAAGAAGATGTAGAGAGGAAATCTCTCTAGTCAGAATAAGTTACAAATTGGCTGGCAAGGTCCATATACAGTTCTAGAGAAGGTATCTAGAACAAATTATAAGATAGATAAGAAGGGGAAAGAAAAAATCTATCGTGTGAATCTCCTGAAGACATATTTGGAAAGAGAAAATCAGGAAGAGACACATTTGTTGACCTTGTCTATTGCAATGGAGATGAAAAAGGAACCACTTTCATCATTTGAATATCCATTACACCCCTGTGAGACAGCGGCACAGGTGAAAATCAGTACACATTTAACGAAAAATCAGAAGGAGAGAGTGCAACTGGTTCTAGATGATCATACAGAAGTGTTAACGGACCGACCGGGGCATACAAACTTATTGGAATATGATATGAAACTTATAGACCCCACACCTGTATGTATGAAGGCATATTAGATTCCGTTCGCTAAGGAGAAAGCCTTGAAGGAAGAGATCGACTATTTGTTGAAGGAAGGAATCATTTCACACAGTGAATCTTCGTATAGTTCCAGTGTGGTGCTCTTAAGGAAACCCTCTGGAGAACATAGACTCTGTATAGATTACAGGAGACTGAATGCTATCACAGAAGGTCAGGTGGACCCATTGCCGGATACAAATCAGTTGTTTGCCAGGCTAAATAAAGCTAAATATTTCTCAAAAGTGGATCTGAGCAAAGGATACTATCAGATTCCAGTAAAGCCTGAGATCAGACCAATTGTTGGCTGGGAACATTTCGGAGGAGCAGAGTGCCTCCCTTGTTGCCTTTTTGAATGGAGGATAGTCCGAGTGTTTATTAAGGCTGATGAGAAAATTATTGGATCCACTACACAACTCAGATATCACCATATAGATCTACTCCTCATAACGTACAATTTGAGGAACATCTAATATTCTCTGGACATGTCGTTGAGCAGACTCAGAGAAGAGAAATGGTGAATATTGATTGCTAAGCAGTAGTATGACAAGCAGTAACACTTGCAGCTGTTCAGTAACATATCTGAAATGGATTCCTGGATTGCAGAGGTCTGGGGCAGATTTCTTGAGTCGTGCCTACTTTGAATTGACCCACCTGCATAAATCCATGATAAAAATAAAATCAGAGAAACGTTGATGCAGATTTTCTAAGCCGCCATCCGTGTGATGAGAATCACCGTGATCACCAGGAATAATATTAAATTTCTCTATGTGTATATAGAATTATAGACTGACATGAGATGTCTGTTTTAAGTGGGGAGAATTTGTCGTGAAAAATTCTAAATCCACGTATCTAAATTAGAAGGTAAATGTAAAGCCTAACGAAGTAATTCTATAAAAGGATTGAAGAATGGTAAAAGAACAGTGCGGTCACAATAGCGTACACCTGCGTTGTAGAACGCCATATGGCTGAACAAGAAAACCCTTTTTTTTTCTACTTCGTCTGCATAACTGTAACGCTTTCACGTTTGCTAGTAAAGCCTACTGCATCAACTACACGCGTTTCCAAAAATAAAACTGGTACTGTGTTTCTTAGAAAACCTTGAGATACGCACACTGCTTAATGACCTAGATATAATACTAGCATTAATGTCATATAACACACTACGTTAACCTAAAAAGACAGACGGGCTTAGAAGAGAGAGAGAGAGATGCACGGAGGCACGCAGGCAATACTACCACGTCGTCTCGCGATTTAAAAATTAATGCCACCCCACGCGAAAGGCAGGCAGGCTTGATTTTTTTTTCTCAAATAAACAGTGACAAAAAACACTACCAATACGAGGTAAGGTTTTAAAAAACATGTTTAATGCTTATTAGGAAACATGACACAATACTGTTTTACGTCTGAAATCCTGACTTTATACTGACAGAACAGTCGAAAAGGCAGGACAGGTGGCGGTTCTAAAACAAATACACGACTATCCAAGAAAAATACATATTTGTAACGAAGCCATTTGGCCCCATTAAACTTATATATTCTTGTACCTTAAGACTTGCTGACAAAGAATATGTTATGTGTTACGCAAATGGTCTAGTACTTAATAAATTATAGCCAAAATACTATAGTGAGGTTGTCTGACAGCACAAGATCGTATTTGCTCATAATGGCTGTTTGAACAACACTGCTTTAGGGGAATGAGGCCAACACGTTAGATACGATTTGATTGGCTAGAGTGATATGTAAGGCGAAATATGATTAGTCGACTGCAAATACTATTTTTGGTTGTTAATGGAAACGGTAGGAAGGGTAAATTTTTTCAAAGCATCTTGTAAACATGGTTTCATTGGCTAGACCATTTGATATAGTCAATTAGGAGCGTCTGTTCAGGGCCACTTTTTGAAAATAAACTTTGTAGAAGCAAGTGCGTTGAGAACCAGCTCATATTTTTCTAATAAAAGCCTGGGACAGAGGCAGATCGGAATTGTGCCATAAATCATCGCCAGTCAACGTACTTGTTTAATATTTCCTTGAATTGTGGTAAGATAGACATATTTGATATCTTTTAGATGAAAATTGAATGTGAATTGATGAATTATGTCTGTCTGTGTGTGGTTCAGTAGCAAACCTGAGGAAAAGCCTAGATATTGCTCCACCATGAACAACAAAAAAACTTGTCGGAGAGGAGTATAACTGCATAGGCATATATGGGATTGCCAAATAGTACTATGACACCTATCTTATTGTATAGAAGGAATTAATGCTGGAATTGCAGAGGCGTTGTAACCATTAGGGAGAGGAATACTGGTATATTGTTACATGAGAAGCTAGATGTTGACCTAAAACGCTGAACTCTGTGTTTGTAATGTATTGTGCTTCAGTGTGGAAATAGATTATAAATTAGTTCTGAAGTAGGAGGTACAACCTTCTTATTTCAGGGACCGTGGTACTGAAGTATTATAGCAGCACCTGGTCTGAGTTTTGCTGAATCCAGAGGCTGATAGCATACTCCTTGTTCAAGATATCGACCAGTGTTGTTTTTCAAGAAAACTGAGAAGCAAGCGAGCAGAGGAGACAGTTTTCCTGCCGCCCACTCAGAAGATAAGATTTCGTTGGCCAGAGCAGCTCAATCTTGGGTATCCCCTTCTAAAATTGACTTTACATTAAATCAAGAGGGACAGTTATTTGTTTCAAATAAAAAGAAAATGTGAACCTTTCCAAGATTATTTCCACCATTAACAAACACATGAAGTCGTGATGACAAACAACAAAATAGCTTTAAAAGCCAGTATTACCTCTTAATAACAGAGCATAACACTACACACATATTGTAATAATATTCTATGTCAGGACAAAGATCCTTTGTATAATTTATGTACATAGACATTGCATTTACATTTGATTGTGATTCCTGATTCACTCTGTAGTTGGATCAGGATACCTATTCTTGAAAGAAATTAATACATAATTTAACCGTTAACACTTGACTTATTTAAGCTAGTCTTCTAGAGTGTTATATGTATGTGCTTGTCATAGTGTGGTACAGTGTTGTGAATCTTAAATAAAGTATTTATCTGTATGTTGTTGTTGTGAACTTACACTTCATCATTATCATAACCCTAGACATTCAACGTAGTCATCACTATCTTCCAGAATAAGTCTGACTGAGGTCTAAATGTGGTAGCAAAGAAGGTCATCTGTAACACACCACACATATTAGATACAGTTACCTTCACAGCTGATCTCAGTCAGTACACTAAGTCGCCTATAAATATTTATATAATCCCAACTTCCCACACTTGTACAGCGAAGCAAGACAGAAGGACAACGGCTGGAGAGAGAGAAACGTGTAAAGGTCAATATCTTGTTATTTTCAGCCAGGCAGTTCTGTTACTCCACAAAAGCCAGTCTTTACAGATCTTAATTAGATCCTGCGAGGGTATGTAAAGTTACTATGTAAAATAATACAGTAATTACAACTTTATTTCAGGATTTGTTTAATCTTTATGTTATGAAAGTATCATGCATATTAATTGATTACTTGGTATGATTGTTGAAGATTGGAACCCGAAATATAACCACCGTGACTGAGTCCGTATCAGGGCTAGCACAATCCTTTTCAGGACTAATAATAATTCTTTTCAGGACTACCAACAATCATTATCAGGGCTTATTCAATCTGTCTTTAAGTTACTGCACTTTACAGAGCTAACGTGTCAGGCAGGGGATACTATAACCTCATACCATATATGTGTGTACATATTATTTTGTATTATTTGATTTTTAAAATGTTCCACCGTAGACACCTGTCTTGTCACTGATCCATAATCATGCATCTTCACGCATACATCTGAAAACAAATTTATCTCACCTACAATAGGAATGTGGTAATTATTATCCACAAATAGCCACATATCCTACAATTATCTGCAGGTTCATACTTGTCAACCCAAAGTCAGAGGTCAAGTCTAAAGAAATGACATTTTAGTTTAACTTGTAAAAGCTGTAATTGATTTCGCTAATGTGGTTTTTGTATAAATATAAATTTTGTATTAACAGTCACACACAATCACCACAATTAGATAGATGTAAATAAAGAGGATCACCCGTGTGTTACCGGGGCCCGAAAGGGGAGCAAAGAATAGTAACACTGTCCCCTGCCAAGCATGTCGTAGAAGGCGACTAAGGAGGGTTGGGCATGGGGCCGGTTACCCCATCCTGTAAAAAAAATTTAAACCACAAAAAACTTCAACAAATATGGACAAGTCAAATAAAGAAAATAAAACACAGCCATCCAAGACAGGGGAAGGTCCTCTCGCGGGGAGGCGTATGATGCAACACAGAGAAAGCCGAAAGGAATCTGTGTTGCTGACTAACCTTCTTTCTTCTAGGAGAACTTCCAGATTTGGCACCTGGAATGTTCGGACATTGAACGAACAAGGGAAAGTGGCACAAGTAGCAGCAGAAATGAGGGAATACAAAATCGAGGTTCTGGGAATGTGTGAAACAAAGTGGAAGGGGGTAGACAGGAAGAAACTCATCACAGGTGAATTGGTGCTGTCCTCAGGACACGAAGACGAAAGTTCACACCACAGTGAAGGGGTAGCTCTTATGTTATCTAAAGAAGCACAGAAAGCACTCATTGAATGGGAAGCTGTGGGACCCAGAATAATAACAGCTATTTTCAAAACAGCTAAAAAGAAAATTCATGTCAATGTCATCCAATGTTATGCACCAACTAATGACAAAGAAGAGTCTGTGAAAGAAGTATTTTATACTAAACTACAGGAAATTATGGATAAAGTAAAAAAGAAGAGACATCATAATTTTGATGGGTGACATGAATGCAAAGATAGGTACAGTCAATACCGGATTTGAAGAAGTCATGGGAAAACATGGGCTAGGAGTAATGAATGAAAATGGAGAACTATTCGCAAACTTCTGTGCTTCAAATCAACTGGCTATAGGAGGAAGCATGTTTCCACATAAGAGAATACACAAGGCAACATGGATATCACCAGACCATAGAACAGAAAACCAGATCGATCATATATGCATAAAGAAGAAGTTTAGATCATCATTGCAGGATGTAAAGGTATATAGAGGAGCAGATGTGGCATCAGATCACCATCTTCTGATAGCCAAAGTAAAAATGAAACTCAAGAGATATGCAACAATGCAAAATTATAGACAACAGTTTAATGTAGGACAGCTAAGAAATCAAGAAACAAGAGACAAATTTGCGGTCACAGTATCCAACAAATTCCAAGTGCTCCAACAGTTGGATGATGTAGAGAATACAGAAGACTATTGGCAGCAGGTCAAAACGGTATGGAAGGAGACATGTGAAGAAATACTGGGGAAAAGGGAAAGACAACAAAAAGCATGGATAACAACAGAAACCATCAATAAGATAAAAGATAGAAAAAACAAGAAAGCAGAGTTAAACACAAGCAAAACCAGAAGTTCCAAAGCCAAGGCTCAAGAAGTGTACACAGAAGCAAACAAAGAAGTAAAAAGAAGTATCAAAAGAGACAAGAGAAAGTATATTGAGGAGTTGGCAAGAGAGGCAGAAGATGCTGCAGCCAAAGGAAATATGAGAGAACTGTATAGCAGCACAAAGAAGCTAACAGGGAAATACAAGCAAACAAGTTGCCTCATAAAAGATAAGAATGGGAAACTGCTCAGCAATATACAAGAGCAAATGAAGAGGTGGACGGAATATTTTGGGGACCTTCTCAATAGACCAGCTCCACAAAACCCGCCGGACATCCAGCCAGCAGAAGAAGAGCTACAAATTAACGGTGAAAGACCAACGAAGGAAGAAATAAAGAAAGCCATAAAGCTTCTAAGAGATGGAAAAGCGTCTGGACCTGATGGCATTCCAGCAGAGGCCATCAAAGCAGATATCGACACGGCTACAGAGATGTTATATAAATTACTTGGTAAAGTCTGGGAAAAAGAAGAGATACCAGCAGAATGGAAGGAAGGATATCTGGTTAAGTTGCCTAAGAAGGGAAATCTACAAGAGTGCACAAATTATAGAGGAATAATGTTACTATCAGTGCCAGGAAAGGTATTGAACAGGATTATCCTTGAGAGATTAAAGGAGTCCATAGACAAGAAATTGAGAGATGAACAAGCAGGTTTTCGACAAAACAGATCATGTACAGACCAGATAGCCACTTTGAGAATAATAGTTGAACAAAGTCTGGAATGGAATTCACCACTATACATCGGATTTGTGGACTACGAAAAAGCATTTGACAGTGTGGACAGAGAATCACTTTGGAAATTGATGAGGCATTATGGAGTTCCCCTGAAGATCATTAATTTAATAAAGAAAACCTATGAAGACATGACGTGCAGAGTTCTTCATGAAGGACAGCTTACAGAACCATTTGGGATAAGAACAGGAGTGCGACAGGGATGCCTCTTGTCTCCATTTCTTTTCTTGCTGGCAATAGATTGGGTTATGAGATCATCGACAACACACAACAGAAATGGAATCCAGTGGACTCTGACTAAGCAGTTGGATGATCTGGATTTTGCTGATGACTTGGCTCTCCTGTCCCATAACCGTAATCAGATGCAGGACAAATTGAAAACACTCGATGAGAGGTCACAGCAATTGGGTCTGAAAATACACAGGGAAAAGACAAAAATAATGCGAATAAATGCAGGTAATGAAAACAGGGTTGAACTTGAAGAAACACCAATACAAGATGTAGAATCATACACATATCTTGGCAGTAATATAGACAAAGTTGGAGGGACAGACAGCGATATCAAAATAAGAATACAAAAGGCAAGAGGAGCTTTCATTGCATTGGGAAATATATGGAGATCAAGAGAAATAGGATCCAACACGAAAATAAGAATCTTCAACTCAAACGTGAAGTCAGTCCTATTGTATGGCTCTGAGACATGGAGAACAACAAAGACAACAACCAAAAAGCTACAGACTTTCATAAATGGGTGCTTGCGTAGAATAGAGGGATTAAAATGGTATGACAAGGTTACCAATGTGGAACTGATGACAAGAACTGGACAAGTGCCAGTGGAACAAGAGATGAGAAGAAGACGATGGCGATGGATAGGACACACACTGAGGAAACCTGTTGATAGCATTACAAGGCAGTCCTTGTTCTGGAACCCCCAGGGCAAGAGAGGCAGAGGAAGACCAAGAAGTACGTGGAGAAGAGAGTTGGAAACAGAGGTGAAAATGATGAGGAGAACATGGAAAGAACTTGAGATGATGGCACGTGACAGGAGGACTTGGCATGTGTTTGTTGAAGGCCTATGCTCCTTTGGGAGTGGAGGGTTATGAATGAATGAATGAAATAAAGAGGATATAAATTGTATTCACCAGCTTTATTCATTCAATATAGTTTATACTGAGTTTGGTTGAATTTTTATTAATATCAAAGGTGGTCACATAGCGAAGGTGGCGCAGTAAGGTCTCACTGTTCTTTGATTATTTTCAGTCCAGATACTTTCACAGCCGTGACTATCGAGTGATACCAGTGTACTTCTCTGTCACTGGGACCTCACACATTCAGGAAAGAATACTATTTCTACTCTAGCACTATCATCTCAGCTATATAAAACCTTCCGCTACATCAGTAATACTTCCGATTGCATTTCTACAAAGTCACAAACACATTGGTGAACTTATTTCCTGTCTAATACCTTTCCCATCATAATCTCCCCAGACGGGTTATCTGTCGAGCGTGCTATACCACCTTGTGTCAACAATGACTATCTCTATCAAAGGTGGCTAGACGACTTAAGTGATAAAAGTATTATCCGCTGACCTGTCTAATTAGCCTTGTAATACTACGACTCACATGGTGAAAGGTAAACAAGTCTGGGAGTGACTAGGCAAGAATGTAGGTGCATAAAATGTGCCAAATAATAGGACGATGAGTGAGGAAAATTAAGATATAAATCGATAATGCAGAAGAGAACGAAGAATGTACAAGGACATACACAAATATCGTCACATAGCGTTACAACAAAATGATACAGTGACAACTTATGAAATGGAAAAAGCAAAATGAGAAGCCACATTCATGTCCAAGTGGTGGGTTGGCCATGTCCTCAGAAGAGACCCCGATGCCATCACAAGAACAGCTATGCTTTGGACCCCTGAAGGAAAACGAAAGAGCGGCCGACCAAAAACAACCTGGCGGAGGACTGTGGAGGCTGAGATGCAAAGAATGAACCAGAGTTGGGGCACTGTACGAAGGATGGCCACCGACCGAGCAAAGTGGAATCAATTTGTTGTTGTCCTACAAGACGCCACTAGGCGTGATGGCCACTGACTGCTTTGACGGTCGGTGGTTAAGGATCAAAGAAGAAGAGATGTCCAAGTGGGAAAGAGAACACAAGTCATTTAAAAAATGACGACTGTCATCAGCTATGTACACCAGGTATCCACTTTTTCGGCTACTCACTGTAAACAACAGACTGAGATACCATCTATGCCACAAGTACAGAATTGGTGCAGCAGATTTCTGCACCTGTGGGATTAACCACATGATAGCCGAGAATCTGCTGCAGTCCTGCCCAACATTCAGCAATGAACGGAGTAGCAAATGGCAACAGCCTATTTCACTCCACGAAAAACTGGTTGGAGATGTCATGAACCTTGAGCTGACTACACTGCCTTTATTAGAGTCATTAATGTGGAATTCTGGAAACGAATGAGAAAGAAGAAGCAGAAGAAGACAGAGAAGAAGTGGTATTCTAAAGAGGAAAGAGATTGACAGAACGTGATATTTACTACGTTTGTTCTTATGACATGTATATGTATTTCCATGATATTTTGTAATGGCTAGAATATACTTATAAACATGCGCTAAACCTGTAAAGTAACTTCAGAATCAATAACATGAGTTCCATGCTAGATCCTACGATTCTCTTTATGTGTTGCACGTGCTGAAGTTAAGATGTTGGCTTTAATTCTTCTCCCGTCATTGTTTTGATGGGTATACTTATTCGTACAAATATATATTTAAACAAGGCCGCGATGACTGACATATGTCACAATATGATTTACAGCTATTTACACACAATCAACATATAGTCAGTTACTCATGACGTCATGTCACGTGTAGTTCCCAGCGGTCTCTCAGGAGACAAAGAAACAATAGGACTATTGCTCCCTCATGCATGTCGTAAAGTTGTGTATGTGGCTGGCAACCTCACTATGTCAAACATGTTGTTACAGAAACCACCACTGCTAGAGTACATGAAAGTTTTTATGTAACGGGACCAGGTGCTGTGGTGGATCTATGCTCCATAAGGAAGAAAAAGAATGAAGTAGAAGAGAAAGAGATGAAAGAAGAAGAAAAGGAAGATGAGAAGATGAGGGGGGGAAGATAAGAAGAAAAGAAGAAGAAAGAGAAGAAAGGAAGAGAAAAGAAAAAAGATTGGAAGAAGATAGGGGGATAGAGAGTAGGGATGGGAGAAAAGAAGATGAAGAGAAGAAAAAGAAGAGAAAGAAGAAGAAAAAAGAAGGAGAAAGAAGAAGAAGAAGGAAGGAAGGGAGAGTTAAAGAAAGAAAGAAGATGTAAAGAAGAGAAGAAGTATAAGAAATAGAAAGAAGATTAGAATGAAGATGTTCGGTGATATAGAAGAAAAAAAAAGAATGAAGAAAGAATAGAAAAGAATGAAGAAGAAACTGGAGAAGAAGAAACTTTGAAGGGGGGAAATAAAGAATAAGAAGGAAAGAAAGTAAAAAAGGGGGAAGTGAAGAAGAAGAAAGAGGTGTGAAATGCGGGGTTAGCTAGGGGTCAGGGGGGACGTATTATAGGGCACCCCCCAGTCAGGATCCCCCTCCCGTTGTATGAGGGGGGGGATCCCCCCCTAGGAGGCTGAGTGTGGTATGATGGGGTAGGTATTAGTCCCCTAAGGTTGGTCCTATGCCTCCTGCCCGCATGACTCCCTGAATTCCTCCTGTATCTAAGGGGCCTCTCCTTTCTCTCTTTTCTCCTATGTATTCCTTATGGACTATTACGTCCTACTCCGCCTTCCTGTTTTCCGCGGTCATATCTGCAGGGATTTTTTTTCGTTTGTAGCCTCCGCCTCCCTCCACGTCCTTCCGTGAGTTTATGTTTACCTGCCTCTCCTTTCTTACTTCCCCTCTTCTTTTTACTCCTTCCTTATCCTCTTATCACACTACCTATTCTTCCTATTACCCTTAATTCATTAATTTCCCCCTTCCTCCTGCCTCCTAAATTCTCTTATCCTCCTATTTAGTAGGGGGGTGGCCTTAGTGCCCATGATGATCCCTCCCCCCCCTATCTAGTATCCTGCCCCCCATATCCCTACGCCGCCCCCTCCCACCACCATGCACTGGTCAATTACTGAAACCCGCAACCCCTTCGATTATTCTTCCTTCTTCTCTTATTCTTCTTATTCATTCTCTTCATTCATTCGTATCTCACCGCATTCCGCCTCACCTCTTTTCCCCCTCCCCCTGCTCTCCTCAGCCCCCCCCCCCCCCCCCCCCTCCCCCTCCCCCCCCCCCCCCCCCCCCTCCCCTCCTCCTCTCCCTTTCCCCCCTCCCCCCCCCCCCCCCCCCCCCCCTCCCCCCCCCCCCCCCCCCCCCCCCCCCCCCCCCCCCCCCCCCCCCTCTCCCCCCCTCCCCCTCCCCCCCTCCCCCCCCCCCTCTCCCCCCCCCCCCCCCTCCCTCCCCCCTCCTTCACCTCCTCCTCCCCCTTCTCCCCTTCCCACTCTTCTCTTTCTCCCCCCCCCTTCCACCCTCCTCCCTCCCCCCCCCCCCCTTCCTCCTCCCCCCCTTCCACCCTCCTCCTCCCCTCCCTCCGCCACCCCCCCCCCCCCCTCTCCGCCCTCCCGCTTCCCCTCCCCCTCCTCCCCCCCACCTCCCTCCCCTACCCCTCCCCTACCCTCCTCCTCCGCCTCCCAAACCTCCTCACTTCTCGCCGCCTCCTCCTCCTCCTCCTCCTCCTCGCTCTGCTCCCTCTCTTCCTCCTCCTCCTCCCACCCTCCTCGCCCCTACCTCCTCCCCCCGTCCTCCTCCTCCTCCCTCCTCCTCCCTCGCCGCTCTCTCTCGCCCCGACCTCCTCCTCCTGCCTGCCTCCTCCTTCCTCTCGTCTCCGCCTCGCACTCCTCCTCCATCCTCCTCCCTCCACCCTCCTCCTCCACCTCCTCCCTCCTTCCCTCACTCCTTCCTCGTCCTCCGGCTCCCCTCCCCGAAGTCGCCCCAATCTCCTACTTCCTCCTCCCCCTCGTTCCATGCGTCCATCCGCCTCACCCCGCCTCTCCATGCCGCTCCTCCTCGCTCCTCCTCCTGCCGCTCCTCCCTCCTCCTCCGCCTGCCTCCCCCCTACTCCATCACTCCCGTCTTCCCGTCCTCATGCCGACTTCATCCCCATCTTCCGCCCCCCCCCTTCCGCTCTGTACTCACTGCCACCATCCTCCCTCCCCTCCTCCTCCCACCGCCTCCCCCCTCCTCCACTCCCTCCTGCTCCTCCCCCGCCGACTTCACCTCTTCCACCTTCCCCCGCCCCCCCCACCCCCCTCCGTAGCTCTCCCCTCCGCCTCCCTACGCTCCTGACCTCCGTCCTCTCACCCCTCCCCCCCCTCCCCCACCCCTCTCCCCCCCCCCCCTACCCGCCCCCCCCCCTCCTCCGCCCCCCCAAGTCTCCCCCCCCCTTCCTACCTCCCTCTCCACCCCCCTATCCTCCCCCCCCCTCCTCCTTTCTCTTTTCCCCCCTTCTTCTCTTCCCTCCCCTCCCCCTTCCCCCCCTCCCCCCTTCCTCCTTCCCCTTCTTTCTTCCCCTTCCTTTCTCTCTCCTTTCCCTCTTTTCCTCCCCTTTCCTCTCCTTTCCTCTTCCTCCCCTCCCCTCTTCCCTCCCCCCCCTCTTCCTCCTCCCCCTCCTCCCCTCCCTCCCCCCTCCCCCCCTCCCCCTTTCCTCCCTCTCTCCCCTCTCCTCCTCCCCCCCCCCCCCTTTCCCCCCCCCCCTCCTCCCCCCCTCCCCCTCCTCCTCCTTCCTCACTTCTTTTCTCCTCCCCTCTCCCCCCCTCCTTCCCCTTCTCCTCTCTCCCCCTTCTCCCATTCTTCCTCTTCTCTCCCCTTCCCTTCTCCCTCTCCCTCCCCCCCCCTCTCTCTCTCTCCCCCCCTCCCTCCCCCCCCCCCCCTCCCCCCCCCCTCCCCCCCCCCCTTCCTCCTCCTCCCTCTTCTCCCTCCTCTTTTCTCCCCCTTCCTCCCCTCCTCCTCCCCCTCCCCCCCCCCCCTCCCCCCCTCCCCCCTCCCCACCTCCCTCCCTCCCTCTCCCCCCCTCCCCCTCCCCCCCCCCTCCCCCTCCCCCCCCCCCCCCCCCCCCCTCTTCCCCCCCCCCCCTCCCCCCCCCTTCCCCCCCCCCTCC
>JAMPIV010004062.1:177500-362406 GCA_024509875.1 Oreohelix idahoensis
CCTCCCCCCCCCCCTCCCCCCCCCCCCCCCTCTCTCCCCCCCCCCCCCTCTCCCCCCCCCTCCCTCTCTCTCTCCCTCTCTCTCTCCCTCTCCCCCCCCCCCCCTCCCCCCCCCCCCCTCCCCCCCCCCTCCCCCCCCCCCCCCCCCCCCCCCCTCCCCCCCCCCCTCCCTCCCCCCCCCCCCCCCCCCCCCCCCCCCTCCCCCCCCCCCCCCCCCCCTCCCCCCCCCCCCCCACCCCCCCCCCGCTCCCCCCCTCCCCCCTTCCCCTCACTCCCCCCCCCCTCCCCCCTTCCCCCCCCCCCCCCCCCCCCCCCCCCCTCCCCCCTTCCCCCCTCCCCCCCCCCCCCCCCCCCCCCCCCCTTTTCCTCCCCCCCCCACACACAAAAAAAAAAAATACCCCCACCTCCCCCCCCCCCCCCCCCCCACCTTCACCCCCCCCCCCCCCCCTCCCCCCCCCCCCCCCCCCCCCCCCCCCCCCGGCACCCCCGCCCCCCCCCTCCCCGCCCCCCTCCCCTCCCCCCCCCCCCCACCCCCCCATCGCCCCCCTCCCCCCCCTCTCCCCCCCCCCCCCCCCCCCCCTCCCCCCCCCCCCCCCCCCCCCCCCCCCCTCCCCCCCCCCCCCCCCACCCCCCCCCCCCCCCCCCCCTCCCCTCCCCCCCCCCCCCCCCCCCTCCCCCCCCACCCTTGCCCCCCTCCCCCCCCCCCCCCCCTCCCCCCCCCCTCCCCCCCCTCCCCCCCCCCTCCCTCCTCCCCCCCCCCCCCCCCCCCCCCCCCCCCCCCCCCCCCCCCCTCCCCCCCTCCCCCCCCGCCCCCCCCCCCCCCCCCCCCCCCCCCCCCCCCCCCCCCCCCCCCCCCCCCCCCCACCCCCCCCGCCCCCCCCCCCCCACCCTCCTCCACTTCCCCCTCCCCTCCCCCCCCCCCCCCCCCCCCCCCCCCCCCACCCCCCCCCTCCCACCCCCCCCCCATTTACCCCCCCCCCCCACCCCCCCCCCCCCCCCTCCCCCCTCCCCCCCCCTTCCCCCCCCTCTCCTCTCCCCCCCCCCTCCCCCCCCCCCCCTCCCTCCCCCACCCCCCCTCCCCCCTCCCCCTCTCCCTCCCCCCCCCCCCCCCCCCCCCCCTCCCCCTCTCCCCCCCCCCCCCCCCCCCCCCCCCCCTCCCCCTCCCCCCCCCCTCCCCCCCCCCCCCCCCCCCCCCCCCCCCTCCCCCCCCTCCTCCCCCCCCCCCCCCCTCCCCCTCCCCTCTCCCCCCTTCCCTCCTCCCCCTCCCCCTCCCTCCTCCCCCCCATCTTTCCTCCTCCTCCTCCCCCCCTCCCCTCACTCTCCCTCCCCCCTCCTCTCCTCCTCTCCTCTCCCCTTCTCCCCTCCTTCACTTCCTTCTCCTCCCCCCCTCCTCCTCCTCTCCCCCTTCCCCCCCCTCCCCCCCCCCCTTCCTTCCTTCTCCTCCCCCCCCCCCCCCCCCCCCCCTCACCCACCCCCCCCCTCCCCCCCCTTTCTCCACACCTCTTCCCTTTCTTTCTTCTGCTTTTTCTTCAAACTTCTTTCTTCTTCTATTCTTAGCTCTCGAATGTAAATCTTTGAGGTCTTTTTTTTCTCACGAATGACTCCTGTGGAATGCATCCATCGACACACTTTGCAGAGAGGTGTTTTTTTTTTTTTCTTAAACTTTTCCTGACCAAACTTGGATTTGCCCTTTTTTTTTTTTTTTTTTTTTTTTTTTTTTTTTTTTTTTGAAGTTTGTTTAAATTTATTTTTTTTATTTTTTTTTTTTTTGGTCACCACATAGTTCATTTTTTTTCCCAAATTTTTTGGGTTTAGGGACATTTTTTTTTTTTTTTATTTTTTTTTTTTGTTTTTTTTTTTTTTTTTTTCTTTAAGTTTTTTTTTTTTTATTGCTGGTCAATGTATGTTTTATTGATTTTTCCACGGCATTTTGTTTATTAGCGGCGGCCATATTCCAATCAGCTATTAGATAGCTTATGCTAATCGCGTCCAAATTTTGGTTGTTTATATCTTGATGTGTCAAAGTTTGCATTGTCCATATCTTGATGTGTCCAAGTTTGTGTTGTCCTTATCTTGATGTGTCGACGTACACATTGATCAGGTGTTTGTATGTCAAGGTGTGTGTTGTTCATATCTTGATGTGTCAAAGTTTGTATTATCTATATCTTGATAATTCGAAGTACATATTGGTCACGTGTTGGCATGTCAAAGTGTGTGTTGTCCATATCTAGACGTGTCGAAGTTCGAACTAATCAATGTTGATCGTATGTCAAAGTGTGTGTCCATATCTTGACGTGCATAAATATGCTTTAATAACGGTGCTCAGCTGTAAAAGTTTGTGTTCTCCATATCACGACGTGTCAAAGTTTGCGTTGATCACGTTTGACATGTCAAAGTTTGTTATGTCCTTGTGTTTACATATCCAAGTTTGCTTTGTCAATGTTTCCGCATGTATGCGTGTTATCTATTTGTTGACATGTCAAAGTTTGTTTTGTTATGGATTGACATTGTCAACGTTTGTGGTTGCTATATGTTGGTATGTCAAAATATGTCTTGCCCGGATGTTGATTTGGTCAAAGAATATGTTGTGCATGAGTTGGGATGTATTAGACTGATTTGTTAATGCACTGGTGTGTCAAAGTTTGTTATCCATAATTTGACATGCCATATTTTATGTTGTCTATATGTGGGCATGTCAAAGTTTATGTTGTCCGTATTGAATTAACATTGTTTATTTGTCTATGTGTAAGCATGTTGACGTTTGCGTTGTCCGTGCGTAGACACGCCTAGTTTGCGTTGTTTACATGCTGACTTGTCAAAGTTGGTGTTGTCCATTTATTATTGTCAAAATGTTTGTAGTCAGTGCAAAAATTAGTCAACGTTTTCTTGTCCAAGTGTACACATGTCGTCCACCTTTCACTTGCATTCTTATTGCCCGTGCATTTATGTCAAGTTTGTGTTTTTCATGTTTAAAATATCCTTTTAAAAGTCAATAACGTTGCACATCAAGTTATGTTGCATATGTCTTAACGTGTAAGAATCTATGTTTTCGTTATGTTAAAGCGTCAGACTGACACTGTCTACACGTCACTGATTTGTCAATGTGTTGACGTGCCGGATTTTCTAGCCAGGAGTTGACAAAGCTGACACGCCAAATTGAGTAGACACGAGTTACCGCTTGTATTGCCAAATTGATGCCGCGTGCGCCGACATCGCCCATGCCATTTTCTGCTGCTCTTCCCTTGACACCGTTACACTTGTTGTTGTTGTTTTTTTTTTTGGGGGGGGGGGGGGGGGGGGCGGGGGGGGGGGGGGGGGGGGGGGGGGGGGGGGGGGGGGGGGGGGGGTCGGGGGGGGGTTCTTTATCTTTTCCTGAAACGTCAAAACACGATTCCATCAAAACAGGTTTGGACTTGGGCGTTATGTAATTTCACGTAACACGAAAAATCACTGACCTACAGTCATGTGACTATGTCGCCAAGGGGTGTATATAAATAAACCTACCTGATAGTATTACAAAACATTCTCTGTTCTTGAAACCGCTGGGCTAGAGAACTGGCAGGAGACCAAAGAACAGCCTCGCGCTTATAGCACCAAAACAAAAACAAAAAAAGATATAACTGTTTCGATAAATAATTTAATTAAAATGAAACTGGGATATATAATTTTTTTTTAAACCAGGGAAAGGGTTATTCCATATACATTATAGACACAACGAAAAGCCATAAAAACAATCACTAGAAATTGTTCATGGAAAAAACGACAAGCGAAAAAAAAAAAAAGCAAATTGTACTACATAGAATAACAAACACAAAATGCCCACATTGTTTTTTTTTTTGTTCTTTTTTCGTACGCCCGCTATAACTCGAGGCGAAATCTCAGGTTAGTATGTCTAACCTGAGAATGATTTTCACGTGAGTATCCCTTTTTTCTTGGACAGAGACAGATGTCCCTCGCCATTCAGGCAAATACTCGCCGATTTCGGAGGTACCGATTAGAGCTGGGTCGGCTCAGGAGCCGCCAGTCCCTGCTCGACGATACTCCTTCAAATGTACTCGCCAGGGCTCAAGTTAATCCAGTCCAAATCCCGGTCGACGAAAAATCTTCAAATGTTCTCGCCTGGGTTTGATCCTGGGTAACCACTACGCTAGCGCGGCTCCCAATCGCCCACATTATAAACCCCAGGATTACCAAGTGTGCGACTCTCAGTCTTCTTCTTCTTCCGTCCTTAGCCACCGACCGTCAAAGCAGTCAGTGGCCATTACGCCTAATGGCGTCTTAGGGCAACAGCAGATAGGTTTTCTTTGCCATTGTTTCCCATCACGCCTATTGGCGTCTTTAGGGCAACGGCAAATCAATCCATTTGCTGTTGTTTCCGTAATCGAAGTGACTGGCAAACGGGTGATCAGCCCGTTGGTTGCGACTCTCAGTACTTACCCGAAATTACTGGTATACAGTATATACATTTTTCTGAATAACACTAAATAATGTTCAAAATAATATTTTTTATATATTTCCACCATATAGAAGCTAATGAAACATTACTAGAAAGGTGAGATACCTGTGACTTTCATTTTTAAGAAAATATTTTTATTTTATGTTCATATATATTGATATTTAAACATTTGTTTTCGAAAAAAAATTATGGACGGCTCTTTGCACAATTTCCTCTAGCTAGCGTAGCGGCTTCCAAAGGTCGCTAAGTTGGCCTCCCCTGATATAACCCAAAGACGGTTGAAACGGGCCGTCTATGCACAAATAAATAATAACGGAAACGTGAGGCCTGTGAGTAGTAAGTAAATGAACAAATAAATAAAGGCAAATAGCAGACAGAACGAAGATAGACACAAAACAACAGAACATAAATATAAGTGATAGCCTCGCCGGGAAATGGCAGCCAGGGACTAGTGACCCTATCACTAATATTTCGTTTTAGTTGTCTGGTGCCCTGCTTTCTGTTTTGTGAATCTTCTTTCTTCATTGTTTTTCCCACCTTTCAACTCCCCACGGAGCATAGGCCTTCAACAAACTTACGCTAGGTCTTCCTGTCCTGTGCCATCAGCTCATGGCCTTCTTCATCCCCTTCATGTCTGCCTCGTAGTTCTTGTGCAAAGACAAAACAAACAAAAAAAACAAACAAATAAACAAGCAAACAAATGTGTGTATACGGTTGCAAGTATTTGTCCGACCCTGCTAATTGCCGTTTTGCTTGCTTACTTACTTACTTACTTAGTCGTTCCTTTTCTACCGTGGGGTTGAGAGGTTTGCCAGAGATAGCGCCCTTACTATCCTATCGGCTGCTTTCCTCTTAGCCTCCTTTCAATCTAGTCCTCAGTCCTTCAGAGATTGCCTAATTTTGTCCTCCCAGCGAACTCTGGGTCCTGCTGGAGGTCTGGATCCGTGGTTCTTGGTTTCCCATATTTGTCCTGCCGTGGTAGCCGATCTTCGCCCATTCTGCAGACATTGCATTGAAAGATGGTGCTTCAATTGTAGGAAGTATTCAGAGGATATTTCAGAAATCAAGCACAACGCTGAATGTTTCAAGGCTATTGTGAACTTTGCATCTTCCCGCCTGTACTATGAAGAGAAAGATATATTAGCTCGTTCTGAGCCACCAACTTAATTATTCAGTAAAATATTCGTTAAGTAACTCTGTTGTATTTATAATTAAGATAACTGATTCATTCGTGTGCACCTCTCTGTAATAATTAAATCAACTGTTAATTTGCAAATACATACGACAAATCTAATAATCAATTATTCTTTTACATGAGTAAATAAATAAATGAAGTTGATGAATTTTTTAAAAATGTGGAGTTTTTCTTCACCGAAATTAGTTCAGGGGTGTTTTGTTTGGGTGGTGAGTATTATTTGTTTTGGCCAGATTAAAATCACATATTTGGCCAGCTGTTAGACTGTTTGCTGACTGCTCCGTCAGTTATCGACTTCTGTGGTGAGGGCACGGCGTAATTGCAGGGGTAACCGCTCCAACGTCAAGGCAAGGATCTTCACAACCCGTCGAAGGCAGGCATCAAGCGTAGACCACAAGCTCTTGATCCACAGATTAGTATCAAGCTCGTATCACACACTGGTATCACCAACTTGTACCACAAACTGGTATCTCTGACTTATACCACAAACTTTAGAAGAAAACAAATGCCTCTGCTAAGTAGTGAGTTCCTGGCACTTAGTCAGGCGCCTTCCGACTGTCATTCACCACCATTTTTCTCTCAGTAATTTACCTCCCTGAGCATCACTGATAACTTCAGTGGATAGAATGAAAATCATCGTTAATTCAGGTAATCTGACAGGAACAAAATGTGGCTGGAAAGCGAAAACGACTTTTGCCTGGTTTATACATATTTTAATTGACATATAAACTTATTAAAATGAAAATATAAAATATATATATGCACCCTGATATTATCATCATCAACTTCATGCTCCTATTAAAGCCTGGGGCTACCTCTGCTTTCGGTTCATTATGAGAAAACCAGCATGAAGCCGTCTCCAGCGCTTGCTGTGGTGGTTCATGACTCTATCATTTTCATATGCTGAGGTTGCCAGCCTCGTTTGAAATTGTACAACCACCAGCGAGTTAAACATGTCAAATATAATATGATAAAATGTATGTTACAACTCACCCCGTATCGTGTTATATTACAGACGTCTGGCACAGGACGGCTACCGAAAAATCTCGGGCCACAGGTTTTGGGGCCGTCTTACAGGTAGTCATGTACTACTTTAATGATAATCTCACTATTATCTTGTTTATAGGTTCCGAGGACTTTGTGGTTTTCCAGCATTAGAAAGTCGAGTTTTCTTGCTGGTTAATTTCAGAAGATCCTCAATACTTGGTCCACACTTCTTCTTCATTGATCCTAAGCAGCCGACTGTCAAAGCAGTCAGTGGCCATCACGCCTGGTGGCGTCTTGTAGGGCAACAACAAACTGCTTCCGCCTTGTTCGGTCGGCGGCCATCCTTCGTACAGTGCCCCAATTCTAGTTCATTCTTTGCATCTCAGCCTCCACAGTTCTCCGCCAAGTTGTTTTTGGTCGGCCTCTTTCACTTTCTTTCGGGGGTCCATAGCATAGCTGTTCTTGTGATGTCATCGGGGTCTCTTTTGAGGACGTGGCCAACCCAACTCCAGCGTCTGCCAGCTATGATGGTGTGCATGTTATCTTGGTTACTCCGAGTAAGTAGTTTTTGGTTAGTGACAGTATTCGGCCAAAAGATTCGGAGAATTTTCCTTAGGCAGATTGTGTAGAAGGAGGACAGTTTCGACATTTCCTTCTCTGTTACTCTCCAACATTCCGCACCATAGAGAAGTACAGAAAGTACACAGCTCTCATACAGTCTTAATTTGGTGTTTGTGCTGTACTGGGAAGACTTCCAAATGTTGTTGAGAATAACAAAGGCTGTTCTCGCTTTACTCGTTATGCTCTTGATGTCTTTGCTTGTCCCACTGTCTGGTGTTACTATGCATCCTAGGTATGTAAATGTGTCCGTGTAGCCTCGCTTTTACTGGGGTGTGAACCGCTGACCAGAAGATGTTGATGGTGTCGTAGTGACAACGGTCCCACACGGGCGATGCTCTTTGTACTTGAGAATAAGAACGCGAATGTTTCTCTCCTGATACGTGAAGCTAGGATAAGCTGTAACAAACAGGCACGTCAACGAGTGCCAATGTGTATAGGGACGAACTCGTTATGTTTACTGACATCATAATTTATTTAGGACGAAATACGTTGACGACAACAGGTTACAGTACTTCAACATGGATTCCACAGCAAACGTACATGTAGCATATATATAGGCATGGTACAGGCATCATAATAACTTCCTCACATAAGATCAGGGTTTGACCTTGCGTCAATGTCATGACCGTTAGGACTATTCAACTATAAATCTTGGAATGAATATATTGATTCTGTCCTACAATTCTGGTCGGGTACTTTAGTAGCTTGGTACCCCTGACATGGCAGATCCATACATACTTGCATATAATATAAACAACGAAGGTTATGTCCTAGTGCTTGGCTAACCTCTCTTCGTCGCCGTGACTCGTGCGACGGCAATCCACATAATATTACAAGTCGATAAACCGTAAAGGATGAAGCCTTGAATCCTTTATAATATTAAAATGCTTTCAGTGAAAGTCCCCGTTGATCCATTATAACACCCCTTTGCAGAAAGGTGCTAGCTAGATGCCAACGAAGGATGGTGACACGAAAGTTCAAGTAATCAATTCACTTCTTACCAAAACTGGTTCGGACTTACGTGTAGTGTAAGCCGACAATGGCTTCTACCAAGAAGTCATTGTTCCAGAAGAATACTTAACCCAACACACTGGGTATATATAGAAATATAGGCAACAGACTCAATGTCTGGCATGAGATGCTAACTTCCCTTTTTAACCTCTGACGTCATCTCCCTTGCTTGGACACAAACGCGCACGAATTCATCTACACCCAATTGTGCAAATACGTGCGTGACAGATGACATTTATAAAAACTAACATCAACATAAGTTGGTGCGTACTCACTAGAAACTGATGACTACCCGTGAGTGTTAAGAATACAATAAAGGAGGAATCAGCCCGCCTGTTCCAGCTTCTGGTTCCTTATTGTTGTGGGCTCAGGACAGCCCACATTGAGTGTCATGACCTTTGTCTTCTCTGACTCATGTTCAGACCCACCTGCTGGCTATACTTATTCAGTCTATCTATTTTTTTCTTGGATGTGTTGATGTGAATGAGCGAGAATGCAATGTCAACTGCATATTCCAGATCTTCCAGTGTAGAAAACGTTGTTCATCTAATTACTCTTGGACTGCACTCTGTTGTCTGGCGCATCATCCAGTCTATGGCTGTAAAAAATAATGTTGTTGATAAGGGGCATCCCTGTCGTACTCCTGTCTTCACATCAAAAGTTAGATTGCTCAACCCAACACTGCATGTAAAATTAGCATATCGGCTTTTTTTAAATGATGGAAACAATGCAGTGGGAATTCCAAAAGCCCTCAGTATTTTCCATAGGCTGTCCCTGTGTATGCTGTCAAAAGCTTTTTCAAAATGAACAAAGTTTGTGTATAGCTGTCTCTGCCATTCCGAGCACTGCTCTATTATGTTCCTGAGGGTGAATATATGATCTGCACATCTTCTGTTCTTTCTGAATCCTGCTTGTTCTTTCCTCAGTTTATTGTCTACTGCTTTTGAAATTCTCTAGATAATTATCATGTCTAGTATTTTACTGGGCACAGCGGATAGATCAACCGCTTGCTAGTCACATTGATTACGGAAACAACAATTAATATTCTGTTGTACCAATAAACGCCTTTAGGCGTAACGGAACAACGGATAATTTCTTGTTGCCCTAAGACGCCGCAAGGCGTAATGGCCACAGACTGCTTGGTCGGTTGATGGCTAAGGACAGAAGAAGAAGAAGAAGAAGAAAGTATTTTACTGGGATCTGAGAGGAGAGTAATTCCTCTCCAGCTGTTGCAGTCTGCAAGGTCGCCCTTCTTGGGAAATTTGACAATTATTCCTTTAAGCCACTCTGTTAGTATTGTCTCTGTTTTCCAGACTTGTGCAAATAGTGGTTCTAAATGGTCTGCTGCTAGTTCATGATCTGCTTTGAATAACTCAGCATTTAACGTGTCGTGACGAGGAGCTTTTCGATTCTTTAACCCTTTGATAGCTGTGATGGTTTCTTCTCTTCGTGGAATGTCTATATTTACGACTAGATCGTTTTCAGCCTCAGGTACATTCAGCTGCATCTCTGGTGGTTCCTTATTCAGTGTTTCTCTGAAGTGCTCAGCCCATCTTGTTTCCTGCCCCTGTGCTGTGGTGATGAGATTTCATAGCTTGTCTCTTACTAACGTAATATTGTTTGCACCCTGTTTTCCGCTGATAGTTTAAGCTATTTAGTTGTGCTTTGTTCATTTCTCAGTGCTGCCTCTTCTGCCTGTCTTGCAAGATCTTCCAGAAGTTTCCTTTTGTTGGTTCGGATTTGACGTTTTACTTCCTTGTCCAGCTGACTGTACTGTTCGCTATATATTTCCTTTAACCCGGTAGACTTTGCTTCTATATATATACTGTTCAAAAAAAGAAACGCAAAATTATTGCAGTGGTAATGGACACCAAATTTCAAACTTGTACCAAAATTTTATTTTACGGAATTAATGTTTCAATCTTGGCTTGAAGAAACTTTCAGACTTTAACAATGATTAGCCGTTGGATCTGTTGTTGTGGGATTTCTTTCCGCAGTGCAAGAGACAACTGTCGGAATTGGCTGGAGCCACGTTCGCTGGCGGAGTCGTTGTCGAGTTCATCCCATAAGTGTTCTATGGGGTCCGTCTATCGTGTCGCTGGAGCACAAAAAATGATTCATCACTAAACCAAACCCGTCTCCAGTCATTCCCAACGGTCCGTTGACGATGCTGGTTCGCCCACTGCAGTCGGTTCTGGCGATGCCGGTCCGTAATAACAGGACCTCTGTAGGGTCTTCTAGCCCAAAGACCAGAATCGTGCAGCCGGTTCCTGGCCGTTTGATCTGAAATTCGACTAGCTGCTGACATTGACTGGACTGTGGAGGACGCAGATGCAAGTCGATTCCTCAGGTGACGCAGCCGTATGAAGCGGTCTTC
This sequence comes from Oreohelix idahoensis, assembly GCA_024509875.1. Lineage (NCBI taxonomy): Eukaryota > Metazoa > Mollusca > Gastropoda > Stylommatophora > Oreohelicidae > Oreohelix > Oreohelix idahoensis. The sequence continues at coordinate 188,147 of JAMPIV010004062.1, forward strand.
GGCAGGAGTTGTGACTCTGGGTCTTCCACTGCGCGGCCGGTCTGCCACTGAGCCAGTTTCTTGAAATCGCCTCCAAAGGCGACTAATGGTGCTTCTAACCACATTAAATTGTCTGGCCACTACACTTTGTGACTGTCCAGTCTGTAAACGTCCAATGATGATGAGTCGTTGTTCTGTAGTGAGATGAGCCATACTTGCGCATTGAATTTTCAACAGAATTTATTCGAGGAGTGTCAATATTTTATAGGCATTCAATAATATGGTCAGAGAGTTTTGTGTTCAGTAAGTTTCACGGGATTCTCATGAACCTGTTACGAGTTATTGTCAAAAATGTTGTTTTGACCTTGACCTCTTTCATGACCTCACGAATCATGAGGTGAGTACAATTCAGGTAACCACGAGAAGTTAATGACCAGACGGACACAGTCGATAGGTTGACTGATGTCCAATCAGCGAATATCTTTTATAAAAGTAACACCAAAAAAGTTGCGTTTCTTTTTTTGAACAGTTATAATATATTTTCTTTCTTTTCATTTCTTTTGTCCTCACTATGGTGTTTAATGTTTCTTGTGTTATCCATCTTATCGCTTTCTTTCCTTGAATACGAAGCATGATTCGCTGCTTTCCTTATATATAGTTGAAATGGTGTTGAACTTCTAGTCAACATAATCAGTCGCTGACTTTTCCTGGCTATTAGCAATTTGATATCGTCCCTACATCAACCACACAAGATTTTCTAGTGAGGAGGTCCTTCAGTTTGATGATGTTATACCTTTTCTGTTTAGTTGCAACTGGTTCAGCAGCTCTGAGTTTCACCTTCTGTCTTGTTACTACTAGGTTGTCACGGATTTGACTGTTAATTTTATTTTACCAACACGTCCCATTTTTCTTATCTTTTAATGTTCTAGTTTCCTCGATTTTTTTGCACTGTCAGTTTCTTTTCTTCCAGATTTTTTTTCCTACGCAGCCCATTATTCCCCTCTCAGACCCCACCCGCGGTTTGATTTAGTTCTGGCCTTCATTATAAATTCAACACTTGGTCAGTAGTGGTCAGTTTATGACAATATTACCTAAGCTGCACCTGGGGGCTATCTGACTCGGGGAAGCGCGTGTGGCGCGTAACGTGTTTGATCACGAGCGAGAAATAGTTATTTGACGTCCATAGCGGGAACAAAAGGGGAGACAAAACTCACGTTCGTTCGGAGATTTTTGGTTGTGGCCCCTGATCGCTCACAGAATAATATTATATCTATCTGGGACACTTTTCTCGCGGGCGTTGTCTTCTGATGTAGACTCTTGAATAATATTTGTCTTACTCATGATTGCGTTATACGCAGTACATCCGTGGGAACACGCAATGGTGGGTAGCGTCTCTGGTAGACTATAACATTAGATAGGTTTACTCAGTCAAGCACACTCATAAAATTGTTCCTGCCCGAAGATGACCAAATGAGACTAAGGCAGATGTTAGCACAACAGACTAGATTGTGTTGCTACTCTCGTCATCTCGGGGTAAGTAGATATCTTTTATAATATATATATATATATATATTCATGTTAGCTTTTATATATACCTGATAGGAGTGTGACTTGAATTATTTTAGGTGATTTATCCCGGTAATTAATTCAGTGATAATGTAGCGCCGCGTACCGCCTTAGTTAACGGGTGACGAAGCAGTCAGCTGTCGGTGTTATTGTTTACAATGGGTTAATGGTAAACTTACGATAACAGATACTTACTAAGCGTAGAAACTGAGTAGTCCGTTCAGTGCTTACAATGGGTTAAGAGTCGGCTAAAATAACGGTCATTACTGTAAGGAAATGTCAGCTGGTGTAGGTTATTCACTTAAAACTGAATAGTGATGTGCAGGCACCATAAAACTGAATTATAGAAGATAGTCACTTATTACTTTCTGATAGAAACTTCTAGTGGTTGTGTGGAATCATTATATGCCTACTTGGGTAGTTAGACACCAGTTTAGAAATTTCACAGCAATCCAGAAAGCAGCCTCCAGCTGGAGATACAATTATATCTTATGTTTAAGTCACAACTGTATTATTATAGCAAGAACATTGCATTTTCTATGTATTCATTTTTGGGGGGTTATTACTTTTTCCTTTTTTTAAAGGGGCGCATACCATTTATTATGTAATGTAAAATGCTGTATTTTTATGTAAATTCACTTAATGTTGTAAGATGAATAGCATATCCACTCAGCTGTAACTACAGGGTCAGATATCCCTTATGTTGAGTTGGAAGAGGACGGAGTAGATTTTGCTGTCAGAACATTTACTGACAGGTACATGTGTGTACAAAATATATTAGCCTATGCAGGCGCATGCTGATGATTGATAGAGTAGAAGTAACAGGAGGGCGGCTCACCTGGATACAGACAGCCCGAGACTATCATAGCAATGATTAACATAATTATAAATCCCATAGGGGAGCATAACTGTTTATTATAACGTTATCGTAATTGTATCGTTTGCTTGATGTAAAAGTCGTTTCTTTTGGGTCTCAGTTTCAGGATATACCGCATTGCTATCGCAAGATTCCAGTCAGGCGAAGAACGTCACATTCTCTTCGATCTAGCGGCTTCTGAAAGCAACTAGCACCACGAGTTGTCACCCCCTACCTGAAGTACAACCTTTTGTCAACGCCCATCCCTCTAATGGGAAATAAGCTCACGCAGTGTGTAACGAGCCATAGCAAATCTGAAAATCGTATTTGGCAGTAGGGGTTTCCTACTCGCCTCTTGATCACCAGTCAGAGCATTGCGGCTTCTAACATATCTATCAGACCAGCGTCTTCAGCAGAATTTAAAAACCACCAGACTTTGTGCTTAAACGGAGCACTCAGTCACAAATAAAAGTTCACGCCAGCCCAACCAGATTTACCACCAAGTACGCAGGCCTATTTTCATATAAGCGGTTAGCCGAAGATAGAGTCATCTACAGCCTATCTCGTCATTAGGGTGTAACCACCGGTGCATGGATCGCACATACAGTGTATTTATAGTGAAAATTCATCACATATAGGAGGATATATCTACATATAAAGACACTAACTGGATTTATCGACTGTGGTTCCCCAAAAGCGGAGGGATTGAGAACTTTGTTTATAAATTTTTCTCGGTGTTCTACAGGACAGGTTTTTGGTGTTGGTGAATTGTATTTTTGTCCATTTGGTGTTTAATTGGATTTTGTTAACTGATGTGAATATTGATGCCTTTTTGTATTGTGTTGTGCTGATATACTTATTTTTCATATATTTTGTTTTCTTCTTCAAGAACCTTTAATACATTTTACGCATTTATTAACGCGCTGTTCACGACCCTTTCATCCATACTTAATATTACAAGCTCTTACTTAGTCTCTATATTTTGACAAGAGAAAGGAGAGAGAGCGGGTGGTGCTTAGACTATCTAAGTGTGTTGAGGCTTGGAGAGAGAGATAACTTTAATGAATCCTCTTCCAGGTCGGTCTCAAGTTCACCCTATTTACACATTATCTGTGTGTAATCTATAATTTTGTAAGTTCACTATCATTGTCGATTTCTCTACAATTGTCTAACTCGACAAATACTCTAACACTTTAACTTAACCACGACATAGGTGGTGATCGCTTCCCACATCTGCATCTCTTCTTACTATCACGTATTGTAGTAAATGCCTCCATCTACCATTGATCATAATGTAGTATATCTGGTTTCTGTCCCGGCCGTTTGGTGATTCCCATGTTAACTTGTGGATTTCTTTGAGTGGAAAAAGTGTTTCTCCAATGATCAAGTTGTTAATGCTGCAGAAGTTTATTAGTTTTTCCCCAGTCTCATTTACTGTTCTGCTGCCATATTTCCCCATTTCTCTTTCATTGTGTGTATTGTGTGTTCCAACTTTGGCATTGAGGTCTTCCATTACTATGATAAGATCGCATTTAGGTACGGTTTCTATTTCCTTTCGCAGCTGATGATAGAATTCGTCCTTGACCTCTTGATCGCTGTCATTTGTTGGTGCATAGCATTGCATTATTGTGGTGTTGGTAAATCTCCCTCTCAATCTTATTCTATCAGTCTGTTGTTGGTGGGTTTCCATTCCAGTAGTGACCTTCTTATTCCTTTATTTAGGATAATGGCTATTCCTTCATTGTGCTGACCATCCTCTCTACCGGAATAAAGTACTGTTTCTCCTGTTGCTGTTTGCATTCTCACTGTCCCGGTCCATTTGCTCTCTCTTATTCCCAAGATATGTATGATAGGAAACTCTTTACAGAGCGATACAACAGGAAGCAATCTGATCATCAGAAGAAGTCCCCCCATCCGACAAGTGTTTCGGCCCGATTTCCTCATCTCTGCTGGGATCTGCCACAGTATTCCCGCCTCGTTCGTGGTTCTGACGTTCCAGAATCCAATTCTTCTTTCGTGCTTTGCGATCGGGGCATTCGTTTTCATGCCAATGGCTTCCTTTCGGCTTTTACCGCTGACAGTCATAAGAACCTCATTCTCCGGATGTCCTTCCGCATCAAAGTGTTTGCATTTATTGTTGTTTCCGTAACGGTTAAGATATTTTTTACATAGACAGGGGTGTCAGCCCTGTGCTAAAACCCCCAACCTGGAGGACAAGGGTACCAGCTTTTGTCTGACCTCTACCTGCGCAGACCTGTCCAGTTTGGTTGAACTTATCAGGTGTAAAACTTCCGCTGGCATAGCTCAGGGGGTTGTTAGGGTATGCAAGCTGCTATACCGCTACAAGGTATAGGTACCATTGATGGCAGTTGGTCCACTCCTCTTTACTGAAATCCTATATTTTTTTTCAGTCCTGGCTAGTCTGAAGGTGTCGTCTTGACTCAATGGAACACAGTGCTGGAGTCTGAAAATGTGCTACATTATACGGGTCGCCCACGCAATGTAAGCTTCTTAGCGGTGAAAATTAAATGACTGATGTCTGTACTTCATAACAAACCTTCCGTTTAATTTGTTATTATGAATGTTGACAAACACGAGTGTCCATCCCCCTGTAGGTTATGTAACCTTCCTGTCGGCAAATAGTGTTTATCTGGGGATTGTCAAATACTTGAAGTTTGGGCGCCTAGATGAGTTTGTTTACGTTATCTCTACCCAGGATAGATCAGGCAAAATAACAACATGAAAAAAGAGTCACGCGTTCAATATGAGAGAAAATACAGGTTTAAGAAGAAATAAAAAGAAGGCACAATACGGAAAAGAAAACTGGTAGAACACAATAAAATCAATAGCTGACGACTGATTTTCTGTGACCTCGTTAGATAGTGTAGTAACGTGATTTTTTTTTTTCTATTATGACTTGAGAAACTTCATCCAACAACATGACAAGGAAAACAGGCAATGATTACGAGCAACGCAGACTGGTAGGTGTGTAGAGTCTTTATCGCCAATGTCAGTCATTAGGGCACTAAGTGATGATGACATTCAGAACTTACTGTTTGACCTACGGTTCCAGTTATACCGATGGATTGACCACACATTGAAGACACGTTGATAACATCACAAGGCAGTCCTTGTTCTGCAATCCAGAAGTTTATTAGTTTATCCCCATTTTCATTTACTGTTCCGCTGCCACATTTCCCCATTTCTCTTTCATTGTGTGTATTGTGTGTTCCAACTTTGGCATTGAGGTCTTCGATTACTATGATAAGATCGTATCTAGGTGCGGTTTCTATTTCCTTTTGTAGCTGATGAAAGAATTCGTCCTTGACCTCTTGATCGCTGTCATTTGTTGATGCATAGCATTGCATTATTGTGGTGTTGGTGAATCTCCCTCTCAATCGTATTCTATCAGTCTGTTGTTGATGGGTTTCCATTCCAGTAGTGACATTTTTATTCCTTTATTTAGGATAATGGCTACGCCATTACGCAATCCACAGGGTAAAAAAGACAGAGGTAGACCAAGAAACACAAAGAGAAGAGAACTGAAAAAAAACACGTCGAAGAGAATTGGAGACTAAGATGAATGTGATTAGGAAAACATGAAAATAGTTGAAACTGATGGCATGCGACATTCAGACTTGGCTTAAATTTGTTGAAGACATGTTCTCCTTAAGGAGGTTAGGGCTAGGGGTGATGATGATGAGTTATTAATGTAAATACGTACTTATGAATATTTTACAAATATTAAAATTAGGTCATGCGAATTAACAAGTTTGAAAGTCTTATAACTACTGCGTACATTTGAATTACTCAGCTTCATAAGTTTAAAAATGTTAATAAATGTCGAAGTTCAGAAACGTACGTTTTACCATTTGAAGAAAGAGATATGTTCACCCAATTCCTCAGACCGTTTACAATTTCACATTCGAGAATGTTCCTCTCCACCTTTATTCACAGTTCTCGCATTGACAATGTGTCAGCAACATTTCTGCTGTACACATCTCAGGTCTGCAGAAGATTACGAACTACAAACCGGAACTAAACGTTAATGGCGGAATTTTGGCGCGCAAGGTGAAAGGTCTGATCTGTCTTCATCCGGGAACTTTCTTTGGCTGCAGCAAAATCTGAACGGTTTACATGTCGACAGATCTCTCAGACAAAACCATAAATCACACATTAAAGTTAACAGCCGCGTCTGTAAACTCTTAATTTATCTTCCCATTTAATTATAACCAGGAGCTTAATTAAAATGCAACAGATTTCAATACAACGTGGAGTAGAAAAAAAAAGACAGAAAAAAAAAATACACAAACAAAAATACAGACTGGCAAAAACACACTGCTCACTTAAATGACAGCCACAAGGGAAATAATTACAAACAGCAGGGATACATCAATAAAATATTTAAAATATTAATTACTAAAGCGTTACCTCCCTCTAACAGTGTATTTTTTTTTTTCTTAGCCAGCGGCACTTGGGATTTCAGCCCTTCGGCCCAATGATATGTCATTGCGAGGCTGGGGAACCTGAGGACTTTCCTTCCAACCCGGTCAGGAGCTTCGCTCCTTCCCATCCACAGAGGGTTTATCACAGGAGCCGTTCAGGCTATTCAGTCAAATTTCCGGCCGTAAACATTTCTTCAAACGCCGACGCCCGGGTTTGAACCATGAGCACCTGGTCGCCAGTACAACGCCGAAGCCATTACACCAGCGCGGCTCCCCTAACAGTGTATAAAGGGTACAAAATATTCAAACGTTATATCCCATCCCATCCCGTCCCAATCCCACAACTAACATAATTACTTATGTATGTTACGTTGGTCGGTCTCACACAAAATAGTAACTCGCGCCAGAAAAAAAAGGGAGCAACGCACGGTGTGCAACTTGCGCGGCGTGGGTGTTATATAAAACTAAATACTTTGGGTTTTTTTTACGTTTTTTTATTTTTTTATTCTTTCACGAAATTAGTAGCGCTTGACAAAGAAAAAGTGCGTAAAAATTGGTGTGCATGAGCCCCCACCCGATGTACAAATCATGAAAACTTGAAAGTTTTTGTTAAAACCACTTATTATCAGGGAACACTCTTTGAAAACAATCCACTCACTTTCACACGAAATGTTGTCATCAAAGAACTTTTAAATTGAATCTAAAATAACATAATTCTCGCCATGTGTACGTTAGTCACAGCTGAAGAATGCAACCTGTTGAAAAATGGTATTGTTTCCATTATATATATTCTCCCGAAAATAGTTTCAATCAACAAGGAAAAGCGTTCAAATGACGGTGTTCATGAACAGTTTGATTACACTGTATAATGAAAAGAAACCAAAAGCACTCTAAGAATGTACTTCTATCTGCTCATCTGGGAACGGAAACAGCAACAATAATTAAAAACCTGTCAAGTTTGACGGGTTAATGCTAGTACTAGAGTCCTTTCCCGTTCTTAGCACAGGGAATCTGTAATTAACTTTTTTTTTTTTTTAAAACAAAATTAAATAAGGGAAACAGCAAACAAAGCTGAAATTCTTGTTTAAAAATGTATCCGGTATTTATTTAAACTGTGTGACATACCTTTACATAACACAACTTCCTGTCCACAGTACTATTTATCAGTTATATTATTGACTACTTTTCTGATACATGATGTCAAACTGTCCAGAATCTTCCTTCTTTGTCGTCTATATCTTTTTTCTTCTATCCTTCCTGTTGTCACGATATTCTCCAGCGTCCTTCTCCTCACAACACGTCCAAAAGAAAGGGGATTGCTTCTTTCTAACCTGAGGAATACATTTCCTTCGCACATTGGCATCTTTCAAGTCATTTTTATAACCCGTCTGAACTGTCCATGTTATTTTTAACATTCTTCTGTAAAACCACATCTCTGTGGCATATTGTGCTTTTTCTACTTGTTTACTAATTGTCCATGATGCCCTTCCGTATGTCAGGATTGATTCTATATAACACTGAAGAACTCTCTATTTTACTTCCGGTGCCAAAGAGATGTTGCATAAAATTCTTTTCATTTCAAATCGAAGACTGCTTTTATCTGAGCTATTCTACTCTTCACTTCTGAGATGCATCTTCCATCCGACGTTATTGTGACGTAAAATGGAAATATTGATACAGTAATCTGACAGCCTTTGCTTTCCCATTTAGTATCTACCATTTGCTAAGCCAAACAACGCAATTTTCTGACTGCATTTCTCATATCTAATCCACGCCCTTTTTTTCTTGAGATGTAAACAAACAGACATATTACAACTTCCGTGACCTGCCAGCATAACAGGCAGCGAGCCCTGATTTGTTTACCTAGTTTCTCACGCGAGTTGATCGGGCCAATCACCAAACATCGGACAGATCGCACGTGGGATGAACACTTAACCCTTTGATCTTCAGATACAGGGGAACTCTGACGCCGATTTTGCATTTCATCTCGAGAACGCGAGCGATTTCGAAAAAAAAAAACCGTTATCGGGAAGAAGTCTTTGATGTCGGGCAAAGCAGCGCCCGACGAGATAAACGGTGGCCGTCAGAGAACTTTTCATTAATGCGAAATTAACACCATTAGGGATCTGAGAGCAAATGAACAGATATAAGCAGTGGTCCTTTAAACTCACTGATCAGTGTCGTTCAGAATTTTGGATAACACTAGTCAACAAATTTTCAAATTTATTTGTACCAGAAATTAAATATACCATTTCTTATTCATTTTGACATGCTGATTTCAAATATCATGATGAAATTCACCAATTGGCTCTGGTTTTTTTTTTAAATGATGAATTTACATTACAGTAATACAAATAATGTATGCTTGTTTAATTCTCTGGAGTGAACAGCTAGTCTTTCTACTTTAGCATTATAAAAATTGTGGTTACATACTCAATTAATTGATATTTCAACATAAAATGATAGAAAAAATAAAAACATTATTTAAAGTTCACATATCATGTTTTAAAAAGGCACATTTGAACCCATTCCGTCATTATTCAGTCGCTGTTCGAGCTCTCTTTGCTTGCTTCTTGTAGCCAATCGATGAGGTGTCTCTTGTCACAGCCCAACAGTAAATCAGCAAGCATTGAAGAGCTCCAAGTGCCTTGATACCTTGTCTCCATAGCAACAATGTCCTGGTGAAATCGTTCACCATGCTCATCACTGACCACTCCACAGTTTGGCGTAAGGAAATCCAGATGAGAATCCAGAAAACGAATTTTCAAAGACATGTTGCAGCCAAGACTCTTATACTTCAGAAGGAGATTTTCTACAATTTCATTGTAATTATCAGATCTGTTGTTTCCAAGAAAATTGTTGTCGTGAATTATTCTAATCCCCATATATAAATTAAAACGTAAATGTAAAGCCTAAGAAATAAATTTAATAAAAGGAAAGAAGAATGGTAAAGAACAGTGCTGTCACAATGACTGTACTCGAAATCCCCTTGTTTTCTACTTCGTCGGCAAATTGTAACGCTTTCACGTTGATAGTAAAAGCCTACTGTGTCGCGGCACGCTTTCTTCAATGAAACGTGTACTGTATTTCTTGGAAAAACCTTGAGATACGCAAGCTGATCAATGACCTAGATTTAATATTTCATTCATTCCATACACGGCGTAACTAAAAGACAGATGGACTAAAGGATAGAGAGAAGGGAGAGGCAGAAAGCAAGGACACATGCAACACTAAACACGCGTCGCGCGATACACAATTGCTGCCATCACGCGTGTAAGGCCACAAGCACTGGCTTTTTTTCAAATCGTCAGTGATAAAAACACTACCCATACCAGAGTTAGGTTTTAAAATCCTGAAAAACGCTTATTGGGAATTATGACATTATACCGGTTTACGTTTGAAAACATGACAGTACCCAGACACCCTCAAGTTTGGAAGTGAGAAGGTAGTAACAGCACGACTATCCTAGAAGAAAATGCATATTGGCTCCATTAAATTCGTATATTTGGGTTCCTTAGGGTTTGCTGACAAAGAATATGTAAAACGTTACGCAAATAGTCTAGGAATTACCAAGTTATGGCCAAAATAAAATAGTGGGGGTGCCTGACAGCATGAAATCATTTCTGCTCATAAAATTTTTTTTATAACGTGTTTGAAAAAAACATTACGTTACGGAAATAGCCTACCATGTTAACTCCTATTTGATTGGAGCGCAACAAATGTAAGACTAAACACGATTGGTCGGGCTATAAATACTATCTTGTGTTGTCAGGGGAAACGTGAAAAGGGGTACTTTTTTGAAAAGATGTGTAGACATGGTTTGATTGGGTAGAGCTGCGAATATACTCAATTCAGAGCGTCTGTTCCTTGCCACATCTTGTAATAAACCTACTAAGAAGCAGTGCGTTGAGCACCAGTGTATATTTTTTTATAAAATAAAGCCTGGGACATCGGCAGATCGGAGTTGTGCTATATTCATTGCCAGTTCAACGAAACTGTTTATTATTTCCATGAATTGTGGTAAGCTTGAAATATTCAATATCTTTTAATGAAAATTGAATGTAAATTGATAATTTATGTCTGTATATATGTGTAGTTCAGTAGCGAACATGATGTAAAGCCTATAGTGCTCCAGCCTGAACAGAAGGTGTCGGAGGAAAGTAAAACTGCATGGAATGGCCAAACAGTACACTGACACCTAGATTATTGACTAGAAAGAAATAATGCTGGAATTGCAGAGGCGTAGTAACCATTAGGGAGGGAAATACTGGTATAAAGTATTTCAGATGAAGCTGACAGTTGGCCTAACGCTCTGAACTCAATGTTTGTGATGTATTGTGCTCAGTGTAGAAATAGAGTATAAATTAGTTCTGACGTAGAAGGTACAACCTTCTTGTTTCAGGGACCGTGGTCTTAAAGTTATTGAGCAGCACCTGGTCAGAGCTTTGCTGAAGCCAGAGGTGGACAGCATACTCCTTGGTCCATATAGCAACCAGTGGGGTGGCTACAGAACTCATTAAAGTAATCGAGCAGAGGAGTCTTTTACTGCAGTCATCACGAAAGATAAGAGAGTGTGGCCATGGAGCTCAACATTATGTACCCCATCTTAAAATGACATTGTAAAATAAAATTAAGAGGGGAATTTAATTGTTTTAATACCAGGAACTGAGAACATCTCCAATACTAGTTCCAATAGAAACAAACTATTGAAGTCATGATGACAAATACCAACAGAGCTTGAACAAAACAAAACCAGTATTACCTCCTATTACTACTACACAACTGACACACATAGGATACTATTAATAATATATATGTCACTACAAGAATCATATTAATAAATTCTGTACATATAACTTGTAATTAAAATTGATTGTGATTCCTGGTTCCCTTTGTATTTGAATCAGGACACATATACATTCATGACAGCACTGAATACATATTGTTATTTGAAAAGTTATCAGTGACTCCTTTAAGATATCCTCGTAGAGTGTTTTATGTATGTGAGTGTCACAGTGTTGTCAAGTGTGGTGGAATAAATTAAATTGTTTATCTGTCTGTTGTTGTTATGACTTACACTTCATCATACACATACCCTAGACATATAACGTAGTCATCACACTATTCCAGAATAATTCTGACTGAGGTATACATATGTGGCAGCAATTAAGGTTATCTATAATACACTACTCTTATTAGATATAGATACCTTCACAGCTGATCTCAGTCAGTACACTAAGTCCCCTATAAATATTTATAACATCCCACTTCACCACAATTGTCCACCACTGACTTAAATGCTAGCCATGCTGCTTTTTCCTTGCCATGCAACACGCAAAAAAACTCGTCATCATGAAGAAGTTTTCGAATTTGCGGACCAACGAATACCCCCTCTCTTATTTTAGCTTCACTCAGTCTTGGAAATTTTCTGATGAGGTATTTGAAAGCCTCGTCTGTTTTCTCCATTGCCTTGACAAAGTTTTTCATGAGACCCAGCTTAATGTGCAAGGGTGGCAACAAAATCTTGCTGGTGTCGACAAGTGCTGGGTTCTCAACGTTCTTACTGCCAGGCTGCAATGACTGCCTGATTGGCCAATGTCTTCTGATGTAATGGTCACTTCGTGCACGGCTATCCCACTCACAGAGAAAGCAACAGTACTTTGTGTATCCACCCTGTAGTCCAAGCAAAAGAGCGACTACTTTTAAGACATCGCAAAGTGACCAATGATGATGATCGTAGTTTATACACTTCAAAAGCTGCTTAATGTAAGTTTCTTTCATATGAACTGCGTGACCAACTGGAATTGACGGTAACACATTACCATTATTCAACAAAACAGCTTTAAGACTCGTCTTGAATGAATCAATGAAAAGCCTCCACTCTTCCAGTATGTAATTGATTTTGAGGGCTGCCATTAAACCAGAAATGTTGTGGCACGCAGAAAGGTCACCCTCTTTGAAAAAGAATGTAATAAGCGGCTTCTGGCGGTTCCTATACACAGGAATTGTAACATCTTCTGCCAGGAGATTCCACTGTTGCAATCTGGAACCCAAAAGCTCCGCCTTGTTCTTCGGTAAATTCAGATCTCTTACAAGATCATTCAGTTCACCTTGGGTTATTAAGTGTGGTTTAGTGGATGTAGTTTGCTCAAAATCTGGGTCGCTTGAGGTTGATGGTTCAGGACCACCAATGTCCTCTTCTTCATCAGTGGAAGCGGCTGAAAATGATTCTGGCACTTTGGGAACTGGTAGGTCATCGCCATGTGGTACCGGACGTATTGCAGAGGGGATGTTTGGATATTCCAGAGTCCATTTTTTCTTCTTTGATATGCCTTTCCCAATTGGAGGGACCATGCAAAAGTAACAGTTGTTGAGATGATCAGTGGGCTCTCTCCAAATCATTGGGACTGCAAAAGGCATAGCTTGCCTTTTGCCAGTCAACCACAGTTTAAGATGTGCTGCACATGTATTGCAGCATATGTGTGGCGCCCAGCTCTTATCTTGATCTCCTATTCTGCAGCCAAAATACAAACTGTACGCCTTCTTAATCACTTTAGTTATATTTCGTTTTTGTGATACAAATGTGGCCTCACAACATATATAACAGAAATTATTAGCACTGTTCACACATGTCCTAGGCATTTCTAACTACGATACTTTTGATAAGGACAAATGCACTAACTAATGGCAAAATTTTATCAGAGATAAGATATTTATACACAAAGGTGATGTAATCATAGGTTTATCAACATCATCAACTTCTAGTTACATTTTTATTGGTCATTAGAAAAAAGTATGCAATCGCCCACAACAGTTGCGTCATATATATAAATTGACCGCAATTAAATAAACTAGCAGCGTATATCTTGAAAACTAGAGCCAATCAACAATTTTTAATGTCATTTTTGTTTTCAGCACACCAAAATTAGTTAAGATCAGCTATTTTCATTTCTGGTACATTTTAGTTGTTGACTAGTGTAATCTAAACGAGTTATTCTAGAACCATTATGGGAGTGTGTTAATAGCATTTCGTGGGGATTGTTTCATTTCTGATCTGTGGTAATAGAAATTAGCATTTACGTGATTTAATGTGTTAAGTTTACCATTATAATTCACTGTGATTTCTAGCGTTAAAACTAGTGAAATAAATAACTATTTTTCTTTGCCAGGTTAGAATGATAATTTTATCACCCGCTTCTCACACCAGAAGATTCGGTTTAGTGACTGATTAAGTGTAAGCGCGACTGTAGTGACCGAATAGGACTCACGTTTATTTCAATTTTGTGTTTTATAGTAAGTGACTATTGTTATACCTTATGACTAAACTAACAGGCGCCGACAATAAAATAACTATTAACGACAGACGATATTTGTAAGTGCTCGTAGGGATAATTAAACAATAGTTGACAGTGTGAGCTGATTGCTAACGCGCGCGCAGAGGAGCGGGAAGGTGCATACCTTGGTCCTAATCTCAAGCGCAGCGCGGGCGAAAAAAACTGACCGTATAGTTGTAAATAAAGTCACCGTGTGCCTTTTAACTTTAAGCAGGACTGACGGAGTGGGAGAGAGATCGTCTCGACCCCGTCCGTGTATTTATAGAATAGTTGCATTTCTTTTCATAATGTCTTGTTTATTTCTCGCAGACCTGACAGGGCGGCCAGCGGTTTTTTTTTCTTGATTATAGTCTCCAGTACTGATGAGATTTATGCTGTCTTCTTTGTGACATTCGAGTCCATAAGTCCATGTTGTGAACAGGACTGGCTGAAAGACACATAAACATTTAATTATTAAGTTTAACTAGCCTATCAATTCTCAGATATTTTTTCCAATTTATCAGCCCACGGGAGTGGTATATATATATATATATATATATATATATATATATATATATATATATATATATATATATATATATATATATATATATATATATATATATATATATATATATATATATATATATATATACTATCTTGACCATCGGCACACTAGGGGTGATGTGGTCAGCATCATGCCGGCCGCCTTAACCTTCTCAGTTATATATGTCTTCATTTACCTCTTAGCTCCCGGAGAAGCATAGGCCTTCAACAAATGTATGCTATGTTCACCTGATCTAAGCCGTCTGCTCATGATTCTTCCACGGCTTCTCTATCACTTCATGTCTGTCACCAGCTCTCTTCTCCGTGTGTTCCTTGGTCTCCCACGACATCTTACCCTGTGGATTCCAGAACAAGGACTGCCTGGTAATGCTATCAACAGGTTTCCTCAATGTGTGTCCTATCCATCTCCAGTGTCATCTTCACATCTCTTATTCCCATCGCACTTGGCTGGTCCTTGTCATCAGTTCCACATTTAGATTTTGTCATACCATTTCAGTCCTTCTGGTCTACACGTCGGACCCATTTATGAATGTGTATAGCTTTTTGATTGTTGTTCTCCATGTTTCAGAGCCATACAATAGGACTGACTTGACATTTGAGTTGAAGATTCTGATTTTTGTGTTGGACTTGATTTCTTTTTATCCTCATATATTTCCCAGAGTAATCAAAGCTCCTCTAGTAGCCTCGTTCATAGCCATAAAACAATCGCTGTATACGTCGTGCATATAGAAGCAGAAGAACGTTCATCTTTGTCTCCTATGAGACCCCGGGAACTATATGGCGCAACATTTGTTATGGTAAGTTATAAAACTAGAAGATGACTGATGGTAAGTTATAAAACTAGAAGATGACTGATGATTGAGATATAAAACTAGAAGATGACTGATGATTGAGATATAAAATTAGAAGATGACTGATGATTGAAATATAAAACTAGAAGATGACTGATGGTAAGTTATAAAACTAGAAGGTGACTGATGATTGAGATATAAAACTAGAAGATGACTGATTGTAAGTTATAAAACTAGAAGATGAAATATGATTGAGATATAAAACTAGAAGATGACTGATGATTGAGATATAAAACTAGAAGCTGACTGACGATTGAGATATAAAATTAGAAGATGACTGATGATGAGATATAAAACATGAAGGTGACTGATGATTGAGATATAAAACTAGAAGATGGCTGATGATGAGATATAAAACTAGAAGATGGCTGAAGGTAAGTTATAAAACTAGAAGGAGACTGATGATGAGATATAAAACTAGAAGATAGCTGATGATGAGATATAAAACTAGAAGATGGCTGATGATGAGATATAAAACTAGAAGATGGCTGATGATGAGATATAAAACTAGAAGATGGCTGATGATGAGATATAAAACTAAAAGATGGCTGATGGTAAGTTATAAAATTAGAAGGAGACTGATGATGAGATATAAAACTAGAAGATGGCTGATGATGAGATATAAAACTAGAAGATGGCTGATGATGAGATATAAAACTAGAAGATGGCTGATGGTAAGTTATAAAACTAGAAGGAGACTGATGATGAGATATAAAACTAGAAGATGGCTGATGATGAGATATAAAACTAGAAGATGGCTGATGATGAGATATAAAACTAGAAGATGGCTGATGATGAGATATAAAACTAGAAGATGGCTGATGTGAGATATAAAACTAGAAGATGGCTGATGGTAAGTTATAAAACTAGAAGAAGACTGATGATGAGATATAAAACTAGAAGATCACTGATGACCTTCTCAGTGGCCCATATTTTCTTGACCATCGGCACACTAGGGGTGATGTGGTCAGCATCACGCCGGCCGCCTTAACCTTCCCAGATTTGTTTTGGTACTCAATTCATGAGGCTGGGGATCGAATCATGGACCACTGAGCTGGGAAGCCAGTGCACTAACCACTGCGCTACCGTGGCTCCAAGTGTATGAAGTGCTTTTATGCAACCTTCCCACTGATTCTTTGGGGAAAAATGTGGAGTCGGAGTGGATAAGAGGTATTGGCGTCCGCCTCGAATTCTAAAAGTACCGGGTTCGATTCCCAGAAGAGGGAATATAATTTAAGGAAATATTTTTTCAGAACCAGTGGTCCTAATGATGTCATTACACCCCCACCCCCTCCCCCCGGTCTCCTTGGTAGTGAGATTGGATGCCTAGCCTTCTCGGATAAGAGCGAAACAATAGGAGGTCTCGTGTGCAAGTTGCGCGCGTTAGAAATCCCACGGTAGTTGGAAATTGTAAAGAGTACGCCATAACAATTAGAAACCTACCCACCAATAATATTTATTGAATGTGCGATTCCAATATACACACTTTGGAATTTTCGCCGGTGCTACGGAGTTGGTGCACTGTGCTCAGATCCTCCTTGTGTAAATCTAAGGGAGGAGATTGGAACACTGATGGAGTTGTCCGTATGCAATGAAGATAGACCTTAATACCAAAACCAAACCAAATCCCACTGAATCGTAAATTACAACAGTGTTGCCATGCTTTCTTTTTTTTAGAGCAAAGAAATGGACATTAGGGAAAGGTAAACACCAAGAATTTCTTGTTCGCGTAAAGGTAATCCCATAGCTTATACTGCCGTTGGGGGAGTGAAGTGTTCGAGATTTCACTATAGTAGTGTCCAGCATCGAGAGTATCAGTTCCCTTCCTTGTTGCCTTTTCCGTCCCAAACTCACGTACAGTCAGGTACCCATTTACAGCTGTGTGGACTGGAACTTGACGCCACCTTTGGCGCGAGAGGCCAGCTCTTGGCCACTTTGCCAATGGAACGCTCCTTGTAAACGCATTGCCATTAATTATTTATGCAAGGGGACAATACCGTGAATAAACATGCAAGATGCAGGCTTGTTGCCCGTGTGTTACCGGGGGGCCCGAAAGGGGAGCACAGAACAGGAACATTTTAACCTATCAAGCATGTCGTAAACGGCTACTAAGGAAGGCTGGGCATGAGGTCGGCTACCATCTTGTAGAAAATTTAAGTCAACACAACTTGAGCAAATGTGAACAAGTCAACCAAGTAAATTTAAATTCAACTGGATCATCCAAGATGGCATTGGTTCTATATTAATGAGGCTCATGGTGCAGCATAGAGAAAAGCCAAGGGATACGGACGGCATGGAACGACATACAGCGGATGGCACAGTCTCATCATTGATATGTCGCTGAATGTCATGTGGTTACGACCCCTGCATTGTCCACGCTTGACTCAGTTCTCGTTCGCTGTACATCGTAGACCACGGTCTCAGCCTGTTGCATTATAGTTTATGGATACTGTACTATCTCAGTTCAAATGCTTATATAGTATTGAAAGGTAGCCTTCCCTAACTAAAGAGCAGAGTCATCTGCCCATTTACAGATAGGTAAACTGGAATGTAACGCTACCAGGTTTTTGATCGGGGAATACACAATATGCCACGCACTCTTCCTCCTAGTTTTGGACCAGAGAAACTGCTAGAGAAACTGGAGGTCATCGGAATGGCAGAAAAGCCACAGCAAAATCTACATTGTAGACAATACCAAGGAGTCTCCAATGTGGTATTGGCTGCAAAATAGCGAGAAGCTCAGCCACCCTAGTTAAACAACAACAATCCCAATCTGTTGTGGCCCGTTCGGGGTCTGAAATATTTCAAACATTTTCTTTGAAGCCTGAGATGGACAGCCAGAGAGATACATGTAGTTATTTGAGAGCGAACAAATATATCTGTAATGTGAACTGTAACATGATGATGATGATGTCAGTGTGATACAGATATCGAGCATATGTTATAATGATGATGTCAGTGTAATACAGATATCGAGCATATGTTGTAATGATGATGTCAGTGTAATACAGATATCAAGCATATGTTGTAATGGTGATTATTACGCTGATGATGATGATAATACCTTGTAGCGGTATGGCAGCTTGCGTACCCTGACAATCCCCAGAGCTATGCCAGTGGGAGTTTTACTCCTGGTAGGTTTAACCAAGCTGGACTGGTCTGTGTGGGTAGGGGTCAGACAAAAGCTGGTACCCTGGTCCTCCAGGTTGGGGGTTTTAGCATAGGGCTGACACCCCTGTCTATGTAAAAAAAATAATGAAGTTACGGAAACAACATCAAATGAACAAAATTTGCTGCGGAATGGACATTCGGAGTCTGTGGCTCGTATGACTGTCAGTGGTGAAAGCCGAAAGGAAGCCACTGACATGAAAACGGATGTCCTGACCGCAAAACAGGATACAAGAATAGGATTTTGGAATGTCAGGACAATGTACGAGACAGGTAAACTAAGACAGGTCACGGCAGAAATGAGAAACTATAGGTTACACATTCTAGGGATAAGTGAGAGCAGATGGACAGGGGCAGGAAAAGTTAAAACAGCAACAGGAGAAACAGTACTTTACTCTGGAAGAGAGGATGGACAGCACAGTGAAGGCGTAGCCATTATTCTACAGAAAGGGATAGAAAGGACATTACTGGAATGGAAACCCATCAACAACAGACTGATACGATTGAGATTGAGAGGGAGATTCACCAACACTACAATAATACAATGCTACGCACCAACGAATGATAGCGATGAGGAGGTCAAGGATGAATTCTATCAACAACTGCAGAAAGAAATGGAGGACACACCTAGATATGATCTTGTTATAGTAATGGGAGACCTCAATGCGAAAGTTGGTACACACAATACATATAATGAAAGAACAATGGGGAAATGCGGCAGCGGAATAGCAAACGAAAATGGGGATAAGCTAATAAGTTTCTGTAGCATAAACAACCTGGTCATTGGAGGAACACTTTTCCCACATAATGAAATTCACAAGTTAACATGGGAATCACCAAATGGTCGGGACAGAAACCAGATAGACCACATCATGGTTAACGGTAGATGGAGACATGCATTACAAGATGTGAAGGTAAGAAGAGGTGCAGATGTGGGAAGCGATCACCATTTAGTAGTTGCAAAACTGAAAGTGAAACTAAGAAGGGCTGGACCAACTGTAACTACACAGAAAAGGTTTGACATCAGCAAATTGAAGGACCCCCTTACCAGAAAAGCTTTTGCGGCCGACATTAAGAAACGATATCAATTTGCCAAAAGCCAGGAAAAGACATTGACTGATGATATAGACCAGAATTTTAACACCATTTCAACAATATATAAGGAAAGTAGCAAATCATGCTTAGGATTCCAGGAAAGGAAGAAGCAAGACTGGATAACACCAGAAACACTAAACACCATAAAGATGAGAAAGGAAATGAAAAGAAAGAAAACAGAAGCGAAGTTCCCCCAGGTTAAAGCAACTATATAGCGAACAGTACAGTCAACTGGACAGGGAAGTTAAACGCCAAACCCGAGCCAACAAAAGGAATTTCCTAGACGATCTTGCAAAACAGGCAGAAGAGGCAGCACTGAGAAATGAACAAAGCACAGTATACAAAATAACTAAATTCATCAGCGGAAAACAAGGTGCAAACAACATTACATTAGTAAGAGATAAGCAAGGAAATCTCATCAAGACAGCAGAGGGACAGGAAACAAGATGGGCAGAGCACTTCAGAGAAACTCTAAACAAGGAAATACCAGAGACACAATTGAATGTTCCTGAGGCTGAAAACGATCTAGATGTAAATACAGACATTCCATGAAAAGAAGAAATCATCACAGCAATCAAAGGGTTAAAGAACGGTAAAGCTCCGGGCCATGATAACTTAAATGCAGAGCTATTTAAGACGGACCCACTCTATTTTTAACAG
Source organism: Oreohelix idahoensis (assembly GCA_024509875.1). Classification (NCBI taxonomy): domain Eukaryota; kingdom Metazoa; phylum Mollusca; class Gastropoda; order Stylommatophora; family Oreohelicidae; genus Oreohelix; species Oreohelix idahoensis. The sequence continues at coordinate 208,647 of JAMPIV010004062.1, forward strand.
TCATAGACTGGGTGATGCGCCAGACAACAGAGGGCAGTCCAAGAGGAATAAGATGGACTACATTTTCAACATTGGAAGATCTGGAATATGCAGATGACATTGCACTGCTGGCACATTCACATCAACACATCCAGGAAAAAACGGATAGACTTAATAAATTTAGCCAGCAGGTGGGCTTGAACATCAATTTAAAGAAGTCTGAGGTCATGACGCTCAATGTGAGCAACCCTGAGCCCATATCAGTAAGGAATCAGCAACTGGTACAGACAGATACCTTCACATACCTAGGAAGCATAGTAACACCAGACGGTGGGGCAGGCAAAGACATCAACATCAGAATGAATAAGGCAAGAACAGCCTTCTTTAGCCTAAATAACATCTGGAAGTCCTCCCAATACAGCACAAGCACAAAATTAAGATTAAACCAGAGTTGCGTGCTTTCTGTGCTTCTCTATGGTGCGGAATGCTGGAGAGTCACAGAGAAGGAAATGTCAAAATTGTCCTCTTTTCACACAACATGCCTAAGAAAAATTCACTGAATCTTTTGGCCGAATACCATCACCAACCAAGATCTGCTTACTCGTAGCAAGCAAGAGGACATGCATACCATCATAGCTGGCAGACGCTGGAGCTGGGTTGGTCATGTCCTCAGAAGAGACCCCGATGCCATCACAAGAACAGCTATGCTTTGGACCCCTGAAGGAAAGCGAAAGAGAGGCCGACCAAAAACAACTGGCGGAGGACTGTGGAGGCTGAGATGCAAAGAATGAACCAGAGTTGGGGCACTGTACGAAGGATGGCCACCGACCGTGCAAAGTGGAATCAATTTGTTGTTGCCCTACAAGACGCCACTAGGCGTGATGGCCACTGACTGCTTTGACGGTCGGTGGTTAAGGATCGAAGAAGATGATGATAATGGTCAATGTGTGTGTGGGGGCAAATGATAAAGAGAGAATGTTTGCATGAACGATACATTGTGTAGGCCTGTGTGTATGTTAAGTATGAATGAAAACCGGTCAGTCTGGTTTGTACGTGAGTTTGCCTCATGCGGATTGTGGGTCAAAACACGGGAGAATAGTTCAAGGTGCAAAGTGGTTAGTTTTTGGACTGAAAGGTGAACTGGAAGGTTGCATGTAGAGCGGAGAAGATGGCCAGATGTTATGGCTGAATTTTGTTGTTCGGATCTGAAGAAAGAATAACGAATTACTACCTTGGATATTTGAATTTCATATAATATTGGACTTTCATGACATTTTCTTAATACGGTGTTCAGTTTGGGACTAAACTTCGGTGTTGATTAGTTATTCAGGAATGGATGTGACAATTATGGTCTAAGAAGATAGTAAGCATCTTTGAGGATTAATTAATGTGACGGCATGCATCTCCCAGCATGCCTCATGAACCCATGCAGATTCTGAGAATCTTTGAGGAGACTAACAAAGAACAGGACCACTGCTCAGTCAGGCATGTCATAAGAAGTGACTCAATGGAGGCCGTGTATAAGGATGGCAACTTCCTTATGTCAAACAAATAGTTACATAAATGACAGCTACAAGAACACATGCATGTTTTGATGAAGGCTTCCTGTAAGGGAGTTAGATGTTAGTGGTGGCTCTATGCTACGTAAAGTGCGAAAAGGAAAATAAGACATACGTGGACAGATATACACACACACACACACACATAAAAATTGGACTATCTCTTATAAATATAAACACACTGTCTAGCTCTTGCAATCACAGTCAGAGAAACAGAGAGGTGAAAAAAGAATGAACTCAAAAGTTTCTATCTTCATTTTTATTAATTTTAATTCATGTAAATAAATGTTTACAAAAAAAAGGATATGTTCGGACGGATCAAATATATACCAAGTAAAAGTCAAAACACAAAAGAAACTTAACCTCTGAACCTCTACTGTAACTCAGCACATGCTGAGATGGACAATGCAGGAACAGAAAGACACAGGTGAATCAAAGATACAAGGAGATGGGAGGAGAAAGTGGAAGGAAGAGAGGCATATCTAGATACATGGAAAAGGAAGAGAGGTACAAAGACATAAATGAAGAAAGGAGAAAGAGCAGTGGGTTAAAGATATATGAGGTATGGGAGGCAGAGAAACAGATGGAAGACACTTGGGCAGGGTTGTGGAGGCAGCCAAAAAATTTTACTTGCGACTCCTGAAATTTTAAGAGTTCGACTCCGACTAGTCATATGGGATACAATTTGGAGTCGGTATCTGGACATACCGACTTCAACTCCACTACAAAATGACTGACTCCACAGCTCTGTATACAGGGATGGGAAGAGCAGCAGAAGAAAGAGACATCAGAATGGGAGGAAGCCCCATTAAGTCAAAGATACCTGGAGAAGTGACAGTGTATGTAACGTTGGATGAACCTGGACACAGATGGAGCAGATGGCAGAGACCAGAAGAATGGGAACCTTGGGATCACAGATTCATATATCCAAAGGTGATATATCATTCAACAACTGACAGAATACATTCACACACTGCTTAAAACTGCTCACTGGATAGATTCAGCCAATATTAAAACAGAAAGAACAATGTCCACCACGTTAATAGGACAACAAATTTGGTCATAGGAAGACAAATCTGACACCAGTTTAAAGAAAGAAAAAAAGACTCCATTTCTAAATGTTACCAGACAATACAGAATTTCTGTTCTCTACTGGTCTGGAATGGTATATCTAAATACTGTAAAACCATTTATAAACAGACTAACAGGGGGAGTGGGTGGTCTGATAATGCTAACTGTCAGGTACTTCCAAATTGTGTGTGTGTGTGTACAGCATCAGCAAAGACTGTATACATGTCCACCACCTAGCACCCTCTTCACTAATTAACACTCAAGATGATTAATTTGACATTTCCCCACTGCGGACCTAAATTTCAACACTAACAGGTTGTGTTATTTCTTAAATCCATTTATGAGAGGTTTGTTCACAAGAGGTTTTACAGTACTCATAACCTGCAGAGAATATTCTGTCTGTAGTCATTAATATAAATAAACAAGAACAAATATAAATATTATCTAAACAAGAAATAAATAAAACAATAAATATTATAAGGACTTAACAAATTCACACAACAGCCTACATCCTGGCCTGACAAACTATATCAGCTGGATGTGTAAGTGTCCCGCCTCTGAACACCACTTTTCTTGTTCTACATCCAGTAGGAATCAAAGATGACCACATAATCTTATCACTGCTCATAGTTTACTTAGAATCAAACATTAGTAATAATCCAATCATTGCTCATATACTATCAGTGACAGAATCAAGGATGGTTAAGAATCTTATCACTGCTTGTATTTTACTTAGAAACAATCAAGCATGGCCAACAATCTTATCATAGTTTACTTAGAATCAAACATTAGTAATAATCCAATCATTGCTCATATGCTATCTGTGACAGAATCAAGGATGGTTAAGAATCTTATCACTGCTTGTATTTTACTTACAAACAATCAAGCATGGCCAACAATCTTATCATAGTTTACTTAGAAACAAACATTAGTAATCATCCAATCATTGCTCGTATATTATTTGTGATAGAATCAAGGATGGTTAAGAATCTTATCATCGTTTGTATTTTAGTTATAGACATAATCAAACATGCCCAACAGTCTTATGACTGCTCCTATTTGGTTAAACACAATCAAACATGCCCAACAGTCTTATGACTGCTCCTATTTGGTTAAACACAATCAAACATGGCCAACGATCTTATCAGTGCTCATAGTTTACATAGAGATAGAACCCAATATCTGTAACAATCTTATAACTGCTCATAACCCTTCGACAATAAAGTTTGTTGGTTCATATTTTACTTGTGACAGAATCAAAGATGGCCAAAAATCTTATCACTGCTGGTATTTTAGCTAGAGACAATCAAGTATGACCAACAATCTTATCACTGCTTGTATTTTCGTTAGACACAATCAAACACGCCCAACAAACTTATCACTGGTCATATAGTTATAACCAGACCACACTGTCTTTTGTATTTGGACACAGGCCCTATTATAACTGATGGACTCTGTGTCTAGGTGGAACAGAGCACGGCTCATCAAAATTTTATTTTAAAAATAATAAAAAACTGCTCATATTTCAGTTAAACACATTCAAACATGACCTACAACACACACTGCTACGTGGAAAAATTAAAATTTTTGTAGAAAAGTGCTCATTCAACAATCTGATGTGTGAAAATGTATGCACACACGCCTTCTAAAAGTGAAGCAAACTTGGACAATTGGTGAAGAAAAGTTCTTTCCAATACAAAACTAAAAAAATCTGTTACATATACCTGCCTGTCACTTCCAAGTTCTGAAATTTTTTGTTTCTTGAACCCTGTCATGTGACAGACACTCAAAAAGAGTTTTGTATTTTGGACCAAAAAATCCCACAAACTTCATATAATCATCTCTGTTTTCTCTTTTACACTCCTTATGGAGCATGGAACCACCACAGCTGCCAGTACTCTTGCAGACGCCTGCACCAAACATTCACATGCTCCTGCAGTGATATTTTCTGTGGCTATTTGTTTTACATGATGAGGTTGCTAGCCCCGTGTACAAACTCATGTTTGTCATACTGTAATGTCTGAGGGTAGTACTATCCTTTCTTTGGCCTTTTCATGAGCTACATAGGGCACCGTAATCATCTACTGAACAATAATGTCCAAACACTGACAGGATCTTCTTGACATTAACTATCAGACACAGAGAAAGTTTTAACTGGATAAACTGACCAGGCAACAAGAATGAGACACTGACTATCAATGAGTTACAACAAAAGCAACTAGAAAATGACAGAGATGCTTTTATAATATCAATTACTTGAAATAGTCTGCCAAGGTGTTTGGATTAAAGTATGGAAAGTCTCTATCAAAGAGTTTAAATTTTTATACACTTTAAATTGTCTGCCAATGAGATAGGGTATCTATAACTTGGAAATGTCTGTTAACGAGTTGGGGACATCTGTAACATGGAGCTGTCAGTCCAAAATTTGGATACCTATAACATGGAAATGTCTTTCAAAGTATTAGGCTTTCAGTAACTTGGAAATGCCTGTCAAAGTGTTGGGATATCTGTAACTCAGAAATGTCTGTCACAGTATTGGGATATCTGTAACTTGGAGATGCCTGCCAAAGTGTTGGGATATCTGTAACTTGGAAATGTCTGTCAAAGTGTTGGGATATCTGTCACATGAAATGTTTGTCAAAGTATTGGGATATCTGTCACATGGGAATGTTTTACAAAGGATTGGGATATCTGTAACTTGAAAATGTCTTACAAAGTATTGGGATATCTGTCACATGAAATGTTTGTCAAAGTATTGGGATATCTGTCACTTGGAAATGCCTGTCAAAGTATTGGGATATCTGTAACTTGGAAATGTCTGTCAAAGTATTGGGATATCTGTCACTTGGAAATGTCTGTCAAAGTGTTGGGATATCTGTCACACTGAAATGTCAGTCTAAGTATTGGGATATCTGTCACATGGAAATGTCTTACAAAGCATTGGGATATCTGTAACTTGAAAATGTTTGTCAAAGCATTGGGATATCTGTAACTTGGAAATGTCTGTCAAAGTGTTGGGATATCTGTCACATGAAATGTTTGTCAAAGTATTGGGATATCTGTCACATGGGAATGTCTTACAAAGGATTGGGATATCTGTAACTTGAAAATGTCTTACAAAGCATTGGGATATCTGCAACTTGGAAATGTCTGTCAAAGTATTGGGATATCTGTCACTTGGAAATGTCTGTCAAAGTATTGGGATATCTGTCACATGAAATGTTTGTCACAGTATTGGGATATCTGTCACTTGGAAATGCCTGTCAAAGTATTGGGATATCTGTAACTTGGAAATGTCTGTCAAAGTATTGGGATATCTGTCACTTGGAAATGTCTGTCAAAGTGTTGGGATATCTGTCACACTGAAATGTCAGTCTAAGTATTGGGATATCTGTCACATGGAAATGTCTTACAAAGCATTGGGATATCTGTAACTTGAAAATGTTTGTCAAAGCATTGGGATATCTGTAACTTGGAAATGTCTGTCAAAGTATTGGGATATCTGTCACTTGGAAATGTCTGTCAAAGTATTGGGATATCTGTCACATGGAAATGTTTGTCAAAGTATTGGGATATCTGTCACTTGGAAATGCCTGTCAAAGTATTGGGATATCTGTCACTTGGAAATGTCTGTCAAAGTGTTGGGATATCTGTCACACTGAAATGTCAGTCTAAGTATTGGGATATCTGTCACATGGAAATGTCTTACAAAGCATTGGGATATCTGTAACTTGGAAATGTCTGTCAAAGTATTGGGATATCTGTCACTTGGAAATGTCTGTCAAAGTATTGGGATATCTGTCACATGGAAATGTTTGTCCCAGTAATGGGATATCTGTCACTTGGAAAGTGCTGTCCAAGTTTTTGGATATCTGTAACTTGGAAATGTCTGTCAAAGTATTGGGATATCTGTCACTTGGAAATGTCTGTCAAAGTATTGGGATATCTGTCACATGGAAATGTTTGTCAAAGTATTGGGATATCTGTAACTTGGAAATGTCTGTCAAAGTGTTGGGATATCCATAACTTGGAAATGTCTGTCAAAGTATTGGGATATCTGTCACATGGAAAAGTCAAAGTGTTGGGAGATCCATAACCTGGAAATGTCTGTCAAAGTATTGGGATATCTGTCACATGGAAATGTCAGTCTAAGTATTGGGATACCTGTCACATGGAAATGTCTGTCAAAGTGTTGGGATATCTGTCACAGTATTGGAATATCTGTAACTTGGAAATGTCTGTCAAAGTGTTGGGATATCTGTCACCTGGAAATGTCAGTCTAAGTATTGGGATATCTGTCACATGGAAATGTGTTACAAAGTATTGGGATATCTGTAACTTGGAAATGTCTTACAAAGCATTAGGATATCTGCAACTTAGAAATGTCTGTCAAAGTGTTGGGATATCTATAACTTGGAAATGTCTGTCAAAGTATTGGGATATCTGTAACTTGGAAATGTCTGTCAAAGTGTTGGGATATCTGTCATATGGAAAAGTCAGTCAAAGTGTTGGGATATCCATAACTTGGAAATGTCTATCAAAGTATTGGGATATCTGTCACATGGAAATGTCTTTCAAAATATTGGTATTTGTCACTTGGAAATGTCTGTCTAAGAGAGCAAGAAACACAACAAGCAAGAAGTTACAGACTTTCATAAATTGGTGCTTGTGTCAAATAAGGATCGATGCTGTATGACAAGGTCACTAATGTCGAACTGATGACAAGAACCAGACAAATGCCAGTGAAACAAGAGATGAGAAGAAGATGGTGGTGATGGATGGAACTCACACTGAGGAATCCTACTAACAGTATTAAAAGGCAGTCCTTGTTCAGGAATCCCCCAGAGCAAGAAAGGTAGAGGGAGACTGGAAAACATGAGACAGAAATGAAAGGGACGGGTAAGACATGGAAAGATCTGGAATTTAAGGCATAGGACAGGAGGACTTGGTAGGAGTTGGTTCAAATCTTCCCGGGAAGCTTTTGGGCAACGTTTGATGATTACATCCTGAAACTGCCAAACATTTTGGACAAATGACGGAACACTCTGAACACTGTGTTAGGATATATTGCTACAAAGACAATCAGTGAAACACGACAGAACATGAACAGGCATCCGGGATACAAAAAATGTGTTCCATCATCACTCATGGGTATGGTTTTATTGGTGAGGTTGGTGGAGGCAAGGATGAGGCGTTGTCACCGAAGACGTTGGAGTAGGAATTCTTGAGAAACTGGACGTAGTTCTGCATGGAACGGTTCGAGGACTGGCACTGCTCTAGTCGGTCTTTAAGGTCATACAGTCTAGAATTAAACTTGCGTTCATTCTGTGGGAAAAAAAAACAAAAAACAAAACAAGTCAAGAGAAATGAACAGGGTGGTTCAAAGGTCACCCCCTATCAAATTAATTTATATGAAACTACTATCAAGATTTAAAAAAAAGAAAAAAGTTAAATGTAGTCCTATAGCAGATACTACTGTAGGGGAGTAAAGTGTTACAGACTAGGTCCAATATTGAGAGGTGGGGTGACCAATACTCTTTCTCGCTGTCTTTTCCTTCCCTAACTCAAAGAGCAGAGTCAGGTACCCATTTACAGCTGGGTAGACTGAAGCATCAGTATCATGATTCAAACCTGGCACCTTTGCCACAAGAGACCAGCGCTCTAACCACTCTGCCAATCGGGCGCTCAAAATAAAGAGAATTGAATTCCATCTTAATAACATAAAACTCACAACTTAGACCAAAGCTGCAGTATATAAAGCCTTCGTCACCAGCACACTGCTGTATGGCAGCAAGACATGGACAACTTAAGCTAAGCAAGAAAGAAGGCTCAATACCTTCCATCTACGGTGTGTACGTCGCATTCTCGGTATTTTGTGAAAAGACAAAGTGACTGATGTCGAAGTGTTGTCACGTGCTGGCCTTTAGAGCATGTATAAACTGTTTAAACAGTGCAGACTATGCTGGCTTGGCCACATCCGCCACATGGAAGATGGTAGCATCCCGAAAGATATCTTCTACAGACAATTGGCAGATGGCAAAAGAACAGTTGGGCGACTACAGCTGAGATTCAAAGATGTGTGCAAGAGAGACATGAGGGCACTGGACATAAATCCAGCAACGTGGAAGGATGAAGCTGCCGATCGCACCAAGTGGCGATGCTATCTACGACATCACCTCATATTAGGTGAAATGAGGCTCTCACAACAAGCAGAAGAGAGGAGAAAACGTCAAAAGAAACACCAGGAAAATAAGCAGCTGAAGGCTATCACCTCAAGGGGCGCATTCCCATAGTCAGTTATGACTGCAGGGGCTATTATAACATATAAAATGATGTGTCACATAAACATTATAGCTCCATATGAGATCCAGCCTATTCAACAAATGACTTCATAGCGAGCAGCAATTTTTTGTTGTCTGTTGTAATGTTCGTTTACAGGCCATTTTAGATGTTATTTCATTTTATTTCCTGAATTTTTTTTTCACGAAAATTAAACTTTTTTAATCTAATGGGAGCTATCTCTCCATATTCTAACATTTGTTTTGTGCATATCCGGCTGACACAAATCAGAATATAGAAATGTAAAAATGCGGAGTGATTTTTCAGTCACCCAGTGTAACGTCAAGGATAAGATGAGGTGCACTGAAAGAAAGGCATGATGGTGGTGATGATAATAACAACAACGATCACAATAACAGCAATCATCATCATCATATCTTTCAGCTTCCTGTGGACCACAAGTTCTCAGCAAAGTCAGGCCAAGTTCTCAGCAAAGACAGGCCAAGTTCTCAGCAAAGACAGGCCAAGTTCTCAGCAAAGACAGGTCAAGTTCTCAGCAAAGTCAGGCCAAGTTCTCAGCAAAGACAGGCCAAGTTCTCAGCAAAGACAGGCCAAGTTCTCAGCAAAGACAGGCCAAGTTCTCAGCAAAGACAGGCCAAGCTCTCAGCAAAGACAGGCCAAGTTCTCAGCAAAGACAGGCCAAGTTCTCAGCAAAGACAGGCCAAGCTCTCAGCAAAGACAGGCCAAGCTCGCAGCAAAGACAGGCCAAGTTCTCAGCAAAGACAGGCCAAGTTCTCAGCAAAGACAGGCCAAGCTCTCAGCAAAGACAGGCCAAGTTCTCAGCAAAGACAGGCCAAGTTCTCAGCAAAGACAGGCCAAGCTCTCAGCAAAGACAGGCCAAGCTCTCAGCAAAGACAGGCCAAGCTCTCAGCAAAGACAGGCCAAGTTCTCAGCAAAGACAGGCCAAGTTCTCAGCAAAGACAGGCCAAGTTCTCAGCAAAGACAGGCCAAGTTCTCAGCAAAGACAGGCCAAGTTCTCAGCAAAGACAGGCCAAGTTCTCAGCAAAGTCCTGATTTGTCCATATTGCTGTTGGGGCTTTTATTTCTTAACTCTTTAAGTCCCAATCGACTTTATAAAGGCTCAGGGGTTAGACGCGCTTGGCCAAATCGACTTTAAAAAGCCTTTAGTATATGTGCCTCTGTTTGAGACTGTTTCTAATTATAACTACCCACAAAGTCATTTCCGACTGCAAGTACATTCTTTTAAATACCGCACGTGTTTAAGAGTGAACGTGTTTCTGTTTTGAGATATTTATTTTAGATTTTTAAAGCGATTTTTTTAAGCGCATATCCTCCATTTTACCTTGAATAACTAATCATTTTTTTAAAGCGCATATCCTCCATTTTACCTTGAATAACTAATCATTTTTCAATGAAAGCTTTTATACTTGTAGCACAAGAGTAAAGTACATCCAATTACCTTCAGTTTCATATACAACAACAAAATTATTTATGCATATGAACATTAAAAAAAATTATTTTCAAACAACAACAATAAAAACGCACTGGGGTGGCCATTTTTGCTTGGGCCAAACCCACTTTTTTGCTTGGGACTGAAAGAGTTAAAGTATCTCTACAAGATGGGGTAACTAGTTCCATGCCCAACCCCCCCTCAGTTGCCTTGTATAACATGCATGGCAGGTAAAAGTATTACCATTCTTTCCTCTCCTTACGGGTCCCAGTAAAACATCATCATCATTTTTCTTTGTGCTCCTTACAGAGCAAGGAACCACCACTACAGCTGGTCCTCTTACAGGAAGCCTGCACCAAGCAGCCACATACTCTTGTTGTGGTAGTTCCTGTGGCAATGTTTGACATAATGAGGTTGCCAGCCTCATGTACAACCTCATATTAGTCGTCTAACGTACAAGGGGAGTAATCCTAGTCTATCTTTGTCTCATCAGACTCTCAGAAACTACAGGGTCTCAGTTGTTGTTGTTGTTTTTTTGTAACTACAGCTGCTGAGCTTGTCACTCTTTAGCAGTCAATGTCAAGCTGAAGAAAGTGCATGTGTTCTGTAGCTGTTGAGTGATGCTGTATGGAGTGTTTGTGTTTGTTGGGGAGCCTGGCAACAGCTGTCTTACTTTCTGTGGAGTCCCCTGGGCAGGTCAGCAACATATGCTGAACTGTCTCAAATGGATGGGTACAGTTGTGGCAGTTAGGCCCAGTAAAGCATAGTGTCTTAATAACAGTCATAATGGTAGTTATACAACTGATAATGATGATAACATCATTAAGAACAATAGTAATGTCAAAACTGAACAGCTTATTTAAGAACACAACAGCTTATATAAAAACAGAACAGCTTATATAATTACAGATAAGCTTATATTAAAAACAGATCAGCTTATATAAAAACAGGGGACCTAAAGATGCAGCAATAGAGAATGCAGTCTGCGACCCATAGCTTGACTGCTTGCATCAGGGTCAGCGAACCAGAGCTGACCAAGACCCTACTCCACCTCCACGTGGTGGTCCTGGAAACAGGCTGCATCACTGCAGTCTGGCTGAGAGAGTAGGGATCAAAGAGGAAAGGCAAACCCAGTCCCAAAAAATACTGTGCTGAAGTCGGATGTGTCGGCCGAAAGGTGCAGATATCGTAGCTCCGGTGTAAACAGACACAACGCAACCAACGTCCTTTTCAGGACGAACGAGGAAGAAGAAGAAGAATATAAAAAGAGAACAACTATAAGAAAAGAACAACTTATAAAAAAACGGAACAGTTTATATAAAAACTGAACACTTTATATAAACACAGAACGGCTTATATAAAAATTGAACAGCTATAAAAACAGAACAGCTGTTCAGACAGAAAGAATAGGAAAATGCCCCCTTGGTCAAGCCGTAAACATTAGTCACTAATGCAAGCTTAAGCATAGGGCTGACAAAGTCATCTTGTAAAATAAATTGGTAAAATATTAAGTTTCTCTGTACATATTTCCACACTCAGTATGACATACACACAGAACAATGGAATATGTTCACACAATATGCAAGCAGGGGTGCAGAAACATACACAAAGGAAAAAAAAAAGGAAATTGTTTCCCCCAATAAGTCAATCAATCAATACCCTTTAGCTCCCCAAGGAGCATAGGCCTTCAACAAACACATGCCAAGTCTTCCTGTCCTGTGCCATCCACTCAAGTTCTTTCCATGTTTTCCTCATCATTTTCACCTGTTTCCAGTTCTCTTCTCCATGTATTTTTTGGTCTACCTCTGCCTCTCTTTCCCTGTGGATTCCAGAACAAGGACTGCCTTGTAATGCTATCAACAGGTTTCCTCAATGTGTGTCCTACCCATCGCCAGCGTCTTCTTCTCAATTCTTGTTCCACTGGCACTTGTCTGGTTCTTGTCATCAATTCCACATTTGTGACTTTGTCATACCATTTCAGTCCTTCTATTCTACGCAAGCACCCGTTTATAAAAGTGTGTAGCTTTTTGGTTGTTGTTTTTGTTGTTCTCCATGTCTCAGAGCCATACAATAGGACTGACTTCACATTTGAGTTGAAGATTCTTATGTTCGTGTTGGACTTGATTTCTCTTGTTCTCCATATGTTTCCCAATGCAATGAAAGCTCCTCTTGCTTTTTGTATTCTTATTTTGATATCACTGTCCCTCCAACTTTGTCTATATTACTTCCAAGATATGTGTACAATTCTACATCTTTTAGTGGTGTTTCTTCAAGTTCAACCTTGTTATCATTTCTTGCATTTATTCTCATAATCTTTGTCTTTTCCCTGTGTATTTTCAGGCCCACTTGTTGTGACCTCTCATCGAGAATTTTCATTTTCTCTTGCATCTGATTATGGTTATGGGACAGAAGAGCCAAGTCATCTGCAAAATCCAGATCATCAAGCTGTTTAGTCAGATTCCACTGGATTCCATTTCTGTTGTGAGATGTCGATGTTTTCATAACCCAGTCTATTGCTAGTAAGAAAAGAAATGGAGACAAGAGGCATCCCTGTCTCACTCCCGTTCTAATCCTAAGCGGTTCTGTAAGTTGTTCTTCATGAAGAACTCTACATGTCATGTCTTCATAGGTCTTCTTTATTAAGTTAATGATCTTCATGGGAACTCCATAATGCCTCATCAATTTCCAAAGTGATTCTCTGTCTACACTGTCAAATGCCTTTTCATAGTCCACGAATCCAATGTATAGCGGTGAATTCCATTCCAGACTTTGTTCAACTATTATTCTCAATGTGGCTATCTGGTCTGTACCCCCAATAAGGCACAGGTAAAAACATACATAAAAAAATAAACACTTTCCCGCAATCAGGCACAGGTAAAAACATACAGCAAAAAAATAAACACTTTTCCACAATCAGGCACAGGCAAAACATACAGAAAAACCACAATCAGGCACAGGTAAAACATACATAAAAAAACCACAATCAGGCACAGGTAAAATATACAGAAAAGAAATAAACACTTTCCTACAATCAGACACAGGGAAGAACACACAGAAAAAATAAACACTTTCTCACAATCAGGCACAGGGAAGAACACACAGAAAAAAAAACACTTTCTCACAATCAGGCACAGGTAAAATATACAGAAAAAAATAAACACTTTCCCACAATCAGACACAGGGAAGAACACACAGAAAAAAATAAACACTTTCTCACAATCAGGCACAGGTAAAACATACAGAAAAAAACCACAATCAGGCACAGGTAAAATATACAGAAAAAAACAAACACTTTCCCACAATCAGACACAGGGAAGAACACACAGAAAAAATAAACACTTTCTCACAATCAGGCACAGGGAAGAACACACAGAAAAAAAAACACTTTCTCACAATCAGGCACAGGTAAAATATACAGAAAAAAAATAAACACTTTCCCACAATCAGACACAGGGAAGAACACACAGAAAAAAATAAACACTTTCTCACAATCAGGCACAGGGAAGAACACCCAGAAAAAAATAAACACTTTCTCACAATCAGGCACAGGTAAAACATACAGAAAAAACCACAATCAGGCACAGGTAAAATATACAGAAAAAACCACAATCAGGCACAGGTAAAATATACAGGAAAAAAAAACACTTTCCCACAATCAGACACAGGGAAGAACACACAGAACAAAATAAACACTTTCTAACAATCAGACACAGGGAAGAACACACAGAAAAAAATAAACACTTTCTCACAATCAGACACAGGGAAGAACACACAGAAAAAAATAAACACTTTCTCACAACCAGACACAGGGAAGAACACAGAAAAAAATAAACACTTTCTCACAATCAGGTACAGGTAAAAACATACAGAAAAAGACACATACTCCCACATTGATAGAAGACAATGGAAATATAATTTGGAATAGATAGAGATCGTTACCTCCTCTTTCTCTCGTTTCAGCCTTATCTGATCAGCTCGCAGCTGGCTCAATTGTGCTTCTAAGTCAACAATTCGAGTCTGGTATGTCCGTTCCTGCAGAAGAAGCCAGCATAAAAGAAATATATAGATCAATCAGTCGAATGTTAAAAAAACAGTCAAGAAATGTTTCAACAAATGACAAAAACAAAAAAATCTATATTTTTTTGCTATAGCGCACGTTCAAGAACTTCCTTTCTGCTATGATGTCTCACATATCGAGTAGTTTTCTGACATCACAAAAAAAAAAAAAAAAAAATGAAACTTGATGTCCCATTGATATTTCTGTTGGTTACTTTAACTACAGCGTCCAACTGATCGAGTGGTTAGAGTGCTGGTCTATCACGGCAAAGGTGTTGGGTTCGATTCATGGTATCAACATGCTTCAGTCTGCTCAGCTGTAAATGGGTAATATTTTGCACTTGAATTAGGGAAGGAAAAGGCAGCGAGGAAGGGAACTGGTCACCCCACCTCTCGAAGCTGGACCTAGCATAGGGAAGTCTCTAACACTCAACTCCCCTACAGCAGTACCTGCAATGAGACTACCTTTTAGTTTAACTAACAAGAACAACATCAGCCCCCGTCATGTTTGGGCCGAATCATTTTTATTTATTTTTGAATGCACTGAATAACTCTCCACCCGTGTGTTACCGGGGCCCGAAAGGGGAGCAAAGAATAGTAACACTGTCCCCTGCCAAGCATGTCGTAGAAGGCGACTAAGGAGGGTTGGGCATGGGGCCGGTTACCCCATCCTGTAAAAAAAATTTAAACCACAAAAAACTTCAACAAATATGGACAAGTCAAATAAAGAAAATAAAACACAGCCATCCAAGACAGGGGAAGGTCCTCTCGCGGGGAGGCGTATGATGCAACACAGAGAAAGCCGAAAGGAGTCTGTGTTGCTGACTAACCTTCTTTCTTCTAGGAGAACTTCCAGATTTGGCACCTGGAATGTTCGGACATTGAACGAACAAGGGAAAGTGGCACAAGTAGCAGCAGAAATGAGGGAATACAAAATCGAGGTTCTGGGAATGTGTGAAACAAAGTGGAAGGGGGTAGACAGGAAGAAACTCATCACAGGTGAATTGGTGCTGTCCTCAGGACACGAAGACGAAAGTTCACACCACAGTGAAGGGGTAGCTCTTATGTTATCTAAAGAAGCACAGAAAGCACTCATTGAATGGGAAGCTGTGGGACCCAGAATAATAACAGCTATTTTCAAAACAGCTAAAAAGAAAATTCATGTCAATGTCATCCAATGTTATGCACCAACTAATGACAAAGAAGAGTCTGTGAAAGAAGCATTTTATACTAAACTACAGGAAATTATGGATAAAGTAAAAAGAAGAGACATCACAATTTTGATGGGTGACATGAATGCAAAGATAGGTACAGTCAATACTGGATTTGAAGAAGTCATGGGAAAACATGGGCTAGGAGTAATGAATGAAAATGGAGAACTATTCGCAAACTTCTGTGCTTCAAATCAACTGGCTATAGGAGGAAGCATGTTTCCACATAAGAGAATACACAAGGCAACATGGATATCACCAGACCATAGAACAGAAAATCAGATCGATCATATATGCATAAAGAAGAAGTTTAGATCATCATTGCAGGATGTAAAGGTATATAGAGGAGCAGATGTGGCATCAGATCACCATCTTCTGATAGCCAAAGTAAAAATGAAACTCAAGAGATATGCAACAATGCAAAATTATAGACAACAGTTTTAATGTAGGACAGCTAAGAAATCAAGAAACAAGAGACAAATTTGCGGTCACAGTATCCAACAAATTCCAAGTGCTCCAACAGTTGGAAGATGTAGAGAATACAGAAGACTATTGGCAGCAGGTCAAAACGGTATGGAAGGAGACATGTGAAGAAATACTGGGGAAAAGGGAAAGACAACAAAAAGCATGGATAACAACAGAAACCATCAATAAGATAAAAGATAGAAAAAACAAGAAAGCAGAGTTAAACACAAGCAAAACCAGAAGTTCCAAAGCCAAGGCTCAAGAAGTGTACACAGAAGCAAACAAAGAAGTAAAAAGAAGTATCAAAAGAGACAAGAGGAAGTATATTGAGGAGTTGGCAAGAGAGGCAGAAGATGCTGCAGCCAAAGGAAATATGAGAGAACTGTATAGCAGCACAAAGAAGCTAACAGGGAAATACAAGCAAACAAGTTGCCTCATAAAAGATAAGAATGGGAAACTGCTCAGCAATATACAAGAGCAAATGAAGAGGTGGACAGAATATTTTGGGGACCTTCTCAATAGACCAGCTCCACAAAACCCGCCGGACATCCAGCCAGCAGAAGAAGAGCTACAAATTAACGGTGAAAGACCAACGAAGGAAGAAATAAAGAAAGCCATAAAGCTTCTAAGAGATGGAAAAGCGTCTGGACCTGATGGCATTCCAGCAGAGGCCATCAAAGCAGATATCGACACGGCTACAGAGATGTTATATAAATTACTTGGTAAAGTCTGGGAAAAAGAAGAGATACCAGCAGAATGGAAGGAAGGATATCTGGTTAAGTTGCCTAAGAAGGGAAATCTACAAGAGTGCACAAATTATATAGGAATAATGTTACTATCAGTGCCAGGAAAGGTATTGAACAGGATTATCCTTGAGAGATTAAAGGAGTCCATAGACAAGAAATTGAGAGATGAACAAGCAGGTTTTCGACAAAACAGATCATGTACAGACCAGATAGCCACTTTGAGAATAATAGCTGAACAAAGTCTGGAATGGAATTCACCACTATACATCGGATTTGTGGACTACGAAAAAGCATTTGACAGTGTGGACAGAGAATCACTTTGGAAATTGATGAGGTATTATGGAGTTCCCCTGAAAATCATTAATTTAATAAAGAAAACCTATGAAGACATGACGTGCAGAGTTCTTCATGAAGGACAGCTTACAGAACCATTTGGGATAAGAACAGGAGTGCGACAGGGATGCCTCTTGTCTCCATTTCTTTTCTTGCTGGCAATAGATTGGGTTATGAGATCATCGACAACACACAACAGAAATGGAATCCAGTGGACTCTGACTAAGCAGTTGGATGATCTGGATTTTGCTGATGATTTGGCTCTCCTGTCCCATAACCGTAATCAGATGCAGGACAAATTGAAAACACTCGATGAGAGGTCACAGCAATTGGGTCTGAAAATACACAGGGAAAAGACAAAAATAATGCGAATAAATGCAGGTAATGAAAACAGGGTTGAACTTGAAGAAACGCCAATACAAGATGTAGAATCATACACATATCTTGGCAGTAATATAGACAAAGTTGGAGGGACAGACAGCGATATCAAAATAAGAATACAAAAAGCAAGAGGAGCTTTCATTGCATTGGGAAATATATGGAGATCAAGAGAAATAGGATCCAACACGAAAATAAGAATCTTCAACTCAAATGTGAAGTCAGTCCTATTGTATGGCTCGGGGACATGGAGAACAACAAAGACAACAACCAAAAAGCTACAGACTTTCATAAATGGGTGCTTGCGTAGAATAGAGGGATTAAAATGGTATGACAAGGTTACCAATGTGGAACTGATGACAAGAACTGGACAAGTGCCAGTGGAACAAGAGATGAGAAGAAGACGATGACGATGGATAGGACACACACTGAGGAAACCTGTTGATAGCATTACAAGGCAGTCCTTGTTCTGGAACCCCCAGGGCAAGAGAGGCAGAGGAAGACCAAGAAGTACATGGAGAAGAGAGTTGGAAACAGAGGTGAAAATGATGAGGAGAACATGGAAAGAACTTGAGATGATGGCACGTGACAGGAGGACTTGGCATGTGTTTGTTGAAGGCCTATGCTCCTTTGGGAGTGGAGGGTTATGAATGAATGAATGAATAACTCTCTCTTTCTCGTCACCTGTCCCCGACAAAGAATTTACAGCTGTAATGTAAGCAATTTTCTTTGTCCTTTATCCTAACAAGAAGTATTATCTATCTTTGTTTACACAGCCACTAGTGGAAGATTGTCTCCACCTGACAAAAGAAAACAGATGCAGTACAAACTGTTGTCCCTTGTATGTTCCTGGGGGCATTCCCCATGTATGTTCCTGGGGGCATTGCCTCTTGTATGTTCCTGGGGGCATTGCCCCTTGTATGTTCCTGGGGGTATTGCCCCTTGTATGTTCCTGGGGTAATTGCCCCTTTTATGTTCCTGTATCATTGCCTCTTGTATGTTCCTGGGGGAATTGCCCCTTGTATGTTCCTGGGGGTATCTAAGAAGACATAGAAAGAATAGGACTATCAGGTATGTCGTCAAAGGTGACTATAGTGAAGGTATGCTAAGTGGCTGGCAACCCCATTATATAAAACAAATTGCTCCAGAAACCACTCATGCAGGATCACAGGCTTCTAGCAATAGGAGGTCAGCTGCGATGGTGGCTCCATGCTCCGTACAAGAGAAAAATGAAATGATGAAGAAAAAAAAACAAATACAAACCTTTGACAAGTATCTGTCTCTAGCTTGCTCATTCTGTCTCCGGTTGTCTGTCAGCGCATTTTCTAACTGTCGAGTCAGGCTGGCATTTTCTCTGGCTTTCTCTTCTAGCCTCAGCTGTTTGAAAAAAAAATTTAGTTTAAGTGACATCAAAGTAATATGGCATCACAGCCTCGTCAACAGCAGCTAGGTCACATTTTGATAAAGTAAACAAACTCCAAAACCAAGCAGAGTTTATCATAACATGGGCCCTAAATTCCATGAAAATCAACAATATGGAAAACATTACATGGCTACAGTCAATGAAGTACAGATGAGACAACAGAATCTTACAACAAGCTGACAACATCAAAGTAAACCAGATGTCTGATACAATTTCAGTAATGCTACAAGTTTTTTTCTATCAATGCTATCTAGTTTTTTTTTCTCTCTTGTTTTAATAGTAGTGTGTTAATATTTACTGCCTATTGAACAATTAATTCACACTTCAACTGTTCAATAGACAGCAAATATTACACAATGCTTTAAAAAAAAAAAAGACTAGATATAGCAGTATACTACGATTTAGTTAAAGACCAAAATTACACATGTGGTGCAAGCAAAAGTGTTAGGCTGTAGACCGGCCAGATAGCTGATCAGCATACTTGCAGGATCAACATAAATGCACGACTGACCAACAGAAAATATCATACCAGAAATGATTGTTAGAATCAAAACTTCTGTGGAGCAAACCATAAAAATAAAAAAAATAATTCAACAATAACACTAAGCATCTAGAGGAATAACACAGAACATCACAGACAACTTACTTACTTACTTAGTCGTTCCCCTTCTACCGTGAGGTGTAGAGGTTTGGAAGAGAGAGCGCCAGACTATTCTATCGGCTGTCTTCCTCCTGGCCTGGTTCCATTCTAGTCCTCGGTCCTTCAAAGATTGTCTAATGTTGTCCTCCCAGCGGACTACATCACAGACAAACTCAAAATAATTCATAATGTATAAAAAGGTGTCTTGATATAACCAAAAGATCCATGCATATGATTAATGGTTGAAAGGATTGTGCTGTGTGGAAACGTAGCGAACACCAAAGGAAATAATACATACAAACTGGCAAGGCTGACATGTGCAAAGAGTCTGACCATACGCAATCTGCTCTTTTACACATGACAACAAACAGACAGATGACTACACACAGACAAATGACTACACACAGACAGATGACTACACACAGACAGATGACTACACACAGACAGACAGACTGACCGATTCTTGGTGAAGCGCCTCCTGCAGTTTAGCCTGGCTAGTCTGTAGTTCCAAATTCTTGTCTTCTAGCTCTCGCAGACGCCTGTTGAAAATGATACATGTAGTAATATAATGACAGGGATATATGTGTTGATGATAGGCCATAAAAGTGTATCTATCCTGAAGTTTCTTGAGAAGTATTATCAGCATAAAAGTTTCTTCTTTTAAACAAAAAATAAAAATGATGCGGTATATTTTCCTTTAATCTGCGACCTACTTAATTTCTCTACCTAATCTCTATCTGCATTCTTTTCCACCTTATTCTCAGAGCGTCCGTTTGGCTAAGTGGGTAGAGCACTTTCATCTTGCTGCACAGTTACCAGGTTCCAGGATGGAAACCTCGTAGCGTCATGCTCGAGTCTACCCTGCCAGCTGTAAATGGGTACCTGACTCTGCTCCTGAGTTAGAGACAGCAAAGGCAGCAAGGAACTGGTCAACTCACCCCATACCTAGTATGGTGGTCTCTTAACACTTTACTTCCTTATTGGTCCAGCCATGCGATTCTAAATAAGGGGTACTTGCTTTTATTGTTACTTACTTCAAATTTGATTTTCTTTGTTTTTGTTTGCATGTCCTTGAGGAAGGCGTTGTGGCTGCAACCTAGGTTTTTTTTTCTCCACCTTAGTACGGGAAAGTAACAAGAAAAGGAAACGGCCAAATTATCCTCTTTCCACACAACCTGCCTAAGGAAAATTCTTTGAATTTTTTTGGCCGAATACCATCTCCAACCAGGAACTGCTTACACGGTGCAGTCAAAAAGGCATGCACACCATCATTGCAGGCAGACGCTGGAACTGGGTTGGCCATGTCCTCAGAAGGGACCCTGATACCATCACCAGAACTGCTATGCTATGGACCCCAGAAGGACGGCGAAAGAGAGGCAGACCAAAGACAACCTGGCGGAGAACAAGTGGAGATCGAGATACACAGCATGAACCAGACTTGAGGCATGGCACAAAGGGTGGCCACCGACTAAGCAAAATGGGGACAGTTTGTTGCTGCCTTACAAGACACCACTAGGCGTGATGGCCACTGACTGCTATGTCAGTCAGGGGCTAAGGATAAGACTCCACCTTAATCTCAAATAACAGTATCTGCTATGGCACACCTTTACCTTATTCCCTATTTCATTACATTTTCTCCATTTATTTACTGCTCAAATGCCCCATTAACTATGATTCCGCAACTTTTTTCCACCCTGTGCCGTAATTTTAGTTCATGATAGACTAAAAACAACACTGACGTTGTTTTGGCACGGGTGTCGAATCTGACCAACGCTCTGAGCGTTGTTTTGGCACGGGTGTCGAATCTGACCAACGCTCTGAGCATTGTTTTGGCACGGGTGTCGAATCTGACCAACGCTCTGAGCGTTGTTTTGGCACGGGTGTCGAATCTGACCAACGCTCTGAGTGTAGTTTTGGCACGGGTGTTGAATCTGACCAACACTCTGAGCGTTGTTTTGGCACGGGTGTCGAATCTGACCAACGCTCTGAGCGTTGTTCCGGAGTCAAAGAGTTAAGCACTGTGCCCCATGCAGTCCCCAGGGGTCTCCGTGGAGACAGGGAAAGAATAAGCCTACTGCTCTTTCAGACATGTCATAAGAGGCGGAGTTAGATGAGGTCATGCATGGGGTTGACGACCTCATCATGTAACACAAACTGCTACAGAAACCATCACTACAGGAGCACATGAATGTTTTGGTGCAGGCTTCCTGGCAGGGTGGCCACATGCTGCAGTGGTTCCATGCTCTATAAGGAACATACATGGTAATGATGATGATGACACAGTGTGCTAAGGAGTTTTCATTCCAATGTGAGTTGTGTAGCTTTGGCTAGTACTACTTCATTTGTTCAGAATTTTCTTAAGACTATTTATAACATTGTAATACTAATGCAGGTAATGATAACAGGGTTGAACTTGAAGAAGCACCAATACAAGATGTAGAATCGTACACATATCTTGGCAGCAATATAGACAAAGTTGGAGGGACAGACAGTGATATCAAAATAAGAATACAAAAAGCAAGAGGAGCTTTCATTGCATTGGGAAATATATGGAGATCAAGAGAAATCGGATCCAACACGAAAATAAGAATCTTCAACTCAAATGTGAAGTCAGTACTTATTGTGCGGCTCTGAAACATGGAGAACAACAAAGACAACAACCAAAAAGCGGGAGCCCCGCTAGCGTAGTGGTTACAACACCGCTCTGGCGACCGGGTGATACAGGATCAAACCCGGGCGACGGCATTTGAGGATTTTTCGTCGACCGGGATTTGGACTGGATTAACTCGAGACCTGGCGAGGACATTTGAAGAAGTGTCGTCGACCAGGGACTGGCGGCTCCTGAGCCGACCCAGCTGCAATGGGTACCTCCGAAATCGGCGAGTATTTGCCTGAATGGCGAGGGACATTTGTCTCTGTACAAGAAATAAAGGGATACTCACGTAAAATCAATGTCAGGTTAGACATAAATGATAACCTGAGATTTCGCCTCGAGTATTAGCGGGCGAACGCAAAAAAAACAAAAAAAAAAACCAAAAAGCTAGACTTTTATAAATGGGTTCTTGCGTAGAATAGAAGGATTAAAATGGTATGAGAAGGTTACCAACGTGGAACTGATGACAAGAACCAGACAAGTGCCAGTGGAACAAGAGATGAGAAGAAGATGATGGCGATGGATAGGACACACACTGAGGAGACCTGTTGACAGCATTACAAGGCAGTCCTTGTTCTGGAACCCCCAGGGCAAGAGAGGCAGAGGTAGACCAAGAAGCACATAGAGAAGAGAACTAGAAATAGGTGAAAATGATGAGGAGAACGTGGAAAGAACTTGGCATTGATTTGTTGAAGGCCTATACTCCTCTGGGAGTGAAGGGTTATGATGATGAGTACTAATACTTCAGCTAATACTACTAAAACTAATACTACTAATACTAGCTGTCAACTATCTCTCTGAATGTACATGATTACTGAGAATGTTTTCAGAATGCTCAAACCTCTCCAAAGTTTCATATTTGGACTGCAAAGATTTGTTGGAATCCTGTGAGTCGGTGCACTTGTTTCTGAACTGGTCCAATGATTGCGAGTGGTACTCAAGCTGTGGAGATATAAAAGTCATATTTGTTACAAACTAATGACAAGAACAATCAACTAATTATACTGGTAATTGACAAACTACAAGAACAATCAACTAATCATTCTGGTAATGGACCAACTACAAGAACTAGCCATAATGGTAATGGACAAACTACAAGAACTAACCATACTGGTAATGGACTAATTACAAGAACTAGCCATACTGGTAATGGACAAACTACAAGAACTAGCCATACTGGTAACAGACAAACTACAAGAACTAGCCATAATGGTAATGGACAAACTACAAGAACTAGCCATACTGGTAATGGACAAATTACAAGAACTAGCCATGCTGGTAATGGACAAACTACAAGAACTAGCCATGCTGGTAATGGACAAACTACAAGAACTAGCCATGCTGGTAATGGACAAACTACAGGAACTAGCCATGCTGGTAACTGACAAACTACAAGAAGTAGCCATGCTGGTAATGGACAAACTACAAGAACTAGCCATACTGGTAATGGACAAGCTACAAGAACTAGCCATAATGGTAATGGACAAATTACAAGAACTAGCCATACTGGTAATGGACAAACTACAAGAACTAGCCATACTGGTAATGGACAAATTACAAGAACTAGCCATGCTGGTAATGGACAAACTACAAGAACTTGCCATGCTGGTAATGGACAAACTACAAGAACTTGCCATGCTGGTAATGGTAAACTACAAGAACTAGCCATGCTGGTAATGGACAAACTACAGGAACTAGCCATGCTGGTAACTGACAAACTACAAGAACTAGCCATGCTGGTAATGGACAAACTACAAGAACTAGCCATGCTGTTAATGGACAAACTACAGGAACTAGCCATGCTGGTAACTGACAAACTACAAGAACTAGCCATGCTGGTAACTGACAAACTACAAGAACTAGCCATGCTGGTAATGGACAAACTACAAGAACTAGCCATTCTGGTAATAGACTAATTACAAGAGCTAGCCATATTGGTAATGGACAAACTACAAGAACAATCAACTAATCACTGGTAATGGACAAACTACAAGAACTAGCCATTCTGGTAATAGACAAACTACAAGAGCTAGCCGTATTGGTAATGGACAAACTACAAGAACAATCAACTAATCACTGGTAATGGACAAACTACAAGAACTAGCCATACTGGTAATGGTCAAACTACAAGAACAATCAACTAATCATACTGGTAATGGATCAACTACAAGAACAATCAACTAGCCATACTGGTAATGGACAAATTATAAGAATTAGCTATATTGGTAATTGAAAAACTACAAAAACAATCAACTTTTCATATTGGTAATGGGCTAACTACATGAACAATAAACTAGCCATACCAGTAACGGACCATCTACAAGAATAGTCAACTAACCATACCAGTAATGGACCAATTAGAATAACGGTCAGCAAACCAGGAACTGTGAAGATCTACTTTAGAAACACTGAGGTATCTAAAGATCTACTTTGATAAAATCATGTTTTTTTTCAGGCTTCAGTGTATTTGGAATAACTGCATATATGTAACTTTGATCTCTACCAGATGACATGTTTCTTCTTGTAATTCCATAAACCGTGCGGTGACAAATTCAAACTAAATGGTATTTTACTGAATGTTAACCTCACTTCCAAGAAAAGATGGCGTTTTTATCTCATGCTGTTCATGAATAAATTTTATTTATTAATCTAGCACACGCATTTTCGAGCTTCTGATTGACAGAGTGGTTAAAATGCTGGTCTCTCGCGGCAAAGGTGCTGGGTTTGATTCATGGTACCGACACGCTTCAGTCTACCCAGCTGTAAAATGGGTACCTGACTTTGCACATGAGTTAGGGGAAGGAAAAAGCAGCGAGGAAGGGAACTGGTCACCACCCCGCCTCATGATACTGGACCTAGTATAGTGAAGTCTCTAACACTTCACTCTTCTACGGCAGTATCTACTATGGGACTACATTTTTTACATGGGTCTTCACTGGGAACATGGGAAAAATGTCTTCAAACAAGAAGATATCCATGCTTTTTAAATGCCTGCGGAAGAGAGCTAGTCCAAAATTCCCCAAGCTTGAACATTCTTCTTTTTTTTCCCCCTCGTCTGACACACAGAGATCTACCAACTCATCCACTGGGATCTACCAGTAGATCGGTATCGACCAGCTGCTGACCCCTGAACTAAAAGAACAATCAACAAGATGTACTAGTATTGGACCAAGTCCAAGAGCATTCAACACGCTTGAACAAATACAGTCAATATTTCCATGACCATACGTCTAATACCTGAAAGAATATAGGAACCAACCCGACTCTTGTACCCCACTAAATCTGTTATTGTTCTCTACACAATTAATCTAAAGCATTGAAGACTACAAGAACCAAGCAAACACAAGTACTGATCTAAGAGCTGTAAATAAATATTAGACAAACATAAAGGTGTGTTTTCAGGCACTCGTGAATAATAAAGTAGTAGAAAACTAGACAACAGAAAAACAACAGACGTGAGTGGCTTACCGGGGAATCAAACCCTTATGTGTGTGTAATATTTATTTACGGTAAATAGTGAGCACCCATGAGACAAGAAAGGAGACTGTGCTAAAAAACAAGCAGTATTTTTGTTTGTGAAACAAGCAAATAGTTTTATATGTATCTCTGTGACATAAGCACATATAAGGCTCTAGTTATCCTTGTGAAAAAAGCGCAGATAGTTTTTCACCAGCCTTGTGATTCTACTTTGACTTGTGATATAAACATAAATAATGTTCCATTTATGCCTGTGATACAATGTTCCATTTATGCTCATGATAGGTTCCATTTATGCCTGTGATACAATGTTCCATTTATACCTGTGATATAATGTTCAATCTATGCCTGTGATATAAGCAACAAATAATTTTCAACCATCCATGTGATGTAAGCACTAAAGCCTTGTGAAATAAACACAATCAATGAATGACCTACTTATCAATGCAACATAAGCATAATGAATGACCTACTTATTTATGCAACATATGCACAATGAATGACCTACTTATCTATGCAACATAAGCACAATGAATGACATACTTATCTATGCAACATAATCACAATGAATGACCTACTTATCTATGCAACATAAGCACAATGAATGACCTACTTATCTATGCAACATATGCACAACGAATGACCTATTTATCTATGCAACATAAGCACAATGAATGACCTACTTATCTATGCAACATAATCACAATGAATGACCTACTTATCTATGCAACATAATCACAATGAATGACCTACTTATCTATGCAACATAATCAAAATGAATGACCTACCTATCTATGCAACATAATCACAATGAATGACCTATCTATGCAACATAATCACAATGAATGACCTACCTATCTATGCAACATAATCACAATGAATGACCTACTTATCTATGCAACATAAGCACAATGAATGACCTACCTATCTATGCAACATAATCACAATGAATGACCTACTTATCTATGCAACATAAGCACAATGAATGACCTACTTATCTATGCAACATAAGCACAATGAATGACCTACTTATCTATGCAACATAATCACAATGAATGACCTACTTATCTATGCAACATAAGCACAATGAATGACCTACTTATCTATGCAACATAAGCACAATGAATGACCTACTTATCTATGCAACATAAGCACAATGAATGACCTACTTATCTATGCAACATAAGCACAATGAATGACCTACTTATCTATGCAACATAAGCACAATGAATGACCTACTTATCTATGCAACATAAGCACAATGAATGACCTACTTATCTATGCAACATAAGCACAATGAATGACCTACCTATCTATGCAACATAAGCACAATGAATGACCTACCTATCTATGCAACATAAGCACAATGAATGACCTACTTATCTATGCAACATAAGCACAATGAATGACCTACCTATCTATGCAACATAAGCACAATGAATGACCTACCTATCTATGCAACATAATCACAATGAATGACCTACTTATCTATGCAACATAAGCATAATGAATGACCTACTTATCTATGCAACATAAGCACAATGAATGACCTACTTATCTATGCAACATAAGCACAATGAATGACCTACTTATCTATGCAACATAAGCACAATGAATGACCTACTTATCTATGCAACATAAGCACAATGAATGACCTACTTATCTATGCAACATAAGCACAATGAATGACCTACTTATCTATGCAACATAAGCACAATGAATGACCTACTTATCTATGCAACATAAGCACAATGAATGACCTACTTATCTATGCAACATAAGCACAATGAATGACCTACTTATCTATGCAACATAAGCACAATGAATGACCTACTTATCTATGCAACATAAGCACAATGAATGACCTACTTATCTATGCAACATAAGCACAACGAATGACCTACTTATCTATGCAACATAAGCACAATGAATGACCTACTTATCTATGCAACATAAGCACAATGAATGACCTACTTATCTATGCAACATAAGCACAATGAATGACCTACTTATCTATGCAACATAAGCACAATGAATGACCTACTTATCTATGCAACATAAGCACAATGAATGACCTACTTATCTATGTAATATTTAAAAAAAAGGTAAAGGTAGTCCCTTAGCAGATACTGCCATAGGGGAGTGAAGTGTTAGAGATTTCACTCTACTAGATCCAGTGTCAAGAAGTGAGGACTAATTCCTTTCCTTGCTGACTTTGCCTTCTATAACTAAAAAAAAACAGATACCAATTTACAGCTAGGTAGCCTGGAGCGTGACACCATGTTTTGAACCCGCTACCTTTGCTGCGAGAGGCCAGCACTCTAACCACTCTGCCAAGCGGACACGCAATCCATGCAATATAAGAACAAATAATGTTCTACTTATACATTAATTTAATGACAAATAATGTTTTACTTATGTATGTAATGCAATGACAAATAACGTTCTAGAGGTCACCAAATTTTAAAAAGTCAAACAGTCGACGACCCTGAGAAAATCCCTGACAAACTCAGTTTGGCAACAAGGTCATGTGTAATTACCTTCGCACTTAGCTCTGCAATTGTCTTTGTATACTCTGCATTTCTCTTCTCATGTGTGAGAATTTTTTCATTTGCTTCTTGAAGTCTCAATTCTGTGGCTCGAAGCAGTTCTGGTAAAGGCTCTAACTCCTGCAGTCGCTGATGAAGGCGCTGTTTTACCTTATAGAACAGTAAATGTTTAACATGGACATTCTAAATGCTGGTTTAACATTTTAGGCAATTACTGAGATTGTTTCAAATGTGAGGAAGGTGGTTGAAGTAACAAGAAGAGACATGGTCCTCAACCAGACGATGCGTCATGGTCTCAAAACCCAGTCCCCTGCAGACTCGAGTGGTGCAGTACCGATTACGATGGTTTGGCCATGTCTGCAGAATGGGAGAAGATCAGCTACCACGGCAAATATGAAAAACCAAGAGCCAGGTATCCAGACCTCTAAGATGACTCCGAGTTTGATGGGAGGACAATCTCTGGAGGACTGGGAGCCGTGGTAGCGTAGTGGTTAGTGCACTAGCTTCTTAGCTCGGTGGTCCATGGTTCGATCCCCAGTTGAGGTGGGATTTTTTAGACCGCAAACGGCTCTGGGGTCTACCCAGCCTCAAAAATTGGGTACCAGAGCAACTCTGGGAAGGTTAAGGCGGCCGGTGTGATGCTGACCACATCACCCCTAGTGTGCCGATGGTCAAGAAAATATGGGCCTAACACCATATTCCCAATATGCCTCAATGGGCGTGTAACGGGATCCTTTACCTGAAGGACTGAGGATTAGACTGGAACCAGGCCAGGTGGAAGACAGCCGATAGGATAGTATGTCGCTCTCTCTCTCTCTCGCAAACATCGACACTCCAGAAAGACTAAATAAGTAAGTAAAGTTTCAAATGTGACCAGCATGCCATGTGGTTGCCGTGTTGTAGTTCCTGGGGGATCTCTGACGAGACAACGTAAGAACGTGATTACTGCTCCCTCAGGCACGTCATACGAGGCGACTAATATGAGGTTGTACATGGGGCTGGCAACCACATTACGTAAAACACATTGCTTAAGGAACGGGGGTCAGAGTGGCTAAGAAGTATGGCGTCCGCCTCGAGTTCTAGAGGTACTGGGTTCAATTCCCAGCTGAAGGAGTATAATTTATGAAAATTTTTTTCACAATCAGTGATCCTAATGATGTCATACTCCCCCCGGTCTCCTGGGTAGTGAGATTGGATGCCTAGCCTTCTCGGAAAAAGGCAAAAAAATTGGAGGTCCCATGTGCAAAATGCGCACGTTAAAAATCCCTCGGCAGTTGGAAATCGTAAAGAGTAGGCCTATCAGGCCGCTGCCCTGGCAAAATTTAAAAATGAGAAACCTACCCACAACAAAAATATTTATAGAATGTGTGATTCCTATATACACACATTGGCATTCTCGCCGGTGCTACAGAGTTCATGCACTGTGCTGAGATCCTCCTTGTGTGATCTAGGGGAGGAGATCGGAGCACTGATGGAGTTGTCCGTGTGCAATGAAGATAGTCCTTAAAACCAAAACCAGCCTAAGGACGTAGTAGCCCTATTATTTCTTTGCCTTTTCAGATACCCCCCGGGGGGGGGAACCACACAGGGCAACTTTGTATATAAGTAGTTAAAAAATAAAGGTACATTTTACAAAGCTTTTCACTATCACTGTACACATATTTAACAGGTAAGAAGAAGATTGGCATTGGGTAATACATGTATTGAAGAAATTTGCTGATAGCATTTCAAGGCAGTCCTTGTTGTGGCGTCCACCAGATAAGAAAAGTTGGTCACACACAAAAAATAGAGAAGAGAACTGGAGACAGACATGAAAGCGATGACCTGAATGGATAGCACAGGTCAGGGTGGTTTAGCATGATTAGGTTGAAGGCCTATGATCCTTAGGGATCTGAATGGTAATAATGATAACACACATACAATGAATGGTAATGGTTGTGATACACATACAATAAATGGTAATGATGATGATACACATACAATGAATTGTAATGATGATACACATAACATACAATAAATGGTAATGATGATGATACACATACAATGAATGGTAACAATCGTGATACACATACAATAAATGGTAATGATGATGATACACATACAATGAATTGTAATGATGATACACATACAATGAATGATAATGATACATACAATGAATGGTGATGATGATACATGTACAATGAATGGTAATGATGATACACATACAATAAATGGTAATGATGATGACACACACACACGTTTTTCACTGCCAAACATCATCAGCTGCCATCTCCACAACGAAAGTCAGCTACAATGGATCTCTAATGTCTTCTATCTCTTGATTTAACAGTGTACTCCTTCCTGTCCATCTCTTGATGTTATCTTCCCACTTACAGCGCTGTCTTCCTCTTTCGAGTTTGCCTTCAACTCTGCCTTCTATCATGGTCTTCAGTAAGGTCTTATGTCTGTTTATATGGCCACAATATTTTAGCTGTCTAAGTTTGATGTCCTTCATTAGCTCTCTTTTCATTCCTAGCTTGTTTAGGACCTGTAATGTTTTCTGCCACTGTACACACCAGTTAACTTTACACAGTGTTTTCTCTTGTCAATGTGCATGCTGGACAAATACACACGTGTTATCAGATTAATTTCCCTACCAGCTCCAATGGTCCTCATGCAGGAAGTCAGCACCCTAGCATTCATGTGCTCCTGCAGTGGTAGTTTTTGTCAATCAATCAATAACCCTTTAGCTCCCCGAGGAGCATAGGCCTTCAACAAACACATGCCAAGTCTTCCTGTCCTGTGCCATCCACTCAAGTTCTTGCCATGTTTTCCTCACCATTTTCACCTCTGTTTCCAGTTCTCTTCTCCATGTGTTTTTTGGTCTACCTCTGCCTCTTTTTCCCTAAGAATTCCAGAACAAGGACTGCCTTGTAATGCTATCAACAGGTTTCCTCAATGTGTGTCCTATCCATCGTCAGCATCTTCTTCTCAACTCTTGTTCCACTGGCACTTGTCTGGTTCTTGTCATCAATTCCACATTTGTGATGTTGTCATACCATTTCAGTCCTTCTATTCTATGCAAGCACCCGTTTATGAAAGTCTATAGCTTTTTGGTTGTTATAGTTTCTGTAGCTATTCACATGACATGAGGCTGCCAGCCCCATGCACAATCTCACGTTAGTTACCTGCTATGACATGCTTGAGGGGGCAGTAGTCCTATCCCTTCTCAGTCTCCATAGAGACCCTTGGGAACTTCCCTAGGCTCTTACCAGAATCATCATCATCATTTTCCTTTTTGCTTCCTATGGAGCAAGGAGCCACCATTGATGTTGGCTCCCTAGCAGGTAGCCTGCACAAGACATTGTCATACTCTTGTAGTGGTGGTGTCTGTAGAAATTTGTTTTACATGATGAGGTTGGTAGCCTCATGCGCAACCTCATATTAGTCGCGTCGTACGACATGCTTGAGGGAACAGTAGTCTTTTTTCTTTTAATCGTACGCCCGCTATTACTCGAGGCAAAATCTCAGGTTAGTATGTCCAACCTGAGACTGATTTTATGTGAGTATCCTATTTTCCCTGTACACTGACTGGTGTCCTCTCGCCATTAAGGCAGATACTCGCCATCTTCGGAGAGTTTTGTCTCATAAACCCAGGGAACTTCATGGGTCACTTCAAGATTAGCAACAGTAAAATCTCTATTTCCTTACTTTCATCTTAAAATACCTGGCCCACTCAAACACACGTGTTGCACATACATCACACATAACACACGACACACCCCAGCTGACCTTCTCCAGCTCCTGCTCTCCATCTCTCTGTATTCTTTCCTTCTCTTTTGCCTGCTCCTCTAACCTGATGCTTGAGTCATCCGCCTCATTCCTAACACGACTTGCCTGATAATATACAGACATTACAAGTTACTGGAACATTCAAAGATGTATACCTATTAATCTCTTGGAGAGAGAGACAGAGAGAGAGCTACTACAAGTTACTGGAACTTTAAAAGATTTTACAACTGCAGTCTCTCACTTCGAGAAGATACAAGTTACTAGAGCATTCAAAGGTCTTTTCTGTAAATCTTTTGGGGAGAGAAAGATAGACAGCTACTACAAGTTACTGGAACATTCAAAGATTTCACAACTGCAATCTCTCGCTGAGAGAAGTTACTACATGTTACTAGAACATTCAGACATATTCACACTAGTAATCAAGTACTTCCCCTCCAGCTATCCTTGCATGATTATTTTATGCTCCTGAATCCCAACATACACAAAGATATAAATATTTCTTAAAAGATAAACAGATATATATATTTTTAAATGTCTGGGGTGATAAACACACAGATATATAGAGGGAATAAAAAGAAGATTGATAGCCCTTATGGGAATTATTTTCTAAAGAGAAAAAAAAAACATTATGAGAAACAAATATTTTTGAACTGATAATCACAGACACACATATGTATGCATATCTGGGAAATAAACACAGGTTCCTGTACAAAAATGTCTGGAAGATTAACACAAACACACAAATCAAAAATGGTTGAGAGATAAACACAGACACACACATAAAAATATGGCTGAGAGATAAACACAGACACATAAAAATATGGCTGAGAGGTAAACACAGACACATATATAAAAATATGGCTGAGAGATAAACACAGACACATATACAAATATGACTGAGAGATAAACACCATATTTATTGTATGTGTATCATCAATATATAAAATGTGTCTGGGAGATAAATACAGTCTATGTGCATTAACTAGTCATTGTAAAAAATGTGGCATGGACAGAAGCCAACCACAAAACTGATAAGCAGCACCATATTTATTGTATGTGTATCATCAATATATAAAATGTGTCTGGGAGATAAATACAGACTATGTGCATTAGCTAGTCATTGCAAAAAATGTGGCATGGACAGAAGCCAACCACAAAACTGATAAGCAGCACTAGAGACCTTAAAGATTGAAGACAATGACCGCCTACACCAACTGGTAATGTGCTTTAAGAAGAAGAAGAGAATCTAGGTGTAGAAAATTTATACAAAATCTTTAGTGACATATGGAAGTCTTCCTAGGACAGCACAAACACCAAATTAAGATTATATGAGAGCTGTGTACTTTCTGTGCTTCTCTATGGTGCAGAATGCTGGAAAGTAACAGAAAAGGAAATGGTCAAAATTGTCATCTTTCCACACAACCTGCCTAAGGAACATTTTCTGAATTTTTTGTGGCTGCATAGGATCACCAAGAACTGCTTACTTGGAGCAACCAAGACAACATGTGCACCATGAAGGCACTGGTGTTGGGTTGGCCACGTTCATCACAATAACTGTTATGCCTTGGGCCCCAAATAGCAGACAAAATAGAGGCAGACCTGAAAACAACAAATTGGTGGAGAAGTGGGGAGGTCGAGATACAAAAGATAAACCAGAATTGAGGAACTGCATGAAGGATGGTCACTGAATGTGCAAAATGGAGACGGTTTGTTACTGCCCTACAAGACACCACTAGGCGTGATGGCCACTGACGGCTTTAACAGTCCGCGACTAAGGATTCAAGAAGAAGAAGACATGGTGATAACTAGTTATAATGTAAAGCCATGGTTCTCAAACTGGGGTAGGGGGCATGAGCGGTTTTGAAGGGGACATAAGAACACAGATGGAAAAAACTACTTGCATAATAAAAAATAATAAATAAACATTCCTAACGATTTTCATTTTAAATAACACTGTATCTAGATTCACAATAACATTCACTGTTTGTATTTCAGACAATGCATTAATCAGAAGGCCCTTACATTACTTCTGAGGAACCACGTCTTTCTTTGTCACCTCAGACAACTCCAAGAAACATATGGGAGGGTAAAGAACAAGACTGCATGTCTGTAGCCAAAATTTAAATAACAGAAGAACCTGTGGATGTTCTGTCTTAATGTTACTTTATTTATTTATGTTTCAGGTTGATAAGGGTGGTGCATAAGGCTTTTTACAATATCAACAAGATGGCACATGGCTGAAAATATTGGAAACTATGGATGTAAAGCAACTGCAGAAATCTGGATAAGCAAAGCAAAATACAACATTATGTAACTGCAGAAACTAACTACAATAAGCACATAAAGAAAACAAACGTTATAAAGCAAATGCAGCAATAGAACAAGCATATAACATTGCCAAATGTTATAAAGCCATTGCAGTGACTAGAGCAAGCACATAACAATGTTTTATAAAATAAAGGAATAGCAGAAAACTTGAATTTAAAGCCTATATTTCACAGATTTTTAAACCTCACATCATCAAACATATAACTAAATGTAAACTTATCCTGACATAATCACTAAACATACAAATTGTATGGTGCAAGACAAGAGGGTTGGAAATAAATTAAATTTTTGGCTTATTCTCCACAGGGAGCTAGCTATAAGGTAAAGAAGATGTTACAAATGTATCTGCTCTGATACAATCACAAAACAAACAACTGTATATAATCCTATCAAATAATATAATTTCCTTTGTATGTCTTGAAACGTGAGAAATGTCAAGCAGGGAGGCTAACATTAAAATTCTATTAAAGCCAGGGAAAACAATTACATCCCTTAAGATAGCATACTTCAATTCAAGCATTCCCAAGTACAGGACAGCAATCTAAATTTCATTTGGAGTCAGCAAGGTCATTTATAAGTGAACATATTTTTCAATTCAGATAATAAACCTGAAAACTGATCTATCATACTTATATGAATAGATCGCATAATTTTACAAATATGTTAACAGATTTAATGGTACCACATCGATGCAGTAAACTACTGTCTGGATAAAGGCCTAGCACAAAGGTATGTTCATCATTTGTGAAGAAGCATATAAAAATTCAGTTGTGAAGAACATCAAAAATATGTTTAAGTTTGGATGGTCCCAGATTCAAATTCCCAGTCATTTCTCTTAACTTTTTCTACTATCTGTGCCTTCCTCTTTTCTTATGAGTGCCTATTATTTACTTATTTTCATTAATTTACTGATCGCAGGTCACTAAAATCTCTCTTTCTTTATTTCTGCATAGAATGCTCACAATTAGCAAAGTTTCCTTGAGAATCTTGAGTTATCAAGATTTTCTAAAGAATGTGCGGAGGCTGCAAGATTTTCTTTAGAACTTTTTTTGTTCGCAAGATTTTCTGCTGAATGTTTGCCACATCAAGATAAAGAAACCAAAAAGGACAGAAAGTTTGTGACAGCGGCATCAAGGTCACACACTAGTGAGCACAGTTACCTGTTCCTTGTACTCGTCCACAAGCTTCTCATACTGCTTGACCATCCCACGTTGTTGCAGGACGTCTTCCTCCATCTGTTTCATTTTACCCTCTAAAAAGTTCACTGAATTCTGGATACAGCAACAAAAGTAGGAGTGTTTTGGGGGAGGATACAAGCGATTTGTATAAGATGTGTGAATGATAAATTACAGAGACGACAGGGGGAGGCACAGTTGTATGAAAGGTCAAGGTAATCCCATAGCAGGTACTGCCGTAGGGGAGTGAAGTGTTAGAGACTTCACCATACTAGGTTCAGCATCCACGAGGTGGGGTGACCAGTTCCCTTTCTTGCTGCCTTTTCCTTTCTAACTCAAAGTCAGGTATCCATTTACAGCTGGGTAGACTGGAGTGTGTCGGTGCCGTGATTTGAACCCAGCACCGTTAGCCGTGATAGACCAGCTCTCTAACCACTCTCTCAATCGGACGCTCTGTGAAGAAAGCCATAATGGAGGTGTGTCAGTGTGCACATCTGTGTGCATCACACACTCACTCTCCTTTTTTGTAATCCAAAAGGAGAAGAGAGCCACCAGTACAGAACCCTGTGACAAAACACATTGTTGTGTTACCCCAGTGGTGGTTTCTGTAGTATGCTGTTTTAAATTATGAGGTTGCCAGCCTCATACACAACCTCACAACAGTTGCTTTTTACATTCTTGAGGAAGTAGTGTTTCTATTCTTCCTTTGTCTCCTTTTACTCAGAAGACACATTGTGTTATGTGTGCACGGGGGAAGGGGGGAGAGTTAAACAAATTGCCCTTAGTTTTTAATCCTATATAGCCCAATGTAATATGTGGCCCTGTGTGATATATAGCCCAGTGTAATATGTGATATATGGCCCAGTGTGATATATGGCATAGTGTGATATATGGCCCAGTTTGATATATGGCCCAGTGTAATATATGGCCCAGTGTAATATGTGATCTTCTTCTTCTTTGATCCACTGTCACTGAGCGTCAGCTCTTGGTGACCAATATGTGATATATGGCCCAGTGTGATATATGGCCCAGTGTAATATGTGATATATGGCCCAGTGTGATATATGGCCCAGTGTAATATATTGCCCATTATATATGACCATGGATTAAAATTTCAAATAGAACACATATTAATGCCCATGGTAGTGGGGCGTGTTGCAAAAACCACAAGTTTTTGCAGCAACAATGGCAATTTTCACGTGCGGGTTAAAGTGACCCAGTTTTTTGACATTTAAAAAAAATTAACCTAGTGCACACAGAAATGTATACACATTTCTCTGAGCTCAGTTTTAATGACATTTTCACTTGTCTTTACAGTTTGCCAATCAATTATATAAACCTTGTCTAAACTGAATGGCGGCCCTTAACTTTTGTCCAGTAGTATATAAGAGCTTTCTACAGCATGAAAAGCATTCTTATCAACAACAACAAAAAACTCCCTGGCCACAAAGAAAAAAGTATTACATTGAAAAAGAACGTCGAAGAAAGTATTACTATATACATCCTATATTACTTTATATACATGCTATTGGGACTAATATACAAACAGATGGAAAGAAAACCTGAGACGGCAGAGATGTAGTTTCTAAGAAGGATGCAACAAATAACTTAGACAACCAGAAAATCAAATGAGGAGGTCCTCAGAGAAACTAAAGACAGTCGTCAATGAACACCATAAGACATGGCCAGTCAAAGTTCTTTAGACACATCATGAGAAGGGCAAACATGAAAGAATCTAGTAACTAGTAAATGCAACTTAAAAAGCAGAAGAGGATGACAGTGCACAAAATACATTAACAAACAGACTACATGGCATGGGCAGAGATTGAAGACAGCTGATTCGAATAGCCGAGACTGTAGGAAATGGACAGGCATAACTGCAATGTCAATCAATATGGCACTCAGTGAATGAATAAATTATTAGTTAGGGGCGCAAAACAACCAAAGGAAATGACTCATACTTCTTTGCAGTCTAATTTTATGTTTTAAAGGCATCGATACAAACTGCAAGACAGAAGTAATTTTTATTTCTAAGAAAAGAAATTCTTATAAAAAAGAAATTTCAGCCTTATCAAAAAAATATCTGGGGTCAGTACTCGAGATGGAAGCTGTAGCACACACATAATGAAAAGCAAAGTTTAAAAAAAGAGTTTTCCAGAAAATGAAATTAAAAAAAAAAGAAACAAAAAACTTTGCATTACCTAGTTACGCAAGGATGTTTACAGAGCTCTCCAATTTTACAGAGAACATATTCTACCCCAGAATGTGAATCAACGGCAATTTATACATAAAGAATAGGATCATTGGGGACACAGAGATATATTGTTAGATAAGATTATTAGGAACCACCAGGACTGCCTAAAATGTACACTGAAATTTCCTGCAAGACACCAACACACAAATGAAACGTACTTCAAAGTTCAGAAAGGCAGAGCCCATGCTGACTGTACACTTTTCAGGAACTGAGAACTTATAAAAAATTACGAAAACAGCCAAATCTGTGCAGGTTTGGACATGGAATGACAGAATACATTCTGGCAATCTCTCAGCATGACACCAAGCGAACAAAAGAAGCAGCAAGAGAGATGAAATTCAGTGACTCATAGCTTGACTGCTTCCGTCAGGGTCAGCGAACCAGAGCTGACCAAGACCCTACTCCACCTCCACGCGGTGGTCCTGGAAAAGGGCTGCATCACTGCAGTCTGGCTGAGAGAGTAGGGATCAAAGCGGGAAGGCAAACCCAGTCCCAAAAAATGCTGTGCTGAAGTCGGATGTGTCAGCCAAAAGGCACAAATATCGCAGCTTCACTGTAAATGGACACAACGCAACCAACATCCTTTTCAGGACGAACGAGGAAGAAGAAGAAAATGGAATTCAACCATGCCAGACAAAGTATTATTCCTAAAAAACCCAAAACTTCTGGAATCATCACTGTCTCGATGAAATAATCTGGAACTGCGAAGAATCTTGTAAGATAGAGAAAATTTCTAGTGGAGGGTTTCTTGAAGTAGAATACACATATACTACTGTGATGACAATTTAAGATGGTACTGGATCTGGAGTGATGCTGACCACATCACCCCTAGTGTGCCGATGGTCAAGAAAATATGGGCCTAACACCATATTCCCAATATGCCTCAATGGGCATGTAACGGGATCCTTTACCTTTACCTTACTGGATTAACATTTTCAAAAATATTTTTTTTTAATTCACAAAAATGGCATAGTAATAAACTGCTAGACAGAAACTGAGAAAGAGGTACATGAATATCTAAGTTTGAGATGCACTGCTGTACAGAAACTAATAGAGAACAATCTACATAATCAACACTATATAAAAATGTCTAAAAAAAAGAATTCTATACAACTGTATAAAGCACAATAAGATACATAATGCAAAATATATATGAAGCACAGTGTAATGAAAATAATCTCTCTTATCTCTAATGTACAGGGTGAATGAAAAGTCACTTTCTATTTTTAAATGTTTACATCCCCACTTGGGTTCATTTGTTTATACATGAAACAAATGTTAAACAAGGGGCAATAACTGCCATTTGAAAAATAAGTTATTTTATTTATTCCCAGAAACAAAATAAACTCTAAGCCAATAAAATGTCATTGCAAGAGAGCAAAAATTGCCTGCCCACTATGAAATCATGTGTTCAACAAACCGGAGTTTTAAAGTTGATATGACATTCCATTGTATGTCACAAAATGACAATTACATTTTATTTTGACGTTTGTTTCATGTAAATTAGCTGGACCGCAACGAAGACATAACAATTTGTTTTGGTTTTAAGGACTATCTTCATTGCACATGGACAACTCCATCCATGCTTCAATCTCCTCCCTTAGATCACACAAGGAGGATCTCAGCACAATGCACAAACTTCGTAGCACTACCCCAGATCTCACTACCCATCAGGGAACCATCTTTTCAATCAGCCTGTAGTTCTAGGAATAGAACGCTAAATGTCAATACAGATAATAAAATGAACTGCTTTAAAAATCTGATAACATTAAGTTAAAATAAAAAGAGTATTGTAGTCAGTGTTACAAATAAACAACACATGAGAAACGCACAATTATTTGAAAAGAACCAATAGACTCCAGTCATGTGATATTTAAATTTAAAATGATCGTTGTAGGAGTTTCCCCCCAAGATATACACCCATTCTCTTACACTCCAAACTGAGACTATATGCCTCATTACCTGTAATGGTAATATATATATATATATTCTCCAATGTTTCAATCTGTCATGACATAAATCTATCATCTTTCATACTCTAACCTGTTAAGATACATGTCCACCACTTCTCATGTCAACATTCTGTCACGCTACAAACTGTGGTGGTTTATGTATTTTGTTCATTCCTTCGTGTTTTAAACTGTGGTAATGGATATCCGATCTCTCACATTTCAAACTGTGATGACAGATGTACATCAATTTTATCAATCTATCACTTGTGGTGACATACATCCCATTCTTTCACTTTCCAAACTGTTGTGACATATACATATATCCATTTTCACAACTCAATCTGTGGTGACATACATCGATTCTGTCAAACTCCAAATTGCAGAGGTTATATATATTAATTTTTTTATACTTCGACCTACGGCTTCATATATTAATTCTACCATAGTCCTACTTGTGACATAAATCTATTCTCTCATGCTCCAAACTGTAGTGATATGTAGTCATTCTCTCACACTTCAACCTGTGATGACATATTTATTATTATGTCACACTCCAATTTGTAGTGATAAATATATTGATTCTTTCATGCTCCATTTTGCAATGATAAACGATTTTCTTACACTCGACAACCTGTGATAATAACCATTATCTACCTCTCGAAAACCTGTTGTGATAAAAATCCATTCTTCCACACTCCAATATTTCACAGAAGTGAAGTACATTTCAGGGACGGCAACTGCATAACATAAAACAGATAGCCACATAAATCACCACTACAACAGCATGTGAATGCTTAGTCCTG
The DNA here is from genome assembly GCA_024509875.1 of Oreohelix idahoensis. NCBI lineage: Eukaryota > Metazoa > Mollusca > Gastropoda > Stylommatophora > Oreohelicidae > Oreohelix > Oreohelix idahoensis. The sequence goes on from JAMPIV010004062.1 coordinate 249,220, forward strand.
GCTTCCAGCAAGGGAACCTAATGCAGCGGTGGCTCCAAGTTCCTTAAGGAACGCAAAGGAAAATGATGATGATGATGATGATAAAATACATTTCTTCCCTCCCATTTGAAACTGTGGAAACATACCTTCAGCCTCTCACACTCCAGCCGCAAGCTCGCATTCTCTGCCATCTTCTCATGGAGTCGAGAGGTCAGAGAGTCATTCTGAGACTTCGCAGTGTCTTCTATTCTGTCCAGCAGAGCTTCCAACTCTGCGACTCTCCTAGGAAACAAAAAAATATGGGCACTGCATTTTAGTGTAGGCCTTGTTGAACACAGGAGATTTCTGGACTTGGGACAGAAAGTCTACAAGAAAACTGATTAAGAGGAAAAATATATAATACAAATAACAAACAATAAGCTGCACATGAAGGCTATATGACATGTCTCACAGATATGAATGATGTTTCTACCAGTGAAAAGTGACATCTCTCGCAATGAAAAGTGGCATCTCTCACAGTGAAAAGTAAAATTTCTCATGCTGAAAGGAAATCTCTCACAGTAGAAACAGACATCTCTCACAATGAAAAGTTGCATCTCTGACAATGAAAAGAGACATCTCTCACAATGAAAAGTGACATCTCTCACAATGAAAAGTGACATCTCTCAGAATGAAAAGTGACATCTCTCACAATGAAAAGTGACATCTCTCACAATGAAAAGTGACATCTCTCACAGGGAAGAGTGACTTATCTCACAATTAAAAGTGAAATCTCCCTTTAATGAAAAGTGACATCTCTCACAGTGAAAAGTGACATCTCTCACAGTGAAAAGTGACAGCTCTCACAGGGAACAGTGACATCTCTCACAGTAAAAATTGACATCTCTCACACTGAAAAACAAGATCTCTAATAGGGATAAGTGACATCTCTCACAGTGAAAAGTGACACCCCTCACAATGAAAAGTGACATCTCTCAGAATGAAAAATGACATCTCTCACAGCAAAAAATGGCACCTCGCAGTGAAGACAGGCATTTTTAATGGACGACACTTGTGACAGTTCTCATGGCGAAACGTGATGGCTGCCTCAGATAGGATGAGCACAACTCAAACAGTAACATCCAATGACATGCTGCTACAAGGGGTGCAAAATTGGCCGAGTGTCCTTTCACAGCAAGGCGATGGCGCCGTTTGGTTGGTCCTAGGTTCGATTCCCGGTAAGCCTATCACTTATATTTTCTTTTCTGTTGTCTAGTGTTGTCCTTTATGTCCAACGAGTATCTGTTTATTTATTTATTTGCTACAAGACATGCATCTCATACTCAAATAAAAACAACAGCAATATTTCCAAGAGAAGGTATTTTTAAGAGCCAGACATCATCACTATTTCTTGTTTTTGCTCCTTATGGAGAATAGAACCCCAGCTGTAGCTAGCCTTCCTTGCAGGAAGACCTGCAAAAGATTCATGGGCTCTTTTAGTGGTGCTTTCTACAGCAATTTATTTAACATCATGAGGTTGCTAGTCCCATGTACTGTACAACCTCATTCACTTCATTTGACACACCTGAGAAAAACAGTAGTTTTATCTTGTTGTCTCCTTACAGACCAGACACCCCCCAAGGATGATCTAGGTAAAGGTAGCCACAAGCAGATACTGCCATAGGGGGAGTAAAGTGTCAAAGACTTCACAATACTAGGTCCAGCTTTATGACCAGTTCTCTTCCTTGCTGTCTTTGCCTTCCCAAACTCAAGAGCAGCCAGGTACCCATGGGCAGCTGAGCGTTGACAATACCAGGTTTTGATTTGGGAACTTTGCCATGTGCGGCAAGTGCTCCAATGCCGTAGCTAATCCGATGCTCCCCCAGGAACTACGAGCGTGAGAAGCCAGCAGATCTAATCACTAATGCAGAGCGAGAGGAACAAAAGAACAATCATTTTAGATCACAAATTTGTTCTTGTTCTGCAACATTTACAATGTATTAGTTGACTGACTGCTGTCAAAACAAAACAAAAAACAGTATAGATTACATTTTATAAAATGGAGATACCAAAGTAGTGTGGTCTAATCTTACAAATGCCAAAGAGGAAGTTACTTACTTACTTAGTCGTTCCCCTTCTACCGTGAGGTGTAGAGGTTTGGAAGAGAGAGCGCCAGCCTATCCTATCGGCTGTCTTCCTCCTGGCCTGGTTCCATTCTAGTCCTCGGTCCTTCAAAGATTGTCTAATGTTGTCCTCCCAGCGGACTCTGGGTCGTCCTGGGGGTCTGGATCCCTGGCTCTTTGTTTCCCATGCTTGTCGTGGTAGCCGATCTTCTCCCATTCTGCAGACATGGCTAAACCATCTTAGTTGGGACTGTTCTACTTGGGTCTGCAGAGGGTGGGATTTAAGGCCTTGACGTATCGTCTGGTTGCGGACCATGTCTCTTCTTGTTACTTCAACCACCTTCCTCAGATACCTCATTTCTGAGGTTTGGATCTGGCTTTTGTGGGTTGTAGTCATTGCCCATGACCTGGGACATAGGTGGAGCGCTATACAGCCATCTTCATTTTCTTACCAACCTCTCTCTTGCTGAGGAATCCTCGATTTATGGCCTGAAAAAGTCTCCCAGCTGCTGCTTTTCGAGTGGCCAACTCTTCTTTGATGCCTCCCTTTCTGTCTATAATAGCTCCGAGTTATTTAAAGTGGTCAACCTGCTCCAGGATCTGTTCTCCCAGCTTAATCTGATGTTTTCTTTCTTCTCATGATATCACCATGGATTTTGTTTTAGAGCTGCTTATGACCATCCCTCTCTTCTCCAGCTCTTCCTTCCAGACTTGCAGGTTGGATTGGAGATGTGCCTCTGATTTAGCAATCAGGGCAACATCATCAGCAAATGCCAGCTCTGAAATACAGACCTGTCTCATCTTCCAGTACCCCACTGAATACTTTCTTGTTCTCTCCTTACATGCCTTGATGACATCGTCCATGAGGAGTATGAAAAGATAAGGTGACAGGATATCACCTTGTCTTACACCAGTGGTGGTCCTGAACTCTTCTGACTTATCGTTTGCTGTCCTCACATAATTTCTGCAAGACTTGTAGAAGCTCTGTATAGCATGAATCAGAGGTGCTGGAATGTTCTTCCTTGCAAAACAGTCCCAAAGTTTGCTCCAGGGGACCCTGTCAAACGCCTTTTCCAGATCTATGAAACAAAGATGGATCTCACTCTTATACTCAATGGCCTTTTCACTCAGCTGTCTGAGTGTGAAGATTAGGTCTTGAGTACTTCGGTTTGCTCGGAATCCGCACTGGACCTCATCCAATTGTGGCTCAGCTAGGCGTCGAGTCTCTGCTCTAGGATTCTAGAGTAAGTTTTACCAGGGACACTGAGAAGGGATATGCCTCTATGGTTTCCACAATGTCGATTGTCACCCTTTTGAAAATTGGTGTTATAATGGCAATCTCTCAATCCTTTGGTATGGTCTTGTTGCACCACGCTGCCTGTAGGACCCTTAAGAGTAATAGGTCGCCTGATGCTCCCATGTACTTAACCATTTCTGGTGTTATACCATCATGCCCTGCTGCTTTGCCCATCTTGATTTTCTCCAGTTCTGCCTTCAGTTCTTCCATCTTTATGTCATCTTCACCATCATTGGTTTTCTCTTCTGTGCTAGTGGTTATCATTTCTGATGCTTGACCTTGCTCACCATCAAGGAGTTCTGAGAAATATTCTTTCCATCTTTCCATTACTTCCTTCGGGGCTGTAAGCAATTTGCCTTGTTTGTCCTTTATAAATTTGAGAGGGCATTGCTTTTCCTTCCTCATGTTCTTTAGGGTCTTATAGAACAATTTTTGGTTTTCTTGCGCATCTTTTTCTAGCTTTTCTCTAAATTCTTCCCAGGACTTCTGTTTTGCTACTAGCACCTTGTTCTTTGTTTCTGTTCTGAGTGTCACATATTGTCTATATTTCTCCATTTGTCCTGTTGTGTTTTTAGTTCCTAAGTATTGTTTCCAGGCCATTTTCTTCTCCCTTATTTTCTCTTTGACTTCCTCTGTCCACTAAGGTGTCCTCTTTCTCTTGTTCCCAAGTCGGACTTCACCACATGCTTCTGCAGCAGCTGTCTTTATGATGTCCTTGAATTTAATCCAGAGGGTTTCCAAGTCATCAGGCTGTTCTTCTGTGTTGCTCACTGCTGCAGCAATAAGCCCCTGATATCTAGTCTTAATTTCTGGCTCTCTCAGCTTGTAGGTCTTAATGCTCATTTCTCCCGTTCATTTACTTAGTTTCTTGCGTGATGTTGGGCAGTTCCTAGGCTGAGCAACTCTTTCAGTTGTTCTTTTGATTGTAAGCAGGTAGTGATCACTTCCAATCTCTGGCCCCCTCCAGACTCTAGCATCCCGGACATACTTGAATGAGCTCCTCCTAACAATGGCATAGTCGATCACTGACTTCTCATTCTTTGTTGGTTCACATCTAGTATATGCATGTATGCACTTATGGGGGAACTTTGTGTTTGTAATGATCAGATTCTGCTCACTGCAGAATCTAAGGAGTCTCTTTCCATTATCATTGAGAGTATCTTCTCCATATCTTCCGATAACTCCACCCCATCTAGCATGGTCATTTCCAACTCTGGCATTGAAATCTCCGAATGATAATTTCATCTAGGCAGTCATCCACTGTCCTTTGAAGCAGCTCGAAGAAGTCCTCCTTGACCTCTGCTCTCTCATCCTCATTTGGCCCATACACTATGACCAGGTTGACTACGGTTTCTCCTTCTTTTAGTTTTACAACCATAATGCGCTCCGAGCATCCGTTGATTCTATCTTTTTGGTTTTTGGCCACAATGCAACCCACGCCCCCTTTAGCTCTTTCAGATGTGGATACATCACTGTAGAGCAGCGTGTTGCCATCAAGATCCATGACTCCTTGTCCTTTTTTCTTTGTTTCCGTTATAGCCAGGATTTCTAGTTTTGCTTTCCTCATCTCTTCCACCAGCTCCTCTTCTTTCCCATTTATACTTCTTGTGTTCCACGTTCCATAAGTCGTAGTCCGTTCCAGTTTGTCGCCTTTAGAATCAGTCCGGTTTTCTCTCTTGTACTTCTCTTAATCAAAAGTTTAAAGCAAACAGGTGATTGGCCTGTTGTGCCTTTGCATGGTGGAGGGGCTGCCTCCTTACGGCCTCCATGCAGGCCGCCCTCCTCCTTTTTCAGCCGGGCTTGAGACCGGCCTAGGCGGAGTTCCAAAGAGGAAGTTATGGGCACAAATGTTTCTGAAGTACGAGAATGTTAAATTGTGAGGCTACACTGAAACAGTAAACCACGTACTCTAGTCAAATATTACAGTAGGAGGATACAGAATAGCTACATACAGTCACATATATAATGCTACACCATCACAATTACATATCATTACATGCACCATGCAATCACAAATGCATGCTTACACATAAGTATATTCAAACTGATGTCTGAGAATGTTCAAAGAAGAATTACAGGCTGGGGCATGTCAGGGGGCCCTGCATAGTGCTTAGGGGTCTCTGAGTAGTGTCAGGGGGTCCTGCATAGTGCTTAGGGGTCTCTGAGTAGTGTCAGGGGGTCCTGCATAGTGCTTAGGGGTCTCTGAGTAGTGTCAGGGGGTCCTGCATAGTGCTTAGGGGTCTCTGAGTAGAACAACGAAAGAATTTGACTACTGCTACCTCAGGCATGTCATAAGCGACGACTTCTATGAGAGTAAGTATGGGGCTGGCATGTAAAAAAGAGGACCAAAAACAAAAAGGACCAAAATATGAGGACCAAAAAAAAAAAAAGACCAAAATATGAGGACCAAAAAAAAAGGACCAAAATATGAGGACCAAAAAAAAAAAAAGACCAAAATATGAGGACCAAAAAAAAAGGACCAAAATATGAGGACCAAAAAAAAAAAGGACCAAAAACAAAAAGGACAAAAAAATAAGAGGACCAAAATATAAGGAACCAAAAAAAAAAAAAAAACAAGGACCAAAAAAAAAAAAAGAACCATAATAAAAAAGGACCACCAAAAAAAAAAAAACCAAAAAAAAAAAAAAAACCAACAACAAACAAAAAAGAGCACAAGAACGTTTTGGTGCAAGCTTCCTACAAAGTGGCCTGTTGCAATGGTGGCTACGCAATCTATAAATAGCAAACACAGGGAAATGATGATGATGACAATGACACGCCACGGTAGAACAACCACAAGCTGTTGTCTGAGGGTGTTAGAAGAAGTACACCATGGGATGACGCAAAGGAAGCTCACATACTGAAGTGCCCAACTTCACTAACAATCAAAGGTAAGACATTCCAGAACTACGACTCAGCACGGCTGAACTAATTATAAGTAAAAGTTCAAGTCAAAGGGGAGGAAAGAATAGAAAAGAATATGACATTAGAGATTAGTATATTTTCTAATAATGTAGAATCCCCTGAATCTAAATATGTTAAAATCAACTGAGCACAATTTAAGCAGGTGTCTTTTGATTTGGAAAATTGTATTTCTAGAAACTGTGCTTATTCTATTAAGAAAACCATATATTTCTCATAACCTTATGTCTAATTTTTGTATAACCTACTTATTCATCAATCGTCATAAGGTCCGGCACGGATACTTTCTACAGCATGATGCAACTTTTGTCATATCAGATTTCTGATATCATGTAATACTTTTGATTTATCCCAAATAAAGTTGTAACATTTAGCAAAGTTTGTAACTATTTTTAGATAATAACATTAAAGATTCACAGCTCAAGATCTACTAAGAGTTGACAAAAATATAATCTGAAGAAAAAAAAAGTTTAAAAAAAGAATGAACAGTTCCAATTCAAATTTGGCATTCATAACACGTAAATGTAAAAATAGCCTCAATGAACTGCAGTATAACATTAAAATCCAATATGGCCATCACTTCCATGGCAACCAAACACATTTTACCATAACAAGTTTTGTTATGCATGATTGTTATTTTTTACGTTAAGACTGTGCAACTTTAATTGAAATTCCTGCAAAACCTATAGCTCCGCCCTAAACAAAATCTCAGAGTTTTGCACCCCCATTTAGAATATGGGTCGCAGTTATGTTAACAAAATTAGTAATTAAATAAATAACAGTTTTTAAAATGTTTGTGCATTCAGGTACACTCAACAGAATAAAACAAGATTTTATGCCAAGCATAGTAGTTCCAAATATTTACAATCACATTTTATAAGATTTAGTTGTTAACTAGAGCTTCTGAGCTTCTCATTCTTTTGCAGCCAATACCAAGTTGAAAACTCCTTGGTATTATCTACACTAGATCTAGGCTTTTCCTGTGGCTTTTCTGCTATTCCGAAAAGTGTTAATTTGAATTCGTGACCTGCAGTTTCTCCAGTTTGGCTGGTATTTAAAGGATCATTACATCTGGTCCCAAGCTAGGAGTAAGAAGCGCGTGGCATACAGTGCATTCCCTGCCATCCAAGGGAACTTTCCAACTATGCAGAGCTAAAATACTGTGCTCTGATTCTGAGCTGTCCCAAGGAACTGTCACATCCTGCTCAGAGCCACTTCTAAGCTCCCCTTGCCTATCATGGGTCCATAGCGAGATCCTCCCGCATGCAGCCAACCAATCAAAGCCAAAGAGTTACGCCTGGGGCTCAAGTGACTCCTCCCAGCTTAGTGTGCAATGCAGGGTTCTCAACAAGTTTCACTACAGGGGGAATCCCTGGAAGTGTGTGGATGATTTCAAGTAAATGAGGGTATAATTAACCTCACACACAAAGGTTCACTTCCACACATGTATATTATAGCATTGTGCATAGCTGGTGGCCATATAAGGATGACTCCAGATATGTCTCCATGAATATATCAGATTTAGTCAATTTCTTCTATTCCCATTTGTGCTCCTGATGGAGCATGGGACCACCAACCACTGCAGCTGTTCTCCTTGCAGGAAACTTTCATCAGAGCATTCATGTGTTCTTGCAGCGGGGGGGGGGGGGGGGGTTGCCTGTAGCAATTTGTTTAACATGATGAGGTTGCCATCCCCATACACAACCTTATAATAGCTAACTCTTGTGACCTATTTGAAGTAGCATTGTCCTATTCAGTAACCTATGAAATTAAAGCATTCAAGAACACTTCTAGCAAGCTTATGCTATTTTTAATGTTGAGAGAGGTCGGAATAGCTAAGATGTATGGCCCCCACCTCTAATTCTAAAAGTACCAGGATCGGTTCCCAGTACAGGGAATATATTTAATGCAAATTTTATTCAGAACCAGGGAGTTCTAATGATGTCATACTCCCCCCTGATCTCATGGGTAGTGAGATTGGATGCCTAGCCTTCTCGGATTAGGGCGAAAAAAATAGGAGGTCCTGTGTGCAAGTTACGCACGTTAAAAATCCCTTGGCAGTTGGAAATCATAAATGAGTAGGCCATACGGCCGCTGCCCTGGCAAAATTTACAATATTAGGACACCTACCTACCACAACAATATTTATAGAATGTGATTCCTGTATACACACATTGGGATCCTTGCCAGTGCTACGGCGTTTGTGCACTGTGCTGAGACCCTCCTTGTGTGATCTAAGGGAGGAGATCGGAGCACTGATGGAGTTGTCCGTGTGCAATGAAGATGGTCCTTAAAACCAAACGTTCAGATCTTAACCAGTTAAAACAACAATATGTGCATCATCATACTTCTTCTCCTTGCATCCTTAGCCACAGACTGACAAAGCAGTCAGTGGCCATCACGCCTAGTGGCGTCTAGTAAGGCCGCAACATCCTGCCCCCATTTTGCTCGGTCGGTGGCCGTCCTTGATGCTGTGCCCCAACTATGGTTCCTGGTTCGCATCTCAGCCTCCACTATTCTCCGCCAGGTTGTCCTTAGTCTGCCGCTCTTTCGCCGTCTTTCTGGGGTCCATTGCATAGTAGTTCTGGTGATGGTGTCAGGATCCCTTCTGAGGACATGGCCAACCCAGTTCCAGCATCTGCCCACAACAAGGGTGTGCATGCCTTTTTGACTGCACCATGTAAGCAGTTCCTGGTTGCAGATGGTATTCGGTCAAAAAATTCAAAGAATTTTCCTTAGACAGGTTGTGTGGAAATAATATAATTTGCACATTCCTTTTCTGTTACTCTCCAGCACTCCGCGCCGCACACAAGTGCAGAATTATCATGATACATCATCTTCCTTTTCCTCCTTATGGAGCCATTACCAGAGCTGGTCCACCTGCAGGAAGCTTGACCCAAGCATTTGTATGTTCTTGCAGCGGGGGTTGTTGGTAGCAATTTGTTTGACGTAATGAAGTTGTCAGCCTCATACACAACCTCATATCAGTTGCATTGTTTGACAATCCCGAGGGAGCAGGTCCTATTCTTTCTTTGTCCTAGAGACCCTCAAGACTACACGGAACCCGTTTGTGCATGCCCATTACTCATCTCTTGATCGTTTCCTCTGCTACCGATGGGTGTAGAGATTTCCCATGCAGCACTATGTCATCAGGGTGAACATGCAATCAAATACTAAGACAAACAGATGATTAGCCTGTTGTGTATATGCCCATTACAATGAGTTGAATTCTAAATTTGAAGGAAGACTTTGATGACAGCTTACAGCAGGGGTACTCAACCCAGGGCCTTTGTTGTAAAAAAGGTTGAGCTTCACTTTTGAATGCTTTAATTTCTATCATAACTGTTATCATCTCCCTTCAGCACATGAAGGAGCACAAGGCTTCAACTACTTTACACCAAGTCATCCTGTCCTGTGCCATCAGCTCAATGTCTTTCCATGTCGTTTTCAATCCTTTCATTTCTTTCTCCAGCTCTCTTCAACATGTGTTGCTTTAGTCTTCCTCAACGCCTCTTACCTTCAGAATTCCAGAACAAGGACTACCTTGTAATGCTATCAACAGGTTTTCTCAATGAATGTTCTATCCCTTGCCAGCATCTTCTCTATATTGTTGTTAAAGTTTGTTGTGGCTACAAAGTTTTATAGAATGGGGTGGCTAACTTTAATTTCTATATATGTACTAAGTCTTACAAAATATGATTGTAAATATTATGAATTACCACCTGCATCTTAAAATCAGAGACAAGATGTTTGACGCTGCATGCCGTGACATGTTCAACCCTTCTATCTAGAATAAGGTCTTGGGTTACGGTGGTCTTGACTCACATCATCCCGTCAATACAGACAAGCTTTTAATACCCATTAACTGTTAATCAGATAGTGACATTTTCAATCATTCTATCTACAATAAGGTCTCAGGTTACGGCGGTCTTGACTCACATCAACCCATGACTATGAACAAGCCTTTAATACCCATTAATTGTTAGTATACGAGCGGCCTTTTAGAAAGGCCGATGATCGATCCCCGTCAATAGCGAAAATGTATAGGTGAATGCATGTTTAAAACCACTGAACAATTTAGTTACGTGCATGATATAGGGGTTTCATTTCTTCACATTTTGATATATAACACTTTATGTGTTATCTTTATAAATAAATTATTTATTGCAAAATCTGTAATGGTAGTCATGAAATTAGCTCGTATACTAAGAGTTAACTTTCAACTACTGCAGAGGTATCTGTTCATTACTTAGAATGTAGCAAATTAGTTCTGATGTGGGTGAATAATAGATGTACACCGATCATCACGAACACTAAGGTATAGAAACAATTCACATAATTTTACTACACTGCCATTATTAATAGGCTTTAGTCATTTTTCTGTAAAATAAATGTTCTAAAGCATTATTTTTGCAGATGTTTATTTACGAACACTTAGGCACATTTACTGGACATGCAAATTCCTACTTGTGTACACAATCTGGTTGAAAAGCCCTTAAGAAAGGAACTTGTTCATAACAAGAGACCTTATTGTATTACTTTTGAACTTTTCTGATCAACTGAGGCAACGAAGGGAGAGAACTACACTCACGCCCTATGCTGATCACACTCGCTGGCAAGCAGTTGTCTTTCTCTGGTCAAACTCTCCACACGAGAACTAGCTGAGGACAAGCGAGTCATATGCTCACAGCCCTGACATTCCAGATCTGTCAGACGTTGGATGACGCGACTTAACTCTTCCTGTAGTCTTTCAGCACGCGACTTCTGAGCCCTGTTTGGGGGAGTGGTGATGGAGTGGGGGGACGGATAGGTATGTGCATGTCAGTGACTAAATAAAGAACGTGAACTCAGTGCTACAGGATGTGAACTCAACTCTGCATGTGAACTCAACATGACAGAATGAGAATTCAACATTACAGGATGTGAGCTCAACACAAACATAAAACAATGTGAAATTAACACTTTATGTGAACTCAACATGACACTATGTAAATTCAACATTACAGTACGTGAATTCAGCATTAAACAATGTGAATTAGACACTATATGTGAACTCGACACAATGTAAATTCAACATTACAGGATGTGAGCTCAATATGACAATGTGAATTAGACACTATAAATGAACTCAACATTACAGGATGCGAATTCAACACTTAGGCTGTGAACTCAACATGAAGCAATGTGAAGAACAGCGATCCTATTCTTTATCCCCTCAGAGATCTCCACATAAACCACACGTGTCAGATGGAAACATGTTAATAAATTTACATTTAATTACTATTTCAAATTAAACATTAGTGTTACAAATCATTTTCAAAAAAAAGGGGCACTATAGTATCTCTCTTTCTTCTCCCTTCAGCTGCTCAGTTTCCAATAGGAACCTACTTTATTCACCCAATGCTGCGTTGCTGATTGATTATGCTTCTTCACTACCCTTTTCCTATGCTGATGCCACAAAAATCTGCCAATAAACACACTTTGACCTACCTAGCTGCTTTCTTTAAAGCTTCCTTGTCTCTGTCCGTTTTGTTCTTCAGGGAATTGACAACTTCCTGGAGATGCCCTTTCTCAATTCTCTCTTGGGTCAGCTGACCCTCCAGGTTCTGGAATTACCAAGGAAATATTAACTGACAACAAGTAAGGCAAAACATTTGCTCATTGGCTAACCTAAGTGAAGGTCAAAGGTAATGGTAGTCTCATAGTAGATACTGCTGCAGGGGAATGAAGTGTTAGAGACTTAACTCTAATAGGTCTCAGCTTTATGAGGTAGGTTCTTCTGCCTTCTCTAACTGAAGATTAGAGCCAGGTATCCATTTGCAGCTGAGAAGACGTGTGCGACCGTGCGAGGTTTCAAACCCTAACCCCTGTAACCTTGCCATCAGAGGCAACTGCTTTAACCACTCTGCCAATTTGATGCCCTAGGTGAAGGTACAAGTATGACATCATGATGAAAACCTGTGATAACATCAGGTCAAACTGCTGACAGAGTGTTACCTATACCTTGACAAATTATGGAAAGGTAAAATATGTAAAGGTCCTCAGACGTGACCCTGACACCATCACCAGAACTGCCATGCTATGGAACCCCAGAAGGAAGTCGAAAGAGAGGCTGATAAAAAGAACTTGATGGAGAACTGTGGAGGGTGGGATAAAAAGCAGGAACCAGAACTGGAGCACGGAGCAAAGTGGACAGAGTTTGTTGCTGCTCTACAAGACAGCACTAGACGTGATGGACACTGACAGCTTTGTCAGCCACCAGTAAGGATGCAAGAAGAAGAAGTGAGAAGTTTAAAAAAAACCTCTAAATTATGGACGAGTTATAACCCTCCAGCAGTGAATACATGAGACCACGTCAGCAATTAGATTTCCAAATATGCCACAGGAGTGGCAAATGAGGGAGGGAAATCGCCATACCGATAATAAAAATGTTGTACTAAATTACTGTTTTTAAAATATTCATTCAATGGTTGTATGATGATGACTCATTAGATATCAAACTTTCCCAGCAAGCAAAAAGCAATAATTTCTGAGATGAATAAATCAATGCAAAATTTGATAATTTGTCTTCCTCAGTAATAAAACTGGATGAATAACTGTGCACATCTCATTTAAGCTTCCAAATTCATTTTTAGCGAGCCGCGCTAATGTTGTGGTTACCACACTGCGCTGGCGATCGGGAGATCCCATGTTCAAGCCCGGGCGAGGACATATGAAGTAGTGTCGTTGACCAGGACTTGGACTGGAATAATTCGAGCCCTGGCGAAGACATCTGAATGACTATCATTGGCCAGGGACTGGAATAACCTGAATAGCTTCTGAGCCGACCCAGCTCTAATGGGTACCTCCAAAGACGGTGAGTATCTGCCTGAATGGCGAGAGGACACCTGTCAGCATACAGGGAAAAGGGATACTCATGTAAAATCAGTCTCAGGTAAGACATATTAACCGGAGATTTCACATCAAGTAATAGCGGGCGTACGAAATAAAAAAAAAATTCCTGAATTCAGGATCTGTATTTTGCCATACTGAAAATCAGTGAAAAACACACTGATTAATAGAGGCACCTTGAACAAACATTTACAGCAGTCTGCATAAGCCAGCTATCAAAATGAGCGGGCTTTGATCTTCGAAGAGATATTTCCACATGCCATTGACTGGCCAATCCATAATATGTATTTTATCTACCTTGTCAGCACTTGAGGCAGGTGCCATTAATCTCTGATTGGACCCATTCCAAATGTCTCATCTCAACTAGTTGATCCTTTAATTTTAATGAGGATGCAGACATTAACTAATTATAATTATTATTACTGGTATTGTTAGCAATCATACAACATGTTCCAGTGTGACGATTTTGTAGATTCCTATCCATTAGAATCCACTTCTGTCACAGATTTTATTTCATTTTTTTTTTAAACTTTAATTTGATGCATTGCGAAAAGTGAAAAAAAATTACTATTTGCCTCCACTGCTTTCAGTGCCGGATTATTCATTAGGCCCACTAGACACAGGCTTACAGGGGCCCCCCAAAAAAAGCAACGGAATCATAATGCACAGAGCTCTACAACAACGGCATGTGCACGATTATATGCTCGTTCGTGCAGGGTAATAGTATCTGTACAACAGTTAGTTTATTACTTACTTCCTCCCATGCTTTTTTTCCTTTCTTTAATTATATTTTCTTTGCAGGGGCCCCAATACCTTTAACATAATCTAGGGGCTGTAACGAACACTTTAAAAAAAAAAAATATTATTTTATATTAATAAAAACATTTTAGTTTTTTATAGTTTTACCTTTTAGAAGATTGGAGAGGGCCCCCAAAATATCTTAATAGCCTAGGGCCTCCGGAGTTCTTAACCCGGCCATGACCGCTTTAGCCAATTTTGAAAAAAATAAACATTTGCCACAGTTGTAATAATATCAGCCACATGTGACCATTTGTGATGTGGCTGCTAACCCCTGCATTAGATAAATAAGATGACCTAAGAAATGATGGTTAGATGTGGTGTCAGACACGTTAAAAAGGTACAACATGACAATAAGTCACACAACTCAAGGGGATTAGCTAGCAATCTTGCACTCGGGACTCATGATACATGGCAGGGGCAATAATGAAAGAGAAAAGAAATATCTTATGAAATTAATAAATATATCAGTGGCTCCCAGCCTGGAGCACGAGAAGCTTGTCAAGAGGGTACAATAAATATTTTATAAATAGTTACATTATTCTACTGAAATATTCCAAAAATAGCACTGTTAGTGAAAAATTTTGTGGACTGGAGAGAGACAGACAAGTTCTGTTCTCAATAAATTCCAAAGCAAGAAACAAACGGGTAGGTGAACATAATATGTGGGTATCTCTTTCAAAAACTGCACCAAGAATAAAACTGTTGGTTGATAAGAAACAGAATCAAGGGTCTCACTAACTTATTTGACGATGTTCTGATAAACATTTAACAATTTTATGATAATAAAAAAAAAAAATTTTGTTATGTACCGCCTGAAATGTTCTTTATGGAAATTTAATTTATCTATGCATTTTGTTATGTGCATATGAATGGTAAACTCGAGGACGTAGTTCCTTTCATATTGAACAGGGGATTCGGGAAGGTTTACTGAACCACTGGCTATATCATTATAATTTTGAACCTTTCTTAGGATTATCGCCTAGGAAAATATCACTTATTCACCATTTCTTCAGGGGCAGTAACTGCTCTACAAAATGTGAAAATAATACAAACCCTAATCTGTACAGACATCCTGTTACAATCTGCCTCTTTTGTTCGCAGCTGCTTCTGTAGATGACCTCTAGTGCTCTCAAGTGATCCTTGGAGGTTACTCAGTGCAAGTCGTTCTTCCTGCAACAAGTAAAAAAGTATGTGTATAAAATTAGAAGCCATTCTCAGATGTCTGTCCTGGGGTTGTTAGACAAGATACAAACATGGAAACTCTTAGCTCTTTTAATGCTGTGTTAGACTTCCAGGGTATTAATGTACAGATGATCCCCATTTTACGGTTCTGCACTTTACTGCTGATAAAGCGCTTCTCAATTATAACCCTTCTCCACATTTTTGGTGCATTCTTCACTTTTTACAGAGCTTTTCGGCCAACCGTGATCACCAATAGAAATTTCTGAAATCAGAGTCAGACGTCATTTTGATGTTGATCAGTCAGTCTGATCCTGCCATGTCATTTTGTTCTGCATCTCTCAGTGTTCTCTAACATTTTAAACTTGTTATATTATACACAAAAGTGAATTTTTACTTAAATTATAATGGCATCCAAGAATCATCAGGTATCATCCCTTCAACTTCATCAGCAGAAGCCCCTGCAAGAGTTCCATCCATGTCTCCACCATCAAAAAGACAAAGATTGTTAGATGATGATGAAACTGTTCTATCTCCTTCATCTTTCCTACAATAAATATGAACTGTTTCTCAAGTTTGCATTGACCAATCACTGTAAGCGCAGGATTAAATATTTTAAGGTAGCAATGAGTGCTCAAAACTGTATTTTCTTATTGGTATTCTATGATTTTTATGTCTAGTTCAATTGTTAACTTAATATATGATAGTGTAAACATGTTAATAGACTTTGCTATGAATTTGCAAGGAAAAGCGATTGTTCGCTTTACGGCGATTCTTGCTTTACAGCTGAACCCGCCGTAATGCGGGGTTTGCCTTTATTCATATATATCAATTAAAAAATAAAATGATATGAAATCAGCTGACAAGATTTTACCTAGGCTGTCAATTACTCCACAGGATATTATTTGACTTTGTTACATCTTTTCCTGTTTTCATTATTTGTTGAAGTTCTAGAGTTAATACTTTGCTTGTTCCTTGTTTTTGAATTTGTCATCTTTCTGCATCATACATCACATTGTTGTTTCAATCATTTTTCTCCCCTTATTTTACAGTGTCCATGGCCTTTGTTTACTAACCTGTCTATATTTATCTGTGTCGCCTGTTTGTGAATGTGTATGACGAAGGGTGAATCCCGAAACATCCCATGTTTCCTGTATATGTTAATCTGTAAAACTGATTCCATTCTATTTTATTTTTAAATTTATATATTACTTTCCTTACCACCCACCAGTTTTACAGCAACCTCCTTATTTATTTACTATTAATGTATATGCCTCGTTATGTGCGGAGACATTTGCAGTGAATAAATTAGAAACATATTCACTACAACAAAATAAAATGTATCCCTTCATACGAGTCTAAGTGCTGCAACTGTACCCATCCATATCTTCTTCTTTGTTCGCCCTCAGACTTCTACATTAATGACTCTTGTTGTGTAACAGTAGTAACTGGGAATATTGTGGGTAGGGAATAGGAAGGAGTATGGGTTATTTATTGTTGTGAGTTTGTTGTGTTCACTGGTGTGAAGGATTTATGCGAGATGTTTGGCAGAGAGAAGTATGGTCACTGTTCTCGTGTTTTAGTTGTGAGTGAGTGAGCTAACAGTGAGTTGGCTGGGATAGCTAGAGTTTGGGGGAGTCGGCCGAGAGATATTGAAGTGTCGAGATGTGTTTTTGCAAGGAGAGTTGTGAAGATTGTCGACAGCCACTGTTTCTGTGTGATTCGGGGAGTTCTGTGATTTAGATTAAGTTCTCTAGAGATATATGAGAGCTGTGAGAAATATTGGAGTATGGGCGTGGGTGGCCATGAGTTTCTGGTTTATGTTTGACCGACCAGAGGAGATTATTGTTGCTGTAGATGTACTGTGAATCTCATCACTTGTTTCGTCAAATAAATTGTGGTACTGTTATATACAGCGTGTTATTTGATGACTTATGCATATGCAAGTATCAGTGTGTACTGTGTTGAAGTTTACCCAAGTAGAGCCTATAAACCCGGGCATACGGTGGGTGTTAAGCATCTAAAGACACCATCGTATCAACTCTAATAAAGGCAGTAGTCAACTCAAGGTTCCTGACATCTCCAAATAGTTTTTTTTTAAATTATATATCTCATCCACGTGAGACAGAACATGTGCTGAGCACCTGCCCAGGACTCTCCACAGAAAGAAATTGCTGGGCTCCCCAACAATCACAAACACTCTATACAGCACCACTTAGCAGCTTCAGCACACATGTCAATTCTTCAACTTGGCATTGGATGTAAAAGAATGACGAGCTCAGCAGCCACAGTTAAACAACAACAACAACAACAACAACAACAACTACAAAGCCGATGAGTAAAAAAAACTATTATTCTCTAGTCTTACATTGTGAAGCTTGAACTCCTAATTATAACTAACACATAACTAACACATAACTAACACATAACTAACACATAACTAACACATAACTAACACATAACTAATTCTCCAGACCTAAAGGTCTTTTATATTTGGACATGCGCCCTAATATAACCAGCTAGGTTGAACGGGACGCGCCTCACCAAAACGAGGCAAATTTTTTTTTTAAAAATTGAACTCCTAATAAAACTTTAATGGGAGCTTTCTGTCTTTTACAGAGTTTTCTCAGAACCACACCCCCCAACCATTATTTAAGTTTATTATAACTTATTACGCTCAATGTGAGCAACCCTGAGCCCATATCAGTAAGGAATCAGCAACTGGTACAGACAGACACCTTCACATACCTAGGATGCATAGTAACACCAGACGGCGGGGCAGGCAAAGACATCAACATCAGAATGAATAAGGCAAGAACAGCCTTTTTTAGCCTAAACAACATCTGGAAGTCCTCTCAATACAGCACAAGCACAAAATTAAGATTATATCAGAGCTGTGTGCTTTCTGTGCTTCTCTATGGTGCGGAATGCTGGAGAGTTACAGAGAAGGAAATGTCGAAATTGTCCTCTTTTCACACATGCCTAAGAAAAATTCACCGAATCTTTTGGCCGAAAACCATCACCAATCAAGATCTGCTTACTCGAAGCAAGCAAGAGGACATGCACACCATCATAGCTGGCAGACGCTGGAGCTGGGTTGGCCATGTCCTCAGAAGAGACCCCGATGCCATCACAAGAACAGCTATGCTTTGGACCCCTGAAGAAAAACCAAAGAGAGGCCGACCAAAAACAACCTGGCGGAGGACTGTGGAGGCTGAGATGCAAAGAATGAACCAGAGTTGGGGCACTGTACGAAGGATGGCCGCTGACCGAGCAAAGTGCAATCAATTTGTTGTTGCCCTACAAGACGCAACTAGGCGTGATGGCCACTGACTGCTTTGACGGTCGGCGGCTAAGAAGAAGAAGATAACTTATTATTTATTAATAACAGGTAAGAAAATATGACATTAAGAAATATGTACACTTGCATAACAATACAGTTGTGTTTGCTTTGCTGATTTATTAGTTAATAATTGTTTAACTCTTTCAGTCCCAAGCAAAAAAGTGGGTTTGGCCCAAGCAAAAATGGCCACCCCAGTGCGTTTTAAAATAAATATCTCCAAACAGAAACACGTTCACTCTTAAACACGTGCGGTATTTAAAAGAATGTACTTGCAGACGGAAATGACATTTTGGGTGGTTTGTGGGTAGTTATAATTAGAAACAGTCTCAAACAGAGGCACATATACTAAAGGCTTTTTAAAGTCGATTGGGCCAAGCGCGTCTAACCCATGAGCCTTTATAAAGTCGATTGGGACTTAAAGAGTTAATATTGCAACCTGTGGAATATGCAGCATGGTCTGTTGGAAGCACACATCAAATATTCTAGTGAGAATACAAACAGTAGTAAATAAATTATGTAGTCTCCATGTACCATGAAATCATTTCACTTCTTAAAACAGCATGGTACTTATAACAAGTATAGTAACAACACTGAAAACTGTGAAAAATTTTGGCCCCAAAATTAAAGCCACAGTAATCAAGTAAGCTGACTTCAAATAATTCTTACTTGATTTAGATCACATGTGAAATGGGTCGGTACCTTTTTGTAAGGTGACCATATTTTCAAAACCCAAATCCGGGACAAAATAGTAGATTTGACCTATTTCAATGCAAAAAATCGGGACAAAAGGGTAAAGAAAAGGTCAAAAGTCGGAACATGTCCCGGAAAAATCAAGTTGATGTCAATTTAAAATAATATGCATTTTATATATACATTTGAATAACATTGAATAACATACATTTTATTGTATAAGTTTAACTACTTAAACTAATAAGAGAGAAAAACATCAATAATCCTTACTTAAGGTGAAGCTGAGTTACTGTACTTTTCAGATGAGTGGATTTTTATCAATAGGTCCTTCTTTGCAAGCAGCATCTTAAAAATCTTGACACATGTTTCCTCACAGTTCACTTTGGTTGTCAACATAGCTTTCAAAGTTTCAACACCTAGCTGTGTTTTATCACGTGCTCATAAGCTGGTCATCAAAGAAAACACTCTTTCTGTGGCAGCATTTGTCCCAGGTAGACAGAAAAAAAACTCTGCCAACTTCAAAATATTTGAAAATGTCACATTATTGTTTTTGAAGTGGGAAACCATTTCAATCCAACGTTGTGGTGGCAATGTTTTTTTTGGCACTCCATTCACTAATTTTCTGAGAAGTAACAAACTGCTTCATATAGACATATTCGTCATAAATTTCAGTTTCTGTAAAGTGGGCTGAAGGTAATGTTTGAATCACTAGTGATGATATCTCAATATCTGCCCAAATTGGTATTCTGTTCAGCTTTACCCAGCTGTAGGATTCTAGGTCTTGAAAATTTTTGCAGTCCATTTATTCAAATAATTGAAAGCTGTTTCATAGAACGAAGAAACGCTAGCATGACACTTTTTCACATCCTCCTTTGGAAGTCTTTCCATTTCCAGCTTTTCAAGGATTAGCTTAACTCTTGATGGCAAAAAACAGTCTTCCAGTTTGGACTTCAAAATAGTTTTCAACCTGTTGATGCTGTCAATGACTTCAAACACAGTGACCATCTGTCCCTCTATTTTTTGCACTGCTTCGTGGAATGGAGAGGCCTGACTGTGAACAAAAACAAGCCATGCCTCAGAGGATTTTCAAAGAATGTCTGAATAAAAACTGGGCATCTGTCTTGAGATTGAAAATATCATTTTAGAGGCAGGAAAATCTGAAGAACCCTTTCAACAGCAGGCAGCAGAGCAAGCCAACTAGTCTGAGCATAACCTAAGATCATCTGGAAGTCTGTTTCCACAAACTGGCAAAACTCCTTGAGTCTTTCAACTCGTACTGTGTATGATTTGAAGAGTAGATAAATTTTAGCAATAATAAGCTCGACATCAACAGGCAGTACATCTGCAGCTGTTCGAACAGTGACCTGCACACCCAACTCCTATAAGACCATGTCCAAGGTTTTCTTGCAGTTTTTTGAAAACATTGTTCTGTCCTTTCTTTTCAGCACCTCCAAAATTGGAATTTGTGTTGTCTGCGCATAATCCAACTACTTTCCTGTCTAAACCATTTTCAGTTATGCAGTCATTAAGAAAACTACTTACAATATCAGATGTTTCACCTGGCAATGACTTTAACTCTAATATTTTAATTTTCACTCCATTACTGTGATCAAAGTATCTGACAAGCAAAGGAAAAATCTTGAATTCTTTGTGGTTGGATGCATCTGTCAGTACAGAAATAAATGTAGACTTTTCTAGGTCACACCTTAACTCATTTAGAATATGGGGTGCCAAGACATTTCGAATAATGGCTTCTGTTTTCGTACGTGCACATGCAAATTTTGGCTCTAAAGTAACCTTAAGTAATTTTGATGTGCAATCCATAGACCTGAAAGTATGATTGTGTAGCACTGTATGGTATGCAAAGGCGCCTTCTATATCAGCTAATTGCTCTTCTTGGTCACCAATTTTATCAGCTCTGACGAAAGTGGTTAACGACGAGCTTGATGCAGCTGTAACGACGGCTCTCTTATGTTTCTCACTGCTTATGTGGCTCTTAATATCACCACGTCCACTATGGCTTATCGAAAACCCGGAGGCACATATATTGCATCGTACATTGAAGTTTGATGTACTCTTTTTAATAAACGGATATTCCTTTTGTAAATCTTCATTGAAACTGCATTTACGCTTTGGTACCATTTTCTTACAACAATAACAAAATATGCACAAATAGTTCACCGTTTAAATTAAATAAACGTATACCGTACGCAAAATCTTGGTACTTTACCACTACCTAAAATTTCAAATAACTGCGAATATCACATTGGAACTACAAAACTGTTTCGGCGCCAGTTCACTAATGATTAAAAATTCCCTCGTCAGCCACGGAATAATAAATTTTTTTTTTTTTAAATCTGCGAGATTTATGCCAAATTCGTCCAAAACCGGGACAAATTGGCGTCCCGGATTGCATCGAAAAAAAGTCGGGACAAATTAAAAACCAGGACGTCTGGTCACCTTACTTTTTGTCAACACCTTAAACACAAAAAAAAAGCTGTTAATTTAGTTCTCCAGTTGTTTCTTGTGACAGCCGAAAGGACAAAGCTATATTAGTAGTGCTTTTAGCAAATTAAATTGTGAACCTGTTAAACACAGCAATAGAAATATGTTAGGAAGATTTACAACAAACTAACCCTCTCCACTTGAAGTTGGCTCTTTAGGTCAGCAATCAAACTTTCACAGTCCAACAACTGGTTTCTCATTCTCTAAATGGATATAAACGAAAATAAGGAAGATTAGTGAGAAATCCTTCTCTACATGACAACAGACAAACATGAATCAAGTGTTTAATGATGGAAATAGCTAGTTTGGTTTGGTTTTTAAGGACTATCTTCATTGTAAATGGACAACTCCATAAGTGCTCTGATCACCCACACAAGGAGGATCTCAGCACAGTGTACAAACTCCATAGCACCAGCGAGAATCCCAGTGTCTGTATATAGGAATCACACATTCTATAAATATTTGCGGTGGTAGGTTTATAATTTTCAAATTTTACCACGGCAGCGGCCTTATGGCCTACTCTACGATTTCAAACTGCTGTGGGATTTTTAAGGTACGCAACTTTCACATGGGACCTCCTATTTTTTCGCCCTTATCCAAGAAGGCTAGGCATCAGATCTCACTGCCCAGGAGATCAGGGGGGAGTATGACATCATTAGGACCACTGGTTCTGAAAAAAATATTTCCATAAATTATATTCCCTCTACTGGGAATCAAACCCGTTACTTTTAGAATTCGAGGTGAACGCCATACTTCTTAACCACTCTGACCCCTAACAAAATAGCTGTTAAATAATAAAAAAACTACAGAAGCAAACCATGACAACCACAGTATATACATTAAAGCAGAGGCAGGCAACCCAGGAACCGTGAAGGTCTACTTTAGAAACAATGAGCTATCTAAAGATCTACTGTGACAAAGTCATGTCTGTTTTCAGGTTTCATGGTATTAGAATATGTGCCAGATGACATGCTTCCTGCTATTCTATCAATACAGGGGTGGATAACTCAAACTGAATGTTACCTTTCCTTTAAAGAAAAGATTGTGTTGCTATCTTATGCATGCAAGGAGGCATATCTGGACTCATCCTTATATGACCACCAGCTATGGACAATGCTACAATATACATATGTGAACCCTCTGTCTGTGAGGCTAATTACACCCTCATTGACTCTTGAAATCATCCACATTTCCAGAGATTTCACCTGTGGTGAACCTTGTTGAGAACCTAGCACTGCACACTAAGCTTGGAGAAGTCACTTGAGCCCCAGACACGATTCTTTGGCTTTGACTTGGTTGACTACATGTGGGAGGATTTTACTATGGACCCAGTGATAGGCAGGGGAAGCTGAGAAGTGGCTCTGTGCAGGACGAGACAATTTCTTGGGAGAGCCCAGAACCAGAGCACAGTATTTTAGCTCTGCATAGCTGGAGAGCCCCCTTGGATGGCGGGGAATGCACAGTATGCCACGCACTTCCCACTCCCAGCTTAGGACCACATGTGACGATCCTTTAAATGCAAGCCAAGCATAAACTGGAGCTCATGACTTCAACTCAACATGTTTCAGAATGGTAGAAAAGCCACAGGAAAAGCCTAGATCTACAGTGTAGATAATACCAAGGAGTCTTCAATGTGGTAGTGTGTGCAAAAGAGCAAGAAGCTCAGCAGCCCTAGTTAAACAAAAACAACAACACTATCTTATGCACTGAGCATGTCAAGTGAATTTTAGTTAGCTAGATCGTGAATTTATAATAAGGATATGGCACCAAAAAAAATACCTGGGGTCAAACACATTTACATACCATTGGGAGAGAGCTAGCCTGAAATTTCTCTAGCTTATGTTATTCTTGTGTCTGAAATTATTTTAGAGAAGGGTTTCTTAACCTGTGGTCCACATGTGTCAGAAGCCTGTGAATGGATTCTAGGGGATCTGTGTACATAATCTAAAATTTAAAATTTTTTATTATGCTTTAATGTATGATTCACAGAGTGGTTAGAGCGCTGGTCTCTCGCGGCAAAGGTGCCAGGTCCGAATCATGGTGCAGACTCGCTCGTCTACCCAGCTGTAAATGGGCACCTGACTCTGCTTTTTTAGTTAGGGAAGGAATAGGCAACGAGGAAGAGAACTGGTCACCTTACCTCTCAATGCTGGACTTGGTACGTGGGGTCTCAAACACTTCATCCCCCTACGACAGTATCTGCTATGGGACTACTTTTTTTAATGTACATTTTTTCCCCCAAGAAGGAGCCCACAGCCTTCACCGGACAATCACAGGGGTCCATGACACAATAGAGATTTAAGAAACCATATTTTAGAGGCAATCACTGGCAAATTTTTATCCACTGGACTTGCTCTGAGTGAGGCAGTCCAGTAAATTTGAGGTCTTTCATAAATAAATGGAGGCAGCTTCCAGCAAAGAGTACAGAGATGTAGAAGATTCTGTCTGAACAACACAGAAGTGCACAAGGGTGAAATAAAAAAGTATTATTTTATATTCAAACAACTTCTTTCCCCCCCCCCCCCCCCAACTACTTAGGGAGCTTGGAGCCAACATAGCAGCTGGTCCTCTTGAAGGAAGCCTGCATCATGCTCTCTTGCAGTTGTGGTTTCTGTAGAAATTTGTTTTACCTGATGAGTGTGTCAGCCCCCAAAAAGGTAAAGTAAAGGATCCAGTTACACGCCCATTGTGGCATATAGGGAATATGTTGTTAGAACCATATTTTCTTGACCATCGGCACACTAGGGGTGATGTGGGTCAGCATCACGCCGGCCGCCTTAACCTTCCCAGAAGTTGCTCTGGTACCCAATTCATGAAGCTGGGTCGAACCCCCTCCCGGAGCCGTTTGCAGTCTAAAACATACCACCTCAACTGGGGATCGAACCAAGGACCACCGAGCTAGGAAGCCAATGCACTAACCACTGAGCTACCTCGGCTCCTTGTCAGCCCCAAGCAAAACCTCGTATTAGTCACCTCTTACAACATGCCTGAGGTGGTAGTGGTTTTATTTTTTCTTTATCTCTTCCCAGCCACCCCCCCCCCCCACACACACACACCCGAACTACACCAGGTATATATTTAAACTAATTATCCTTAATTGTTCCATCAAATCTGTACCGGTAAAGTCATGTCAGCTTTTCCAATAATCCAACATTTTCACACTGAGGCTGGGGTACCAACCTCAAGGTTAAGGCTGCTGGAATTTGGCATCAAACGTAAGGCTAGCAGAGATGGATGTATGAGAGGATGCATCCGTCGTGTTTATAACCAGCGAGCTACAGGAATAGTTAGCATTTACACTCTTCGACATATACTGAAGGAGACTGAGCACCTTTGGGTTTGCCCAGAGTGCAGTGATGTCGATTATGTTCAACAAAAACAATAACAAACCTCGTTCATCAGATCACAGTCAGCCAGCTTCCGCAGAAGAATGTCACGCTGCTCACTGAATCTCAACCCTGAGGCTTCCAATCTGTGCTGGTCTCTCAGCAGAAGTCGCAGTGCACGATTGGTTGCTTCAAAATCGGCAAGTGTTTTTAAAAACAAATCCCTCTGTTTGGCAAGGCGGGCTTGGTCAGCAGAAGACATACGCTGTTCGTTTTGAAGCTGTCGGATCAAATCTTTGAGCTCTCTAACCTGCCAGGAATGCAACATTTCCCAAATATCTTCAAACTTACAAACAAAATTTATTTTACACAAAATATCACTCATACTCATAAATACATAATAAATAAACGTGTAGTACTGGGCACATAAATAACAACAGATGCAAGATGCATATCAGAAGTGAAGTGTAGCATAGCTCAGGCAAAAACAGCATTCTATACAATGAAGAGTATTACTGTATATGCAACAATTCTTTGTCAATGGAGAAAAGAGAGTTCTTCAGTGTTATACAGAACTAATCCTGACATATGGTAGTGAGTCATGGACAATTAGTGAACAAGTAGGCAAGGCATTAGAGGCCACAGAGATGTGGTTTTACAGAAGAATGTTAAAAATAACATGGTAGTTCAAAAAGAGTAATGAGGACGTCCTGAAAGAGGCCAATGTGCAAAGGAAACTTAAATCACAAGTTAGAAAGAAGCAATCCGCTTTTTTTGGGGCACATTATGAGAAGAGGAAAGCTGGAATATTTCGTAACAACAGGTAAGGTTGAAGGAAAAAAGAGACAGGGGAAGACAAAGAGAACAAATACTGGACAGTTTGACATCGTGGTATGGAAAGAGGTCAACAACAGAATTGATAAATTGTACTGGAGACAGGAAGTTGTGGAGAGACATGATCTCCTATGCCCTAGACACGCTACTTGAAGAAGATGAAGTATTACTGGGGGCCAAACCGGGAGCAAAAAATTGTAACACTATTATTCAGTCAACACCCTTCAGCTCCAAGGAACATAGACCTTCAACAAACTTATGCCAAGTCTTACAGTCCTGTGCCACCAGCTCAAGGTATTTCCATTATTTCTTCACTCCCTTCATGTCTGTCCCCAGTTCTCTTTTCCATGTGTTCTTTGGTCTTCCTCAACCTCTATTACCCTGAGGTTTCCAAAGCAAGAACTGCCTGGTAATGCAATACTGTTCACTTGTAGTACCAGGGCCCGAAGGGGGGAAGCAAAGAATAGCAACATTGCAACCTACCATGTCATAAAATGCAACGAAGGAGGGTTACCTCTGGTAAGGAAGTTCAAGACGCAACCCAGAGAAAGCTGAAAGAAGTCTGGGTTTCCAACTAACCTTTTTTTCATCTAGGACAATATCCAGTCTTGGCATCTGAAATTTTCATACTTTAAATGAACAAGGGAAAACTGCACAGGTGGCAGCAGAAATTGGGAACTACTAGATGATATCCTGGGATTCTGTGGGAGAAGATGGAAAGCCATTGAAAGGAAGGTCCTTGTTCTGAAATCTCCTGGGTAAGAAAGGCAGAAGTAGACTAAATAGAACAGCAGAAGTAGACTAAATAGAACAGCAGAAGTAGACTAAATAGAACAGCAGAAGTAGACTAAATAGAACAGCAGAAGTAGACTAAATAGAACAGCAGAAGTAGACTAAATAGAACAAGGAGAAGTAGACTAAATAGAACAGCAGAAGTAAATAGAACAGCAGAAGTAGACTAAATAGAACAGCAGAAGTAGACTAAATAGAACAGCAGAAGTAGACTAAATAGAACAAGGAGAAGTAGACTAAATAGAACAGCAGAAGTAAATAGAACAGCAGAAGTAGACTAAATAGAACAGCAGAAGTAGACTAAATAGAACAGCAGAAGTAGACTAAATAGAACAGCAGAAGTAGACTAAATAGAACAGCACAAGTAGACTAAATTGAACAGCAGAAGTAGACTAAACAGAACAAGGAGAAGAGAACTGGAGACTGAAATGAAAATGATGAGGAAAACATGGAAAGAACTTGAGATGATGGCACAGGACAGGAAGACTTGGCATGTGTTTGTTGAAGGCCTATGCTCCTTGGGGAGCTACAGGGCATTGACTGATTGGCTCATAATAAATAATATTACTCATACTGTAACAAAGAATAACTAACCAGAATAAGCAATGACACAGACTCATGGTCACAAAATTCCCCATAGTGCCCTCTGTCAGACACTATCAAACAAACCCTAAGACAATGAGACAGCCTGAGAAGGTCACAGATTAGGACAACCAACAAAAAGGGGGAAAACTCACCTACCTGATGTGATATTGCCTGCCTGTCTAATTCTATCTCAATCAATTTTTTTTTCATCACTTCCTACCTGACGTGATGTTGCCTACCTGTCTAATTCTGCTTCCTGCCTGTCTAATTTTATAGCAATTAAATTTTTTAAAATCACTTCCTACCTGTCTAATTCTGCTTCCTGCATGTCTAATTCTATCTCAATACATTTTTTTCATCAGTTATTTCCTGCCAGATGTGACCTTGCTTGTCCGTCAATTCTATCTCAATTTTTTTTTTCATTTGTATTTCCTACCCGAGCACCCGACTGGCAGAGTGGTTATGGTGCCAGCATCTGAAGACAAAGGTACTGGATTTTTAAAAAGTGGCATTATGCTCCTGTCTACCCAGCTGTAAATGGGTCCCTGAATCTGGTGTTGACTTAAGGAAGAAAAAGGCAGCAAGGAAGGAAACTGATTACCTCACATCAAGAAGTTGGACTTAGTATAGTGATGTCTCTAACACTTCATTCCTCAACAGCAGTATCTCCTACGAGAACTTTAACTCTGTTTATTTCCTACGAACCTCTACACCTCACGGTAGAAGGGGAACGACTAAGTAAGTAAGTAAGTAAGTATTTCCTACGTGACTTGACGAGCGTCCGATTGACAGAGTGGTTACAGTGCTGGTCTCTTGTGGCAAAGGTGCCGTGTTTGAATCACAGAACCGACACGCTCCAGTCTACCCAGTCTGTAAATGGGTACCTGACTCTGCTCTCTGAGTTAGAGAAGAAAAAGGCAACAAGAAAAGGGAACTAGTCACCCCCCACCTCTCGATGCTTGACCTAGTATGGTGAAGTCTCTAACACTTCACTCCCCTGTAGCAGTATCTGCTATGGGACTACTTTTGTATTCAGCCTGTCTATTCTATCTCAATCAATTTTTTTTTTCATCAGCATTTCTTACCTGATGTGATGCTGCCTGTCCGTCCAATTCTGCTTCAATCAATTTCTTCATCAACTTCTCTCTCTCATAGTTCAGTTGCTCTTTCTGATTCCTGAAGCAGAAGGCGGGAAAAAAAAAGATAAATTTTGTTTCCGTTATCACTTGACCATATAAATTTATGTCTAACAAATGTTAGTGGTATTTGTAAAGTTCTTCTTCTTCTCTGATCCATAGTCACAGTCAGTGGGCATCACGCCTGGTGGCGTCTAGTAGGGCAGAAACAAACTGCTTCCACTTTGCTTGGTCGGTGGCCATCCTTTGTGCAGTGCTTCAGCTCTGGTTCATTCTTTGCATCTCGGTCTCCTCAGTTCTCCACCAAGTTGTTTTTGGCCGATCTCTCTTTCCACTTACTCTCATATATAATTGGCCACTATCAAATATATTATCTTCAATCCGTTAGAATTAATCAACAAGTAATTCACAAACAAAAGGAATGAAATGTGTGCTCTTTCTACTGCATGTCCTGATGACAGCACTATTTCTCCTGTAATTACTTCATTCCATTTTAACCTCACTGGATCATTGGAGTAAAACTTATCATGACTTATGATCAGTGGAAATATTAAAAGGCATGTGTGTTCTTTTAATGGGTGTTCAAGTTTTCATGGTGCAATGCACTGTTTCCTTATTTTCATGAAAAGCTGATGTGATTGTTTTACTGTTCGTTATAAATGTTTCATTAAAAAAAACAACAACTCTATACTGTATATGAGAATGATGGAGAAAATACTAGACTACTGGATTATTTAAAAAGTTGTTCTGTATCGCTGTGTTTGCATTGGTCTGTTGTATTGTTAAATAAATGTTATTTCATAACAGGGCCAACTAATTTTTATTTACCATTTTCACGTTAGGGTAATGGGACTATGATGCCAACCAGCACAATATTCACGCTGCATGCGATGCAACATAAACCTTATATATCATCATGTCTGGAATCAAGAACGCTACATCTGGTTCCTCCCACATAGCTTCTGCTGGCGAAGGACTTAGGCTTATCTGATTAATGGCCAATGATCTCTTTTCCCCTGAATTGTTCTGTATGTCTCACATACTTGCTAACAAATGGTGCCCAGTATAGTTTACAGAGATCTCTGTGATGAGACAAAGCTCTCTCATGTATACTGTATGAGTCAAATAATACGAGGTTGTGAATGCGACTGGCAACTTTGTTATGTATAACAAACATGGGCCTCCATGCTCCACAGGGAGTGAAAAAGGAAATGAATGAATGAGCACAGATGGTGATGGTTAGACAAGAGCCAATCAAACAAGCAGTAAGAAGAAGAAATTCGCGTCGGATAGAAAAACACATACACAGAAGAAACCTGTTGACAGCTTTTCAAGGACATCTTTGTTCAATCAGGAACACTCAGGGTGGGAGAGGGAGAGGGAGACTGAAAAAACACACGGAGAAAGGAACTGGACATGAAACTGATGGCACGGGTAGGAAGACTTGGCATGGATAGGAAGACTTGACTTGGATGGGAAGACTTGTCATGGATGGGAAGACTTGACTTGGATGGGAAGACTTGTCATGGATGCGAAGACTTGACTTGGATAGGAAGACTTGTCATGGATGGGAAGACTTGACATGGATAGGAATACTTGTCATGGATGGGAAGACTTGACATGGATAGGAAGACTTGTCATGGATAGGAAGACTTGGCATAGATACGAAGACTTGACTTGGATGGGAAGACTTGTCATGGATGGGAAGACTTGTCATGGATGGGAAGACTTGACTTGGATAGGAAGACTTGTCATGGATAGGAAGACTTGACTTGGATAGGAATACTTGTCATGGATGGGAAGACTTGACATGGATAAGAAGACTTGTCATGGATAGGAAGACGTGTCATGGATGGGAAGACTTGACTTGGATGGGAAGACTTGGCATGGTTAGGAAGACAGACTTGGCACGGATAGGAAGACTTGGCGTGGATAGAAAGACTTGGCATGGATAGGAAGACTTAGCATGGATAGGAAGACATGGCATGGATAGGAAGACTTGGCATGGATATGCTGACATCCTAGGCTACTTAGGGAGCTAAAAAAAGAGTGACGATAATTATGATAGTGGTGTGTTTACTTCTAGAACAAGCAAAGGCATCATATATAAAATGTTTTATCTCTTCTGGACTAATACTGCTATCCTTCAACTTAAAGATCATGATTAACTTCAGTATAAAATTTTTAATGCCCTGGGCAGTTCCTGGGTGTTTCTGGTGCATCAAAGAAATAATAGGACTTTTGCACTCTCGGGCATGTCGTACAAGGTGGCTAAAACGAAGCTGTGTATGAGGCTAGCAACCTCAACATTTAAAACACATTGCTACAGATACCACCGCTGTTAGAGCATATGAATGCTTGGTACAGGCTTCCTGCCAGTGGACCAGCTGTAGTGGTGGCTCAATGCTCTGTAAGGAACATAAAGGAAAATGAAGATGATGAAGATATGTAATCTTACATATCTTCATTTTCAAGAGTGTTTGCAATATCACTACTGAATGTTAAACAATATAATATCTGAATGTTAACAATGTCACATATGAATGTTAACAATATCACATCTGAATGTTAACAATATCACATATGAATGTTAACAATATCACATATGAATGTTAACAATATCACATCTGAATGTTAACAATATCACATCTGAATGTTAACAATATCACATATGAATGTTAACAATATCACATCTGAATGTTAACAATATCACATACGAATGTTAGAATAATGTATACAGTAAGTGACTGAACATCTGAAAGTCAGAACATGTGAGTATCTGAACATCAGAGTGCAAACACTTCCCAATGTTGACTTGCACATAAAAAAAATTATTAAAGGTCACACTGACAACTTTTGTAACCAGAAACTTTTAAAAATCTGGACAAATATCTCAAAACAGGCAGTAAAAATTCTTTTAGAAACATACTGTAAGATGTCAAAAATGTTCATAACACAATACTAGAATATGTTTAAAATGTTCAGAACACAATACTAGAATATGTTTTAAAAGTTCATAACACAATACTAGAATATGTTTAAAAAGTTTATAACACAATACTAGAATATGTTTAAAATGTTCATAACACAATACTAGAATATGTTTAAAATGTTCATAACACAATACTAGAATATGTTTAAAATGTTCAGAACAAAATACTAGAATATATTAACAATGTCTGAACACAATACTAGAATGTTAAAAATGTTTATAATACAGTACTAGAATATGTTTAAAATGTTCATAATACTTCTTCTTTGTACACTCTCAGACGTCTACTTGAATGTTTTTCAAAGAAAGCCGTAGCCAGTTTGAGGCTATTTGAATCTCTGTAGAGCTTTTCCACAAATGGTCCTGGTGTCGGCCATAAGTGCTTTCTCTGTTCCGCATATGTTAGGCAACTTTTTTTCATAATACAATACTAGAATACGTTAAAAAAGTTAAGAACACAATACTAGAATATGTTCATAAGACGAAGATATCCCACATGTTCAGAACACTACACTAGAAGATGTCACAAATGTTCAGAAAACTATACTAGAAGATGTCACAAATGTTCAGAACACTAGACTATGTCAAAAATGATCAGAACACTATACTAAAAGATGTCACAAATGTTCAAAACACAATACTAAAAGATGTAAAAAATGTTCAGAAACAAAAACCACATGTAAGATGACAAGAATTCAGAATTGGTATGAGTAATACCATATGTTTACAATCAACCTCAATACAACAAACATTTTTTTAAAAATGGAACACAGCAATCAAACTGATTAAAAACCTGGGCTCTGAGAGACTGCTGCTGCTCTTCAAAATATTCAAGCTGGAAATAATGAAGAAATGAGCAAACAATCAAGGTCAAAATACATGCACTGTAAAAGGTTAAGGTTTTTGAATTGATGACCTTGAAAATATAACATTAACTTTTCTCTTTGTATATGTTACTTATGCCATGAAGCGTCGCACAAAGGGTTGACTATTGGTTTCTGCTTCTGCTCCGGCACATGTTTTGCAAGCTTGGTGTGCTGGCGCTCTGATTCTTTAATCCATCTTCTCATGTGCCACCCTCTTGTCATGGCTGCCTCTGTTATGAGGTTTTATGTTACTACTGCCAGTTGATATGTCTTTATTCTTACAAGGTGTCTAAACATAATTTTTCTTTTTTTCTTTCTCGGTACATTCCTTCAAAATTTCTAACCAATACACGTCATTCCCCTTCTACCGTGAGGTGTAGAGGTTCATATGGAATAATTGGTATCAATGTAGACATGGAAGCAGATCTGAGCTGACAACCAAACTGTCGATTACAAAATATGATAGAAAAAAAAATTTAAAAGAAAATACAAAGAAATACATTTCCTTCAACAATTTTATGTGATGATAATGAACCAAACAAAATGGCTAAGCTCGCATCGTCATTTACTTCAGCTTTACCAGGTCTTTGAACTCGACTTCACAAACGTAGCCTGCTTCCACCAATCTACACCCATCTCTGGTTTATCATTCCCAGCTACATAATCCATACATCTATCTTTCTCTTGAATTCCTTCGCTTTCTCTTGAATTTGTTTAGCATGTGCTTTTTTTTCTACTATTATCATCCATTTGTTCAGTGTGTCCAAACTGTTTCAATTAAATTTAATGCATTGTTGTTTGCCACAGCATTTTTAATTAAACCACGGCAGATCTAGAGAACGTTTGGTCACCAGGTCAAATTATTTCTGGAGATCAGGCTTGAAAGCCACAGTGCTATAGATATTCCTTATGTGGTAATAAAATCCAGACAAATTTATTGTAGTTTTAATGTAGTGTTTAGTTATACAGGGTTGACCAAAAAATCATCTGACAATTAAATTTAATGAGTTATTCATAAATAAATCTTGAAAATTACATCAAATTCATCAACACAGTATTAATTTACCATTTACAACACACTTACTGATCATTTATTGAACAACAACAACAAAAACATTTATAAATTAACTGATAATTTATTGAACAAAAAAATTAAAAATCAATCTTCAAACAGACTAAATACTTGCATGTTCAAAATACTAGGCCTCCTGCCTCAACACATTTTTTCCAGCATCTTTATTACTGAATATCATATTCTGTAACACAGTTCTTCTTGTGAGATTATACATATTTGACATTTCTTTATTTTTATATCTTAAATTATAAAGAAATATATTAGATAACGTTCAACATGGCATAAACCTTACCAAACTCAAAACTAATCAAAACAACTGTCAGGTGATTTTTAAGCCCACCCTGTAGATGGAATTTTACTTAAAGCTTCAGTGCAAAATCGATCTTCTTTGATCCTTAGCCGCCGACCGTCAAAGCAGTCAGTGGCGTCTTGTAGGGCAACAACAAATTGATTCCATTTTGCTCGGTCGGTGGCCATCCTTCGTACAGTGCCCCAACTCTGGTTCATTCTTTGCATCTCAGCCTCCACAGTCCTCCGCAAAGTTGTGTTTGGTCGGCCTCTTTCGTTTTCCTTCAGGGGTCCATAGCATAGCTGTTCTTGTGATGGCATCAGGGTCTCTTCTGAGAACTTGGCCAACCCAACTCCAGCGTCTACCAGCTATGATGGTGTGCATGTCCTCTTGCTTGCTCCGAGTAAGCAGATCTTGGTTGGTGATGGTATTCGGCCAAAAGATTCTGTGAATTTTTCTTAGGCATGTTGTGTGAAAAGAGGACAATTTCAACATTTCCTTCTCTGTAACTCTCCAGCATTCTGCACCATACAGAAGCACAGAAAGCTTGTGCTGTACTGAGAGGTCTTCCAGATGTTGTTAAGACTAAAAAAGGCTGTTCTTGCTTTGTTCATTCTGTTGTTGATGTCTTTGCTTGCTCCACCATCTGGTGTTACTATGCATCCTAGGTATGTGAAGGTGTCTGTCTGTTCCAGTTGCCGATTCCTTACTGAAATGGGCTCAGGTTTGCTCACATTGAGCGTCATGACCTCTGACTTCTTTAAATTGATGTTCAAGCCCACCTGCTGGCTATACTTATTAAGTCTATCTGTTTTTTCCTGGATGTGTTGATGTGAATGTGCTAGTAGTGCAATGTCATCTGCATATTCCAGATCTTCCAATGTAGAAAATGTAGTCCATCTTATTCCTCTTGGACTGCCCTCTGTTGTCTGGCGCATCACCCAGTCTATGACTGTTAAAAATAGAGTGGTTGACAAGGGGCATCCCTGTCGTACTCCTGTCTTCACCTCAAAGGTTAGGTTGCTCTGCCCAATGCTACATGTAAAGTTGGCATATAGGCTTTTTATGATTGACACTATGCAGCTTGGAATTCCATAAGCCCTCAGTATTTTCCATAAACTGTCCCTATGTATACTGTCAAAAGCCTTTTAAAAATCAACGAAATTAATGTACAGCTGTCTTTGCCATTCTGAGCACTGCTCTATAATGTTCCTGAGGGTAAATATATGATCTACACATCCTCTGTTCTTTCTAAATCCTGCTTGTTCTTTCCTCAGTTTGTGATCTACTGCTTTTGAAATTCTCTGTATAATTATCCTGCCTAGTATTTTGCTGGGAACTGAGTGATTCCTCTCCAATTATTGCAGTCTGCAAGATCTCCCTTCTTGAGCAATTTGACAATTATTCCTTTGTTCCACTCTGATGGTGTTGTCCCCATTTTCCAGACTTGTGCAAATAGTGGTTCTAATAGTTCTGCTGCTAGCTCAGGGTCTGTCTTAAATAGCTCTGCATTTAAGTTATCATGGCCAGGAGCTTTTCCATTCTTTAACCCTTTGATTGCTGTGATGATTTCTTCTTTTCGTGGGATGTCTGTATTAACATCTAGATCGTTTTCAGCCTCAGGAACATTCAACTGTGTCTCTGGTGGATCCTTGTTCAGAGTTTCTCTGAAATGCTCTGCCCATCTTGTTTCCGGTCCCTCTGCTGTCGTGATGAGATTTCCTTGCTTATCTCTTACTAATGTAATATTGTCTGCACCTCGTTTTCCGCTGATGAATTTAGTTATTTTGTATACTGTGCTTTGTTCATTTCTCAGTGCTGCCTCTTCTGCCTGTCTTGCAAGATCGTCTAGGAAATTCCTTTTGTTGGCTCGGGTTTGGCGTTTAACTTCCTTGTCCAGCTGACTGTACTGTTCGCTATATAGTTGCTTTAACCTGGAAGACTTCGCTTCTGTTTTCTTTCTTTTCATTTCCTTTCTCATCGTTATGGTGTTTAAAGTTTCTGGTGTTATCCAGTCTTGCTTCTTCCTTTCCTGGAATCCCAAGCATGATTTGCTGCTTTCCTTATATATTGTTGAAATG
Organism: Oreohelix idahoensis; assembly: GCA_024509875.1. NCBI lineage: Eukaryota > Metazoa > Mollusca > Gastropoda > Stylommatophora > Oreohelicidae > Oreohelix > Oreohelix idahoensis. The sequence goes on from JAMPIV010004062.1 coordinate 284,905, forward strand.
GTGTTGAATTTCTGGTCTATATCATCAGTCAATGTCTTTTCCTGACTTTTGGCAAATTGATATCATTTCTTTATATCTGCCGCAAAAGCTTTTCTGGTAAGGGGGTCCTTCAATTTGCTGATGTCAAACCTTTTCTGTGTAGTTACAGTTGGTCCAGCCCTTCTGAGTTTCACTTTCGCTACTACTAAATGGTGATCACTTCCCACATCTGCACCTCTTCTTACCCTCACATCTTGCAATGCATGTCTCCATCTACCATTAATCATGATGTGATCTATCTGGTTTCTGTCCCGACCATTTGGTGATTCCCATGTTAATTTGTGAATTTCCTTGTGTGGGAAAAATGTTCCTCCAATGACCAGGTTGTTAATGCTACAGAAACTTATTAATTTATCCCCATTTTCGTTTGCTGTTCCGCTGCCGCATTTTCCCATTACTCTTTCATTACATGTATTGTGTGTTCCAACTTTCGCATTGAGGTCTCCCATTACTATGATAAGATCATATCTAGGTGTGTCTTCCATTTCTTTCTGCAGTTGTTGATAGAATTCATCCTTGACCGCTTCATCGCTGTCATTCGTTGGTGCGTAGCATTGTATTATTGTAGTGTTGGTGAATCTCCCTCTCAATCTTATTCTTATCAGTCTGTTGTTGATGGGTTTCCATTCCAGTAATGTCCTTTCTAAATCGAACATTGTACTATAATTATTCATATGCAATAGAATCAATAGTTAATGGCAGATATGTTCAAACTGTACATGTATCTAAAGTAGACATGCTATAGAAAGATTGATTACATTGCGGTCAGCTGAAGGAGCATGGAACTAAATATGTGACTTTTGTAAGGTGCGAAGAACTGTGCATGATGCTGATGATTAGTCATGGTTTGTAACATTGTTCTTCTTTATTTTATTTTCTGTTCTTCTTCTTCCTCTTCCAGTACCATGCCTAATGGTGTAGGAGATCATGTATCTCCACAACTTCCTGTCTCCAGTACAATTTATCAATTCTGCTGTTGACTTCTTTCCATGCCACGATGTCAAACTGCACAGTATTCGCTCTCTTTGTCTTCCCCTATCTCTTTTTCCTTCAATCTTACCTGTTGTTACGATGAATTCCAGCTTTCCTCTTCTCATTACATGCCCCAAAAAAAGTGGATTGCTTCTTTCTAACTTACTCTCTGTTCACTGGTATTTAATATCTTTGACTGGACCACGGATTCTCCTAAGTATTCTACTCTTGGGCTGCCGCTGCATTATGTCTTGACTTGTTGTGATTCTGAATTTCACATGACGCCGTGGCTAATCAAAAATTCTCTCTACTTACCAAATCATTTAAAATAACAGTTAAGAAATATCAAAAGTTCTCTCTTACTTTCAAAATCACTTAAAATAATAAAAACAATTAATAAAATATCAATATGTTGAACAACACAACAACAAATAAAGAATATCAACTTAAAGAAAGTGAAACCATCCTAAGTCTCACAAAGTCTCAGACCTGCCTTGAAGAAAGTGAAACCATCCTGAAGTCTCATAAAGTCTCAGACCTGCCTTGCTATGTGATGTCCACATCCACTTGTGCTGTTGTAACTACTATTTAAGCTGACTGAGCTTCACTGATGTTCACATAATTAAAAACTCCACCCACGAATCACAAAACAATTTTGCTCACAGCCTGTCAAATTAACAGAAAGCTGCAGTTCCGCAGTGGTTAATGCACTGGCTTCCTAGTTCGGTGGTCCATGGTTCAATCCCCAATTGAGGTGGGATTTTTTTAGACAGCAAACGGCTCCGAGGTCAACCCAGCCTCATGAATTGGGTACCAGAGCAACTCTGGGAAGGTTAAGGCGGCCGGAGTGATGCTGACCACATCACCCTTAGTGTGCCGATCGTCAAGAAAATATGGGCCTAACACCATATTCCCAATATGCCTCAATGAGCATGTAACGGGATCCCTGTCAAACTAACCTCATTGCTGTCTCATCATCATAATTATCATTTCTACGTTTTGCTCCAGGAAGCCGGCACCAAAGTATCCATGTGTTCTCGTAGTTGTTTCTATAGCACTTTGTCTTGCATGATGAGGTTTTCAGTCCCAAACACAGCCTGCTATGACATGCCTGAAGGAGCAAGTGTTATATATAGGACATAATGTAACATATTAACATATGCAAGGTCTAATGGTGACACTCACATATGATGATCATCATCATTCTTTTAGGCTCCTCATGGAACATAGTGCTGTTCTTGCCTAAATTTTTATTTTGGAGCCATTTTCATTGCTTCTGATCAAGAGGTGAGTTGTCTTAGCTTCCTCTACCTCAGCTGTACTCCAGGTTTTTGTTAGCATCCACACTCTTTTCTTCCTCTGTGGGGTCTTGCTGAGGGCAAGTCTAGTAAACTGAGGGTATGTTGTGTATATCAACCGGTGAGGACCTGGAGTTCAAGTATGATATTCTTTGCGACATGAAACATCTCTAAACCAAAGAATCTTCTTGAATTCTTGGTAGCTGAATGAAAAAGCAGTCAGTGGCCATCATGTCTAGTGGTGTCTTGTAGGGCAGCAACACACTCTCTACACTTTGCCAGATTTTTGGCCATCTTTCACAGAGTTCCTTATTAACTGAAGATCGCTGAAAACAAACATGTTAATCCTGGCACTGACATCCTTGTTTATTCCTTTCTCCTTGTTGGTTGGGTAACATTTATACGTAGACTGCAGCAAATCAGCAACATGAGACCAATGGGGAGGATAGAACTGAGGCCTTCGAGATGTGGATATGTAAAAGAATGGGGCTCATCTTGTGGAAAGGGGACCCAAAGATGCAGCAATAGAGAATGCAGTCAGCGACCCATAGCTTGACTGCTTGCGTCAGGGTCAACGAACCAGAGCTGACCAAGACCCTACTCCACCTCCATGTGGTGGTCCTGGAAACAGGCTGCATCAATGCAGTCTGGCTGAGAGAGTAGGGATTGAAGAGGGAAGGCAAACTCGGTCCCCAAAAATGCCGTGATGAAGTAGGATGTGTCTGCCGAAAAGTGCAGATATCGCAGCTCCGGTGTAAACAGACACAACGCAACCAACGTCCTTTTCAGGACGAACGAGGAAGAAAAAGAAGAATCTTGTGGAAAGAGAAAAAAAAAAGTAGAGGTCCTAGAAAATCTAGGAATGAAAAGAGCACAATGAAGAAGACCAAATTAACAGCTAAAATATTTGGTAAAAAGGTCAAGGATCCCGTTACACACCCACTGAGGCATATTGGAAATATGGTGTTAGGCCCATATTTTCTTGACCATCAGCACACTCGGGGTGACGTGGTCAGCATCACGCCGGCTGCCTTAACCTTCCCAGAGTTGCTCTGGTACCCTATTCATGAGGCTGGGTCGACCCCGGAGCCGTTTGCGGTTTAAAAAATCCCGCCTCAACTGGGGATTGAACCATGGACCACCGAGCTAGGAAGCCAGTGCACTAACCACTGTGCTACCACGGTTCCTCTAAAATATTTGGGCCCCGTAAAAAGATATAACCCCGTACTGAAGACCATAACAGAAGGAGTAGTTGAAACATGCAAGAGGAAGACAGCGCTATAATTAGGAAGATAACATCAACAGATGGACAGGAAAGAGTCTATCAGAATGCACCATCAAAAACAAGAGACCGAAGAAGTTGGAGATCCATTGCAGCTAACCTTCGTTGTGGAGGTGGCAGCTGATGATGATGATGACACACTCATTTTCAGATGTAGGGGTCACGCAGGCTCAAAAAACAAGGTTTGCCAACATGTCAGTAACAAAAACAATGGAAATAAAACTTCACGAATGAAACTGGCCAGAACACTGGGATACAAAATACAAAACAACAAACACAAATATTATTTTTAAAATAAAAATGAAGTCATTAAATTAAAAAACAAAACAACATGACCATATTACTACCTGGAGCCCCATGAACTGGTCTCAACATCATCTTTGAAGTCTTCATTCTCATCACCTACATTATTGCTGCAGTTGTAGGCAGACAGCAAGCATTACAACATGCTGGATGTGTAATTATGTTATCAACACCAAACTATAAAGTTACACCAATAAATAATAACGTCTTTAAAAATCAGTTATAAGAATGTTTACAAAAACAATAATAAATTATAACAACATGTACAAATACAGTTTTTAAATTATAAAATTGTTTGTATATACATTGAAATACTAAAAACATACAAAATAATTAATTATTACACTGCATACAAACAATAGTTAAACTGTATACATATAATAATAAAATTTACAGCACCATATATTTACAATAGCAAACTATAACCCTGTGTATAAATACAAAAAGTTATATAACACTGTACAAATACACTACACTATAACACTGTGTACACAAACAACAATAAATTACAATGATGCACACATATACAACACCATATTCCCAATATGCCTCAATGGGCGTGTAACGGGTTCCTGTACCTTTTTTTTTTTACACATATGCAATAATTAAATTCGCTGGAACATGACTTTGGTCAGATCAATCTCCGATCATATTTTTCTAGATCTCATCTTGTTTTATATTTCTAAATGGGTCTACATATTTGTTGTGGCTTGAATTACAAGCTTCGTATCCTTCATCAGAAATTCCAAAATTTCAAATGCTCTGAAAACCAAGTTTTATTTTAAAGCGCTCAGATGTTATGAATGGAAAAACCATAAGGCTCTGAAATTCAAAGTTTATTCACATTCACAGATGTTTTGACTGAAAAACACCATATGGCTCTGAAATCAAAAGTTTATTCAAGCACACAGAACCATACGGCTGAAATCTAAAAGTTTTTTTCAAGCACACAGATGTCCTGAATGTAAAACACTATAAGGCTGAAAACTAAAAGCTTTTCAAGCACACAGATCTTATGAATGGAAAATACCTTGAGGCTAAAATCCAAAAGTTTTTTCAAGCGCTCAGATGTTTTTAATAGAAAACACCATAAGGCTGAAAACTAAAAACTTTTCAAGCACACAGTTCTTATGAATGGAAAACACCATGAGGCTGAAATCCTAAAGTTTTTTCAAGTGCTCAGGTGTTTTTAATAGAATAAACCGTAATGCTCTGAAATCCAAGTCTTTTCTCAAGTGCTCAGATGTTATGAATGGAAAACACCATGAGGCTGAAATCCAAAAGTTTTTTCAAGAACCCTGAAGTTATAAGTGGAGAACACTACAAGGTTCTGAAATCTAACAAATTTTTTAACCACCCAGATCTTATGAGTGAAAAACACTGCATCTCTGGGAATGTTACTTGATGATGTCCATGACTCGCTGCATAACAAATGCTTCGAAAGAAATGATGTTACAAATGAAGGTTATAACGATATTGTCAAGTATGTGAAAAATGGAGCTTGTACATGATGTGGCGTAAATTTGACAAACTTTCTTATGAGTGCAGAATCACGAACTTAGATAAGTGATACCATACCTGTAATGTTTTTTTCCCCAGAGAAAGATAAGAGAATAATGGAATTAAGAGCTCGCTGATCAATTACTCTCTACATTTCTTATAATCCAGATCGTGTTCCATATTATTCGACATTTACTCCACAATTTAAAAAAAAAATATTCTCCATTGTTATTTTAATATTTTTTCTTACATTTACTCACTTGAAGAAGAATACTTGTCAACAAACTCATGACAGATTTACGTCAATCTGACTTTTATAATTTAAGTTTTTTTACATTTATTTATGCTGACGCAGTATTTTGATTTTATGCTATAAATAAGATGACTGGTTTTGGTTTTGTTTGGTTTTAAGGACTATCTTCATTGCACACGAACAACTCCATCAGTGCTCTGATCTCCTCCCTTAGATCACACAAGGAGGATCTCAGAACAGTGCACGAACTCCGTAGCACTGGCGAGAATCCTAATGTGTGTATGTAGGAATCACACATTCTATAAATGTTTTATGGTGGGTAGGTTTCTAATTTTTTAATTTTGCCAGGGCACCGGCCTGATAGGCCTACTCTTTATGATTTTGAACTGCCGTGGGATTTTTAACATGCGCAACTTGTGCAAGGGACCTCCTATTTTTTTGCCCTTATCCGAGAAGGCTAGGCATCTGATCTCACTACCCAGGAGACCAGGGGGGAGTATGACACCATTAGGACCACTTGTTCTGACAAAAATTTCCATAAATTATATTCCCTCAACTGGGAATTGAACGAGGTACGTCTAGAATTTGAGGCGGATGCCATACCTCTTAGCCACTCCGACCCCATACTTGAGATGACTGACAAAGTTTTAAGCTTGTTTTTGTGCTAGAACAGAACAAACATTCAAAATAAAAATTATGTCGTGTTACCATACGGCCACTCCCTTCTTAATCCAAAGATTATATGAGAAGCTAAACCAGGTTATGTTAACGAAAGCCACTTTCCTAATACTAAGAAATGCAGCTAGAATTTGATCACATTAGTGCTGGAATTCAGAAATGAGATGGAGAGAAAAGTGATGCCAGAAAGATTCTATCTCAGATCAGACTATCATGGCACTGTCAACCCACATTAAAAAAAAAGAAACCAAAGGTATGAGTATTTCACTTCCAGTGTCACAATTCCAAAGGAAATACTCTCATCATTCAGTGAAATTTATTTCTTACTTGGTAATTTCTGCCTCCTCAGCAATCAGCTCCATGTTCTTTCTGAGCAGCGTGTTCTCTGTCTCACTGACAACTAGATCCGCCTCCACTTGATCCAACTCCTCATGCACATGTTCTAGTTGCTCCCCCTGACGCTGAAGCATGCGAGATGACGTATTTAGCAAATCTTCCTTATGTTCTATTTCCCGTATGGCTTTCTGTAAGACCACCTGGAAAGAAATTGTTGATAATCATGTATGAACCTACGAAGATACAGAGTAATCTATCTTTCACCAATAACGTAAGATCCATTGAAGATCACAATGTAAAATGTATCAAATGCTGTTAATAAAAATTATTTGCTGCTGTCTCCTTGTGGAAACTAATGGTTGTATTAGTTACTGCCTGCCAACTGCCAACTGTGTCACTATGAGAACTAAGATTTATTTAATACCTTTATCCCTTTCATATATGCCCAGTTCTCTTCTCTAAGTGATCCTTATTTTTAAAGAACCAATTCAATCAACTTTTAAAATGGTCATATTTTAAAAATACTTTTTGAGTTTTTATATTTGTATGTTTTCCCGAATGAACGAATAGTTCAAAATGTAATCTACAAAAGTCATGTGTTCATTTATTCATACACATACTATATTCATACATATAAGTGCATAATTTTATGCCATATGACTAGTAAAAGAACGAAAGTCGGAGTCAGGGCCGTACTCCTCAAATCTCTGGAGGTGGAACATTTTTTGACTGGCTCCACAACCCTGATTTACAGGGACAAAATCAAAACAGTTCACGCTAAAAGCATTTGGCTCCCCAGGCCATAATCTGAGTTGACTGTATCTAACACTGGCCATGGTCACATATTTTGTTAAGCCACACTGGCATATTAATATATAGATTGTTACTAATTCTTGAGATACAGCTTTGATAAAAATAGCATTGCCAAGTAGTGACCTCACAGTGATGTTGGCAATTTTTGACACAAGAAACAACAACAAATATATTCAAACTGCAACTTAACAAAAAAAATGGAAAAACTTTAAAATGTTGACAACTTCACTTTGTCAAAGTGAAAACAGGTACCAATTTTATATAAAAAAGAAATTTCTGAACAAGGAAATTTTCATCTTACAAACTTCAACTCGCGAGTGGCCTGGTGAGGTCTGCAAACTTCTATTGCCTGAATGACAAAATGGGGTGGTCAAATGCTTTAAAAAATATCAAAGGATAAGTTTCAAAGTGTAAAACAAAAAACAAGAAGTTCCATAAATTTATATATATAAATGAGTCTGCGCAGAATAGATGGATTAAAATGGTATGATATGATTACCAATGTGGAACTGATGACAAGAACCAGACATGCCAGTGGAACTGATGACAAGAACCAGACAAGTGCCAGTATAACTGACGACGAGAACCAGACAAGGTGCCAGTAGAAATGATGACGAGAACCAGACAAGTGCCAGTGGAACTGATGACAAGAACCAGATAGGTGTAAATGGAATGGAAGACAAGCAAAGGTGGAAAAGGATAGGAAAATACATTGAGGAAACCTGATGATTACATTACTAGGCAGTTTCAAAATCCCCAGGTTAAGTAAGAGAGACAGACATTAAAACACAGAAATGAAGGCAAAAAATGAAATGGTACAAAGACATGGAAAGACCTAGAGCGGATGGCAAAGGAAGGAGGGCTTTGCATGAATTTAGGTAAATCTTCGTCCTGGCCTGGTTCCATTCGAGTCCTCTGTCCTTCAAAGAGTGTCTAATGTTGTCCTCCCAGCAGACTCTGGTCATCCTGGAGGTCTGGATCCCTGGCTCTTAGTTTCCCATGCTTGTCGTGGTAGCCGACCTTCTCCCATTCTGCAGACATGGCCAAACCATCTTAGTTGGGACTGCTCTACTTGGGTCTGCAGGGGTTGGGTTTTAGACCTTGACGTATCGTCTGGTTGCAGACCATGTCTCTTCTTGTTACTTCAATCACCTTCCTCAGATACCTCATTTCTGAAGTTTGGATCTGGCTTTTGTGGGTTGTAGTCATTGCCCATGACTTGCATCCATATGTCAAGACTGGGACATTGGTGGAGCGGTATACAGGCATCTTCATCTTCTTGCTAACTTCTCTTTTACTGAGGAATCCTCGATTTATGGCCTGAAAAAGTCTCCCAGCTGCTGCTCTTCGGGTAGCCAACTCTTCTTTGATGCCAATCTTATATTAATTGTAGCCTTGGAAACCCCGGGAACTCATGGATCGATGCTGGCCATAAATAGTAGAATATCGTTATATTTTTTGCACATACAGGAAATGAGTGAGAGAATATTGACACACAATTTATTGGGCACTTTAATAGTTAATCCATCGCCAGCATCTTCTTCTCAACTCTTGTTCCACTGGTACTTGTCTGGTTCTTGTCATCAATTCCACATTTGTAACTTTGTCATACCATTTCAGTCCTTCTATTCTACGCAAGTACCCATTTATAAAAGTCTGTAGCTTTTTGGTTGTTGTTTTTTTTAAATTGCTCTCCATGTCTCAGAGCAATGGCTCGGAGATGCTTAATATATATTCCAACGTTTATTTGTTTGTATCAGATGTTGAGCTTTGGACTCAATCACCTGATGACTGGGCAGGATTGGACAACTATTGATCCTACTAAAAGACTTATCTGCTGAAAACCTACCTCATTTCTTAGTGTGCCAACTTCATTGATTAAGTTATTGATTTTCTTCTCATACTTCCTGACCTCCCCTCCAACACGCTCTTCCTCATCTGTTGAAAGGTCACTGTTTCGAACATGGTTCACTTCTGGCTTCTGACATATCCCCTGCAGACAGTAACACAGGTTGATTAGTTCTGCCAGCAAGATAATCTTACACCAGCTGCACAAGATTCTTCAGACATCCAGTCAGCAGAAAAGGAGATACAATTGTGAAAAACTAAATAAGGAAGAAATAAAGAAAGCCTTAACGCTTTGAAGAGATGGAAAAGCAGCTAGCCCAGAAGGCAAACAGAGGACATTAAAACATACACACTGACACGTCTTCAGAGATATACAATTTCTTGGGAAAGTCTGAGAAAGAGAAGAAATAAACTGTAAGCTGGAAGGAAAGATATCTGGTCAAGCAGCCAAAGCAGAGAAATTTGTGAAAAGAGGTCGCAGACATACAATTGAGAGAAGAACAAGCAGGTTTTAGACAAAACAGCTTCTGGGCAGATTAGATAGCCACACTGTGCATAAGAGCTGAACAGAGGTTGAAAGTGAACTCACCACTTTACACTGGATTTGTGGACTATGAAAAGGGATTTGACAGTTTAGACAGAGAATCACTTGGAAACTGAAGAGTCCCTCTAAAGTTCATTAACCTAATAAGCCTAACATATGAAGACATGAAAGACAGATTTCTTCATGAAAGACAATTTACAGAACCCTTTGAGATAAGAATGGAAGTGGAGCAGGGAACTTCTTGTTTACTACTAGCTATAGAGTGGATGATGAAAGTAACAACATCAACCAAAAGAAATAGACTTCAGTGAAAAAAACAGCTCAACAATCTAAGTTTTGCTGATGACCTTAGCTGTAAAGATTTTGAGAAATCTTCATGAATTACATCTGACATAAATATTTGTGATATGAACTGTAGTGCATTTGGTTGCATTTATGGACAGCATTCTGTCCCACAAATGCAACCAAATATACTACAGTTCATATCTCAAATATTTCTGTTAGATGTAATTCATGAAGATTTCTCAAAATCTTTACATGTTCAAATATTCAGTTACCCACGTAAAAACATTCAAGCTGTTTAAATTTCTAGTATGCCATGCTTGACAAATCATCAACACAATCACAAAAGTTAATTCTGCTAATAAGATATATTAAATAACGAAAGCTTAAATTCCACTTAATCAGTAAGTAACGCTCAAAGAAAGCCAACTTACAACAAAAACCACACAAGATCTCTTACCTGCCAGGGTATCCGCCCACCTCTGGTAGCCTTGCCTGGAGCAGGAACCCATGGACCAGACTTTGGACTGACACTTCGAGCCCTGGATTGTAAAGATGCTGTAGTCTTCAACAGTCTCTGGTTGCTTGCAGACTTGGCTAAAGGATTCTTGAAAATAAAATATCGGACAATGCAAATTCCTCTTCACTAAACCCAGAAGTGAATAAAAATGTGAAGAAATCTGTGCAAAATGCAGTAAAACTACAGCGTGATTAAAAAATCAATCCCTTTTTTTAAATCGTTATTTCTTAACACCTATTCTTTGATTCTTGGCCGCTGACTGACAAAGCAATCAGTTACCATCATGCCTGGTGGCATCGTGTAGGGCAGCAACAAACTGTCTCTACTTTGCTCTGTTGGCAGCCATCCTTCATGTGGTGCCCCAGTCCTGGTTCATGCTTAGCATCTCTGCCTCTAAAGTTCTCTACCAGACAGCTTTTGACCAGCCTTGCGTTCGCTTTCCTTCTGGAGTCCATAACATTGCAGTCTGGTGATGGTGTCAGGGTCTCTGAGGACATGACCAATCCAATTCCAGTGTCTACCTGCTTTGATGGTGCGTATGTCTTCTTGGTGGCTCAGATTTAGCAGTTTTTGGTTGGTGATGGTGTTCGACCAGAAAATTCAAAGAATTTTTCTTAGGCAGGATGTGTGGAAAGAGGAGTCTGGACATTTCCTTTTCTGTTACTCTCCAGCGTTCTGCACCATACAGAAGTAAAGAAATTACGCAGCTCTCGTATATTTTTAATTCAGTGTTTGTATTGTACTGTGAGTCCAGATGTTGTTTAGATTGACGAAGGATATTCTGGCTTTATTAATTCAAATACTGATGTCTTTGTTTGTTCCACATGACCTCACATTATCAGACAGTAAAAATTGCTGCCAGCTATATCACATCATAGCTGGCAGCAATTGTTGCTTCGTCTTTTAATTCCTTTTTTCTTCTTTTTTAAATAAAATTTTGCCTCATTTGGAGAGGCACTTCCCATTCAACCTAGTGGGTTATATTACGGCGCATGTCAAAATAGAAAAGACTTTTATGTCTAATAACATTAATAATATAATGTCTTATAATGCAACAAACTGACCAACCATTGAGTATGTTAACAATAAAACAAATAATAAAAAACAACTGCAAAGAAGATTGGCTGAACACGTGGGCACAAGCTAAAACAGGAAGAAGACTCTTCATACACCTAACAGCCCCAAATAAGGAAGATGCTATCAACCATATTGAACAAAAATATCAAACCAGAATCTTCAGATAGAGAACAGGTCACTGTACACTAAATGTAGAACAGAATGTGTTCACAAAATATAGCAAAATGTAGACACTGCCCAAACCCATCTGAGACAGTAGAATACCATCTACTACTGTGCCCCGCATGCCATGGAATGAGACAACTCCTCCTACCACACAACCCATCCATAGGCAATACACTTTATGGCAGCCCAAAAAGGCTTACATAAACTACGCAGTGCTACTTAATGGCATCAAGGTCACCACGAGCTGACGCTCAGTGACAGTGGATCAAAGTCAAGTCAATGTCAGTTTATTGGCCACGAAAGAATTTATTTTACATTAATTTGTTTCTGGACAAAATATACACATCTTATTAATCAAATTCAATCCCCAATTGAGGTTGGATTTTTTAGACCGCAAACGGCTCCGGGGTTGACCCAGCCTCATGAATTGGGTACCAGAGCAACTCTGGGAAGGTTAAGGCGGCCGGCATGATGTTGACCACATCACCCCTAGTGTGCCGATGGTCAAGAAAATATGGGCCTAACACCATATTCCCAATATGCCTCAATGGGCGTGTAACGGGATCCTTTACCCTTTTTTTTATTAGTCAAATGCCAAATATTTCATGAACTTCCAATGGATACAAGTTAGGATAAAGGTAGTCTCATAGTAGATACTGTCATAGGGGAGTGAAGTGTTAGAGACTTCACCATACTAGGTCCAGCATCGAGAGGTGGGGTGACCAGTTCCCTTTCTCGCTACCTTGTCTTTCCCTAACTCAAGAGCAAAGTCAGGTACCCATTTACAGCTGTGTAGACTGGATGATACCGTGAATCAAACCCGGTACCTTTGCCGCAAGAGACCAGCACTCTAACCACTCTGTCTATCGGACGCTCAAGTGAGGATATAAACATTAAAAAATACTGAATGGCTTTTCCATCTAAGAAAATGATATTACAACTACAGTTGAAACAGTAGTCAGATTATTTCAAAGGGTTAAGATACAGACTGCAGGAAACACATTATAAATCATATGCTCTAATAAAAAAAAAGGATTCCAGTTTCTGAAAGTATGTGAGTATCCTGTGTAAGTTGCCAGTCTCTAAAGAAACAATGAAAGAATAGATCAGGACTACTATAGACTCAGGCATGTCATACAAGACTACTAATATGAGGCTGTGCATGGAACTGGCAACCTCATCAGGTAAAACACACTGCCACAGAAACCACAACAAGAGCATGTGACTGTTTAGTGCAGGCTTCCTGCAAGGGGACCAGCTGAAGTTGTGGGTCAATTGTACATAAGAAGCATAAAGGAAAATGAATGATGATGTGACGACCCAATGCGTCTATTGAGAAAAAAACATAATGTCTTTTCAAATAGGAAAGTTTTTCAAACAGTTATTTCAACATCATACTAATAAGAGACTCAGATCTGATCAGGTGACATCTTCACACTGAAGGTCGGCTGCAATAGATCTCCAATGTCTTCTAACTCTTGTCTTGATGGTACACTCCCTTAGACTCTCCTGTCCATCTCTTAATATTATCTTCCAACCTAAGCACTGTCTTCCTATTGCCTTCAACTCTTCCTTTGTTATGGTGTTCAGCAAGGTGTTATGTCCCTTTATGTGCCAAAATATTTTACCTGTGCTTTTCTATGATCTCTCTTATTTTTTTTTTTAATATTTGCATGTGAAGTGGCCTAGTGCCTTCTATATATAAGGTTAAACGGTAAAGGATCCCATTACACGCCTATTGAGGCATATTGGGAATACGGTGTTAGGCCCGTATTTTCTTGATCATCAGCACACTAGCAGTGATATATATATATATATATATATATATCACCAAAGGCCTCAATTCTTTCTTCCAACTGCTTGTTCACTGTCCACATTTTTAAATCTTACATCATGCGTGTGTATGTATGTATGCTGCATACACACACACACACATATATATATCTATATACAAAAAAATATTTCTTTAATTATATGTTATAATTAATACTTTTGAGATTAGACTCAAAACGTCTGGTGCAAAGCAATATTTTACTGCCTGCAGTCAGTACCCAAAAGCGTTCCATCGACATTGATACCGAGACTCTTGTTACAGAGAATCCACACCCCAAGCTTCCCATTAGGAGGTAAGAATAAAACTAAAATTATTTCAATAGAAATTCAATGCTCGTAATTTTTATTGTATTTTATTTGTAATTTCTCACTCTTTGATTTTCATCCATGTTTCCCTAAAATTTTACTTTAAATAATTTTTAAAAAAATGATGAATGGCCCGCGAACTTGAAATTTTTGTTATATGTGGCCCTCAGAGTGGAATATGTTGGACCACGCTGATATATATATACACACACATGGTGAAGTCCAGATAAGCGGAACTTGCTTAAGCTGGATTCTGATTAAGACGAAGCAATTTGGCAGGTCCCGGCCAGAAGTCTTCTTTAGTAGAAACTCCTGATAAGCAGAATTTTGGATAAGACAAAGTATTTTAGATGGCCCTAGTGGCTTGGACTTATCCGGACTGCACTCTCTCACACACACACATATATATATATAAAAACAACCGATGACTCATATTTCATCTGTGAATATTTCAGTTGGATGTTGGCACCAGAAAGCCAAAACAATTTCAAAAACAGAATAAAATAAGCACACAAAATACCTTCTTTTTGCCCTTCTTAACATGGACATGCAGTGGTGTGTCCTCAGTGTGTACAGGTGACGAAGTTAGTAGTCCTTTTTCCTTTGTCATCTTGATGTCATATCCTGTTAAAGCAAACAAAAAAGTAGTCATATAGCAGATGCGCTGTAGGGGAGTGAAGTGTTACAGACTTCACTATACTAGGTCCAGCATCTAGAGGTGAGGTGACTAATTCCCTTCCTCATTGCCGTTTCCACCCCTAACTCAAGAGCAAAGTCAAGTATTCATTTACAGCTTTGTAGGCTGGAGCGGGTCGATACCGTGAATCGAACCCAGCACCTTTGCTGCGACAGACCAGTGCTCTAACTCCTGTCAATCGGACTCTCCCTGTTTAAGTAGATCGAGGAAGGTGGCAGCCATTTCTTGTTTTTGTGGTGCGCTCTATTTTTGGCGGCATGCTTGGTGTAGGCTGCTGATATGGGTAGTATATATTCTTATGTGTCCTACTTCGCTCTCAATTTCTTTCTTTTCCCTGATGAAGGCCTTGTGGCTGCAACATTGGCTAATTTCTTTTTCTTTTGGTCTAGTAAGACAAATCACCTTTTTTCTTTTCATATCAATCCACCCATTAGGCATTACTAATGAAGACGAACACTGTGTGGTGTGTGATACGTTTGTTTCATTACTGTTCAGCCCCACTCCTCCAGGAGCATAGGCCTACAATAAAAGTATGCCAAGCTCTCCTGTCACATGCCATTGGCTCAGTCTTTTCATGTCTTCATCATTTTCATTTCTGTCTCCAGCTCTCTTCTCTTTGTGTTTTTTTGTCTACGTCTGCTGACCTTACCCAGAGGAATTTAAAGGAAAAAATGCCTTTTAATGTGCTATCAACACGTTTCTTCAGTGTGTGTCCTATTCATAGCTGTCTGCTTCTCACCTCTTGTTCCACAGGCATTTGTCTGGTTATTTTCTTCTTCATGCCCTTATAACAGCACCATCAGTTTCTTCCTTTCAACTCCCTTTCCACATGTTTCGCACAGTCCTAGGATACCAATCTGAAAGTTCCTAATGTCTGCTTCCACCTGTGCAGCTTACCCCTGTTCGTTCAATATATGAATATTCCAGGTGCCAAATATGGGGATTTTCTTAGAAGAAAAAGATCAGTCAGCAACTTCACTCCATTCAGGCTGGAGTTTATTCATTACTGCTTATTTTTGTGTACAATATGAAGTGGATTATATTTGTTTAGTATATAACATTCTATATTCCACTGTAAGGTGTTGTCACATATATATATATATATGTAAATATAGCCACAGTGATCCGTCCACCTTTGCTCCCTATCTAATGTTTATAATTTTTGCTACGCAAAACCAGACAATCTGCTGCCTGTAGACTCTCTTTTGAAGCCACGCCTATTCTTTCTGTTTCATGCGCTAATGAGCGTTGCAAATTTTCAAACCCGACCGTCTTAACAAGAGGGGGGAAGGACAGGAGTGGTTACCTGAGTTCTCGAGCGAGCTGAGACGTCACTCGTCGATAGTGACAGATCAGAGAGAAGCACGCATAGAGATAATTAAGATTCTTTGAAGAGGAAAAAGACGGGCAGAAATTTAGCAGGGTATCTGTTTGATGTCCATGGTCCCAAGGGACGTAATTCATTGATCTATGGCAGAGGGACGAAATCAAAGAAAGGCCTGCTAACATGGCTAAGTCTTTTTGATGTCGTTTCGGCGATTGCGAGGGAGCAAACCGTAGAATCTTTTACTTCGGGAATCGAACGGTAGATTTTCCCTGATACGGCCGAAGGCGCGACTTATCATGACCGTTAGTGAAATAACACCATTTATGTACAAATACTCCGTCCTCTTAAAGTCAGTTTATCAGTCGCTCAGAAACATTTGGATAATCTAGCTCGTTATACCAGAGCCCTTGTAAAAGTGTGTCAAAGCATTCCGTGGAGATTGTTACATTTCTGATTGCGGTAATATATATATATATATTAGCATTTAGGTGATTTAATGTGTTAAAGTTTATCATTTTAATTTACTGGGATTTTTCTAGGTGCTAAGACTAACATATTAAATAACTTATAGCTAATTTTTCCAGGTGTAATGTAGATTTAATCACCCGCTATCATTCAGAAAGAGATGTTTTAAGTGGCTAAATAATAAGTGGCTAAATAATACACTAGGCGATTGATACTGGACGGAATTCAATTCACTTCTATCCATTATGTGTAATCATATAAGTGTTTAGCGTAATATCATGTGGCGAAACAATAGCTAGTAATGACACGCGATATTTGTAAAGTAGTCATAATTAAATTAACAGATAGGGACCTCAAGATGCAGCAATAGAGACCGCAGTCAGCGACTCATAGCTTGACTGCCTGCGTCAGGACCAGCGAACCAGAGCTGGTCAAGACCGCACTCCACCTCCACATGGTGGTCCTGGAAACAGTCTGCAGCTGTGCAGGCTGGCTGAGCGGGTGTGGATCGAAATGGGAAGGCAAACCCGGTCCTAAAAAAATGCCGTGCAGAAGTCGGATGTGTCGACCGAAAGGTGCAGATATCACAGCTACGTTGTAAACAGACACAACGCAACCACCGTCCTTTTCAGGGCGAACGAAGAAAAAGAAGAAGAAATTAACAGATATTGTGCGCTGAGTGTTCTACCTGGCGGGAGGGGAAAGGCGAATGTCTAAAACCCAACTCGTACCAGTGGAGCGAAGAGTGATAAGATAGACTAAGTCATGTGTGCCTTTTAATTTAACCTTTAGCACGCTGCATTCTCTTCCAGAAAACTTCCCCTGCAGCTGCATTCTTTTTCACAATGCCCCGTTTTTATAGTGGGTGACTTGTAATGACTATAGTTTTTGTGTTTCTTGGTCAATTGCTATAATTTTTGGAATTTATATAAACAAATGAATGGTGAATCTGATGATATAAAATTTGTTTGTGTACATGTTAGATGTGATAGGAAGAGAGGAAAGGAAAGATGAAAAAAACGATAAAAAAAATGTAAAAAATAAAAAAAAATAAAAATTTTTATTTTAAAATTAAAAAAAAATAAAATAAAATAACCAACAAACGAAGTGTCCATATCTAAATTATCTCTTGCATCTCAATGAAAGTCATTTGACCAATACAAATCAAATGACGATCTTTTCGTTACACCCATCATCAGTAGCAAAGCAACAAACGCCCATGTCAGCAGTGACATTCGGCCGTAACCCTAAATCTTTCCGATAAATCTAATCCTAACCCCTAAACTTTTACATACTAGCAATGACATTCCACTTTCGTTTCGATCTCTGTCATCAACCATATTCTGAGAACCGATATTAGCACTTATAATGACAAAAATCTCATCCCCACCGCATGGCGTCAGAATCCAATAAAATTAGAGCGAAAATGGCCGCGTGTTCGATGCCGATTAATTTCGATTAAAAAATTCACAGAAAATAAACGCGGATGCACCCATTACTTAAAAAGATCGGAAACGGAAGCTAACTCTCTCTCAGATAAGTTTAAAACTTAACATCCGGGGGTGAGATCACGTGTACACACATTCTAATGCTAAAAAATGTAGCACGCTGCGGTCGACCACAGTCGACCGCAGCGTGCTTACCCTCGGTCGACTGTGTTCGACAGCAGCGTGCTAAAGGTTAATTACATGACAGAGAGGATAAGAGATCTTACCTTTTCGCGTGATAAGATAGTATATTGATATTGTGGTAAAATGTTTGTTTTCTTCCTATTTTAGTACGGGTCACAAACCAGCTGCCAGCGGTCTAAATAGCACCAGTGACAATTCTTATTTATTATCGGGTCTTCGATGTTGACCTGTTCAGTCCTCTTGCTTCATTCAGAGAGAGACTAAAATATAAACAATAAGAGTAAGTAACTGGACACACAAAATACCTAGATTTTTGCATTCAGTTTATCAGCCCGCTGTGGCCAAATATACACACATATTTTTCCGACTAATGACAATTGTGTTGCCAAGCGGATTTACCCCGGAGAATACATTGTTTCAGAATCGGCACTCAACCCCAGAGAGAAAAACCGACAGGATATACCTTCATTATCATCATTATCTCTAATAACAGTTACCAACTCGATGTTCCTTTAGCTATTGGGAGTACTGTATACTGTCAACTGTGAACACTAGATCGCGGTTTATATTTTGCTACCTGAACTATCTGATGTGACATTTTCATATCCAATAATTCACTACCAAAGTAGGCGTTCCCCATTAGGAAAATTAACCTTTAGCACGCTGCAGGCGCATTATTGCGACAGAGGTACGCTATGTTCTGCCAGCTGCAAGCGCATTATTGCGACTTTCGGATATCTTCGTTTTCTAGCATTATAATTTGTGTACACTTGATATAACCCCCGGATGTTAAGTTTTAATCTTATCTGGGAGAGAGTTAGCTTCCGTTTCCGATGTTTATTTAGTGATGGGTGTATTCGCGTTTATTTTCTGTGAATTTTTTTAATCGAAATCAATCAGCATCGAACACGCAGCCATTTTCGCTCAAATTTTAATGGATTCTTCTTCTTCTTCGTCGTTCGCCCTGAAAAGGACGGTGGTTGCGTTGTGTCTGTTTCCAACGTAGCTGTGATATCTGCACCTTTCGGTCGACACATCCGACTTCTGCACGGCATTTTTTAGGACCGGGTTTGCCTTCCCATTTCGATCCACACTCGCTCAGCCAGCCTGCACAGCTGCAGACTGTTTCCAGGACCACCACGTGGAGGTGGAGTGCGGTCTTGACCAGCTCTGGTTCGCTGGTCCTGACGCAGGCAGTCAAGCTATGAGTCGCTGACTGCGGTCTCTATTGCTGCGTCTTGAGGTCCCTAATGGATTCTGACTCCGATGCGATGACGAGATTTTTGTCTTTATTAGCGCTGATATCGGTTCTCAGAATATGGATGATGGCAGAGATAAGAACGATAGTAGAATGTCATTGCTAGTATGTCTAATTTTAGGGGTTAGGTTTAGATTTATCGGAAAGGTTTAGGGTTACGGCCAAATGTCACTGCTGACGAGGGCGTTTGCTGCTTTGCTACTGATGATGGATGTAACGAAAAGGTCGTCATTTGATTTGTATTGGTCAAATGACCTTCATTGAGATGCAAAGGATAAGGACTCTTCGTTTGTAGGGTTTTTTTTTAAATTAAAAAAAAAAATTTTTAATTTAAAAAAATGTTTATTATATTTTTTTCGTTTTTTATCATCTTTCCATTCCTCTCTTCCTATCACATCTAACATATACACAAACAAATTTTATATCATCAGATTCATCATTCATTTATTTATATAAATTCCAAAAATGATAGCAATTGACCAAGAAACACAGAAACTAAAGACATTACAAGTCACCCACTATAAAAACGGGGCGTTGTGAAAAAGAATGCAGCTGCAGGCGCAAATTTCCGCCAAAGAATGCAGCTTGCTAAAGATTAATTATTCGTGGAGGAACTGGGGCTTACTTCGGAAAAGTACAACACTGGATTCTGATACATGTTCATTGATGTGTTCGTTCAAGAGGTTGTTCACCACCTAGTAGGTAAGCGAGATTGTCTGTGGCCACAGATTGACAGAGTGAGAAAAAAAGGAGTGAATATTTTCTTTTCTTTGTATCATCACTGTACCCACTTCTTTTCTTTTGTTCGCTAACTTGATTATTTTACTTGGATAGCTTTAGTAAAAACTTGGTTCTTTGTTTTATTGTCTATCCTACACCCTAGTGTTAATCTTTGACTTTTTTGGGTTATTTACCTCTTGCGGGATCTTTTCTCAACAGAGGGGAAGGCACTTATGGGGTTATTTTCATAATTCTGTAACCTATGATTTTATTGATTTCTATATGTTTGATGTTGTGAAGAGTTTAATTGATAATAAGCTAAACAAAACTTAATTACTTGTGTTGGTCAGCCCAAATCTCAATTTAGCATAGTTTTCACGTTTGTGTGTCTTGTTGTCACATAACTGTGTGTGCGCGTGTGTAGATAACTTATAATTAACATTATAGAGAAGTGTGATAGATCGTCTTCTTCTAGTCATATAGATAGGCTGGACTAAAGAATTCACTCATTCCAGAGACAGATCTTCACTTTAATCTATTCACTCGTGGAATCTATTCTAACACTTTCTTTCTCAGATAAACCCACTATTTCTGTTCTATTCAGACGGGACCAAAATAAATCTCTATACCTATCTAAATTTACGACAGGTGTGTGCACTTTCTACAGTAGGTCAAGTTAGCCAGGAAACCAGGGATATACTGGGAATGCTAATTTATTGAAGCAAATCACCTCAAACCCACTGCCTGCTCCCCTCCACCTTGCAATTTCATTCATTATTCCTCCATCTCCTCGTGCTTACCCTCTAGCCTCTACCTGCCGCTTTTTACATAATTAAGTTACTAACCCTTTTATGTAGACTACTTTCAATTACTGTAATAATAATAATAGCCCCTTCAGCCATTACTAACTATGGCAATGCGCCCTTGAGGTGACAGCCCTCAGCTGCTTATTTTCCTGGTGTTTCTCTCCACAGACTGTTAATTACTGTAGAACTTTGATAATCTGAATGCCAATTATCCGAACAAGGCAGCATTGTTTTAAAGCTGGTGCCAGAAAGTGAGGAATGTGTCTGAGCTAATCCCAAATATTTCCTTGACAGTGGAAGTTGAAAGTGGAAAAGGGTGTCTATTTTTAATTTTCCTGAATCTGGTCAGTTTGTTAAATTGCTTAGTGCGCGTGTGATTGTTTAGTGTTTACCAGTTTTACGTTAACTGTACTGTCGCTAGGGTGCCTTCTTCTTCTTAAAGGAAGCAGAAATTTTCAACAATGGAAACAAAGAATAATAATAATAGCCCATTCAGTCATAACTTCTTCTTCTTCTTCTTTCGTTCGCTTGAACTATATTGTCTATATCTGCAATGTTGTTTCTTGTATAAACTTCACTGTCTTTTGTAGTTCATACAGAGGTCCATATAGTTTTGCTTCCAGTGTTGTTTCTCTGGGCCAGTGGGTTTGCCTCAATATATCATATTCGGGGCAATCTTGAAGTACGTGCTCCGCAGTCTGGGGTGCCTGTCCACATGTACACATGGCTGAATTGCCAATCTTGAATTTTGTATACATGTGGCTGCGGAGGCGGTTGTGTCCTGTTCTGAGGCGCAGAATGACAATTTGTTCTGATCTGTTCATAGCTTGGTAGTCATCCTGCGTTGATGTTGGTGGCTTTCTGATAGATTTGATCATCTTTTTCTTCTGATGGTACGTAACTGGTACATCCGGTTGCTCCTCTGCAGCACCTTCTTTAGCCAGTCCGTCTGCTCTCTCGTTTCCTGGTATTCCACAATGAGACGGTATCCACTGCATGGCGATCCTGCGCTGGTTGCACAGTTCAGAAAGTAGGGCTTGTATGCCTGGCAATTTTCTGGACTGAAGTGCTTGGAGTGCTGATCTTGCATCTGTCAGGAATACTACAGGCTGTGGACCAAGATTGGTGTTCAGTAGTTTCTCAGTTGCCACCTTGATTGCCTGGATTTCTGCATCATAGTTGTTACAGAATTTCCCCGTTGGTACTCTGACCGTATCCCTAGTGTTGTTTGGGTATTCTATGTACACCCCTGCTCCTCCATTCTTTACTGCATTTTGTGCTGATCCGTCCGTATATACTCGGACCCAGAGGTCCTGTGGGTATTCATCATCCAGGAAACTGAGAGTGACTGTCCTACGTTGCACGCTGTTCTGTTCATCCCTGTCGAATATTCCTTTCACTTTTGTGTGGATGTGTACTGGTAGTCCATGCTCCTCTCTCCAAGGGGTTTGTTCTGGCACAGACTTTAGGGGGCTGTTAACTTCAGGCAGGTCTGAGGTTTGTCTACGAAATCGTTTGGCCTGGTGGATAAAGCTGCTTCTTTTCAGTCGCCCCATTGCTAGGTTTTGGAATCTGTCCTTCATTGGATGGCTCGGCATACAGAGGAACTTTTCTGCCTGTGTTAGCACTTTCGTGTCTCTGCGTTCTCTCAGTGCTTGTATCCTCCCCATTTTCTCCATCTCCACTATAGGCGTTGATTTCATTGCCCCCGTGATGACCCTAAGCGCCTGGTTTTGCACCTTATCTAGCTCTTGTAATGTGGTATTTGATGCTGGACACCACGCAGCTGATCCATATTCCAGGTGTGGTCGTATGCCCTGCTGGTAAACTTTACTAAGTATTGTCCCGCTGGCTCCCCATGTGGTTCCACTTAGTTTTCTCAGGATGGCTAACTTCCTCCTGGCCTTTGTTGCTGCCTTGTTGATGTGCTGCTTCCATGTCAGCCTATCATCGAATGTAACTCCGAGATAGGTAGGTTGTTTATCTTCTCTCAGGAGCTCTTCGTTTATCTTGATGACACCAGCTTTTTGTTTAGGAGAGAGGGTAAAGAGCGTAGTGCTGCACTTGTCTGTGTTGATGCTGACACACCATCTATTTGCCCATGAGGTTAAGGCATCTATAGCTCTTTGTAGCAGTTTGGTGGCCACTGTTGCATGCTCATCTGTGCACCATATTACCAGGTCATCAGCGTACATTGCCACTTTCATTCCATGTGGTAGTTCAGCAACCAGGTCATTGATGTAGACTAGGAAAAGTGTGGGGGACAGAACCCCTCCCTGAGGGACGCCATGACGCAGTAGAATTTTCTTACTCTTGAGGCCATCTAGTTGTACTCGGGCTCTTCTGTTATGCAAGTATGCTTTCACCCATTTGTACATCTTACCATTCACTCTACAATTTCTCAGTTTCTTCAGAAGCCCTTCTTTCCAAACCTTGTCAAATGCTTTCCTTAGATCTATCCATGCTGCTAGTACCAGTTTCTTATCTTGGAACGCATCCTCAATCTCTTGGGAAAGGTAAGTTGCCTGATCTTCAGTGGAATAACACTGCCTAAAGCCCGCCTGCTGTGGTACAAGAAGGTTTTCACTTTCAAGGTACCACTGTAGCCTGAGGTTGATGATACGTTCCATTGTTTTGCAGAGGCAGCTTGTAAGGCTGATTGGTCTGTAGCTGGAGGCAGTGGAACTGTCTTTTCCTGGTTTTAGGAGTGGTATCATTATTGCTTCCCTCCAGGTCTGTGGAACTCCGCCTGAGTTCCAACAGATATTGAAGATCTGCAGCAGCTTTGTTTTTGCTGCGGTTCCCAAGTTCTTAATCATTTCATTGGACACTCCATCAACTCCTGGCGACTTTCTCATTTTCAATTTGGATATTGCAAGCTCCAGTTCTCTGAATGTAATTGGTGCCTCCATAACTTCAGGTATGGTTCCATCTCGTCCTGTGTATTGTTGTTTCTCACGAGTCTCCTGTTGCTTCTCTGGGCTAACTTCGATGTTGTTGTCTTTAGCAAAGGAGTCTGCAAAGTGATCAGCTGCCTGTTTTCCCATGAGGATGTTTCCATCTTTGTACAGAGCAACCCTTGGGCTTCTCTCCGTACCTTCATCGTTAAGTCGCTTTACCCCCTTCCACAGTTTCCTCGTATCTCTTTCGAAGTTCAAGGACTCTGTTTTCTCCTTCCAGCTTCTTCGCCTGGCCTGCAACTTGGCCCTTTGAAATTTGGCCTTAGCTTGCTGGTAGTTATTGTGGTGTTCTTGGCATGGACTGGTCTCTGCCTGCTTTCGAGATGTTTCCACGTCGTTGTGCAGCTGCTCTAGTTCACTATTCCAATATGGTTTGTAGTGCTTACGAGCCCCTCTAGGTATTGTTTCACGAGCAGCCTGTAATATGCATCTGCTGAATTCATCGACTAGCTTATTGATGTCTTTGTCTACAGTCAGATCTCTAGCCAGTATACTAGTACAATGCTGGTACATTGTCCAGTCTGCCTTCTTGTAGTTCCACCTAGAGAGAGTGCTGCTCTCCTTGACAAGTTCATTTTCCACAATTAGGAAAACTGGCCGGTGGTCGCTGCCTCCAAGTTGTTTCCCTACAATGCGTGTGGTGTTCCACTCCAGGCCGGGTGAGTGGAATGCCAGGTCTGGTGTAGAGGTGGTGTGCCATGATCTCGAGTAGAAGGTTGGTGGGTCGATTGGCTGGTTAATCAGGATAAGCCCATTGTCATCCTGCCAGTTTTCAAGCTCCTCACCTCTCCTGTCCATGTGATCATAGCCCCAGCTCTGTGAGTGGCTGTTGAAGTCTCCACATACAATCAGTCTTTCTTTTGCTGGGATTGTATCTAGTGCCAGTGGGCGGTCACTCGGACAGTAGTAGTTGAGCAGGTGGAATTCTGAACTTTCTGTCCTGAGATGAAGCATCTGGTATTCTGCCCCCTCCATATATGTTTCAAGCTGACATGCACTGATGTTATTCCTCACGAGTGTCAGTATTCCACCCTTTCGCCTGTCTATTCGGTCAGATAGGTAGCACTGGTAGCCTCTGATTTTGAAGGCTATGTCCTTGTTGAGGTGGGTTTCTTGCAAGCAACATACATATACTTGCTCTTCATTCAAGATATTTTCGAGCTCTAATTTTTTGCTGTAGCCGTCTTTTTTACTATTGACGCCTTCAGCATTCCAGTGCATTATTTTAAATGGTCTTTTCTTTGCTTGGCCAGTAGCTCTATTCTCATGCCCCCTGGCTCCACGGGGCAATTGAGAAGGACCCCCCAGTAGTAGGGGTTGGGCCCTTCCGAGGCAGAGGGCCCGGCACTGCACCTGCCTGGGTGTCCGTCACAGGGCGAGCGCCATAACGTTTTGCAGATATAGGCATACTTCCATAGCGCATGTGCGTGGCATCCTGATTGCTGTGGTGCGCCTCTTGGCTGGTTGCCTCCGTCTTCAGCACCTTGACTTGCTAGGGCAGACTGTGGTCTTGCTTGAGTGTAGGAGGGCCTGGCCAGTCTTGGTTTTTCAGCCGCTGATGGCTGTACTTGAGCCCCATCTCCACGTCAAGGAGCTGGCCTCGATGGGGTAGTCATAACTGACTATGGGAATGTGCCCCTGAGGTGACAACCCTCAGCTGCTTATTTTCTGGTGTTCCTTTCAACATTTTCTCCTCTCTTCTGCTTGTTGTGTGAGCTTCTTTTCAAACAAAGACTGAGATTTGAAACAGACTTCCAAAAGGAGAAGTTCGGTCCTCACTGTACAACCTTTCGTATGTCAGCCATCGCAGTTATTAAAAGTAAGTAAAAAACTTAATTAAAGTTCACATTTAAACCTGATTCAGATGATGGACCTACGAAAGCAGATATATTTGATGTGCTGGAGACTGTGACGGCTTCTTATGAGTAACAAACTGAATGCTGCTCAAATCAACTAATCTTGCTGAAAAGAGTGAAACACCTGGCAACAAAGGTCAAAATGGTGTGGTTGAAAGTTCAGTTTGTCCAGTTACATCTGAATAAAGATATGTTAAGTGCGGTTCAGTGTTTATTATTACTAAATCCTTTTTTTTAGATACCAGAACATTATTTTTGTCACATTCGACAATCTGAACTATTCCATGTCCTTGTTAGTTCAGGATATCGAGGTTCTTCTGTTTTAGCAATTGAGCTTATCATCTAAAATATAGACATTATATTTCATAATTATAACCCATAAGAGCATGTTCCCTGTTGTAGTCTGAGAAGTTTCTTATTGCTGGGAATTGTTTAATTCCTTAGGTGATTTAGGGGCCTACATATTCGTGGTTGAGCTTTGAACAGCTAATATGATGTTTACCTTTTAGATTTGTATCCCATGCTACAGCTCCGCTTTCTTTTTTAACGCATGCTTTCTTAACTCTCAACTAATCACAAAAACTGATGTTCAGTGTCTGCTGAATCTATCTACCTGTTACATAGCTTGAATATTCTCTCAACTATGAGTTTAAACATCCACACAAGTTAAACAGGGCTGAGCGATTGGGGCAGGCCTACAAGCTGTGACATGAATCTGTTACTTTCTGTTCCGCCAAAACTCATCGTCTGCGCTTAGAAAGAATAAGACGCTAACACAGTTTGTGATTCTGCACACTAGTTTTATCAAAGCAGGAAATTTACCTCTAATCATTTACAAAGTCGATGCACGTAAAAATGTGCGAGCTCTTCGCAAACTAATATTTCAAACATAATTCCACTTCCATTAGGCCTACTCAAAGTTGACAATCGCAACAGGGTTGCCAGATTTTTCAGCATTCTCACCTTTTAAAAACAAAACGAATACCAGTGGATTAATATTAGACAAACAGTGGGCCGTGTTCTTCAATGTCATACTAGTAAATCCTCTCTCGGAAGACTACTTATGGGTTGTGATTATGTCTAGGGTAAATACTGTAATTAAATTCACAATGAACTGAATTCAGAACTGTAATAACGGAAGCAAAACAGAGTACTACAATTTCTTAATTGTATTATGTACATTAATCTGTTTTGTTTTGTTGGTGGAAACTCAAAATAAAGATGGAGGAAACACAATGATGATGTTGCCTATATTTACACAACTTATAATACATCCAATAAAAGCCGCGTCAGGGTCAGCGAACCAGAGCTCACCAAGACCCTATTCTACCTCCAAGTGGTGGTCCTGGAAACAGGCTGCATCACTGCAGTCTGGCTGAGAGTGTAGGGGCCGAAGAGGGAAGGCTAACCGGTCCCAAAAAATGCCGTGCGGAAGTCGGATGTGTCGGCCGAAAGGCGCAAATATGGCAGCTTTGCTGTAAACGGACACAATGCAACCAACGTCCTTTTTAGGACGTACAAAGAAGAAGAAGAAGAAGATACTAGTAAATCGCCAACGTCGTTAGTGTTAAGATTAAGTTTAAGATATCTAAACCTTACTAGTGAAGCAAGTGAACTGTATAAGTCATGAATATGGACTCGACATTAATATTGAGAAAACAAAAACTATGATAATTAGCAAAACAGACGATAAACCCACATTAAAGATAAGCGTAAATGGGGAAATCCTGGAACAAGTCAAGAGCTACGTATATCTCGGTCATATAATAACAGAAGATGGCAGATGTGAAACAGAAATCAAGAAGAGAATAGGAATGGCCAAAGCTACATTCAACAACATGAAACATATACTGACATCCAAACAGTTATCTCACAAATTAAAACTGAGAATCATAAAGTGTTATATATATTCTGCATTTCTGTATGGTGCAGAAACATGGACGACGAATAAGCAGTTGGAAGAAAGAATTGAGGCTCTTGAAATGTGGATATATAGAAGAATGGGGCGTATCTCATGGAAAGAGATGAAAACAAATAAGGAGGTCCTAGAAAATCTAGGTATGAAAAGAGAACTAATGAGGGAGGTCAAAGTTCGGCAGCTAAAATACTTTGGCCACATAAAAAGGCATAACACCTTACAGAAGACCATAACAGAAGGGAGAGTTGAAGGCAAACGTGCAAGGGGAAGACAGCGCTATAAGTGGGAAGACAACATCAAGAGATGGACAGGAAAGAGTCTATCAGAGTGCACCATCAAGACAAGAGACAGAAGACGTTGGAGATCCATTACAGCCAACCTTCGTTGTGGAGATGGCAATATATATATATATATATATATTTAACTGATGATGCACTTTGGCTTTCAGCCCTTGAAACCTTACATGTCCATTTGCGAGGCTTTAATTCTGAGGACTTTCCTTAACCCGACCGCTTCGCTCCTTCCCATCCACAGAGGGTTTATCACAGGAGCCGTTCAGGCTATTCAGTCAAATTTCCGGCCGTAAACATTTCTTCAAACGCCGACGCCCGGGTTTGAACCATGAATACCTGGTCGCCAGTATATTATCCAGCGCGGCTCCCAATATATAATATATATATAGTATATATATATATATATATATATATATATATATATATATATATATATATATATATATATATATATATATACGAGGGAAGGTCAAAAAGTAATGCCTCCTATTTTTTATGTATGTAAATACTGCATCGGTGGGCAATTTGTAAATTTAGCAGGATTCCTCAAACACTCTTCTGCACTGTATAGCATTACCAACCTGTTTCAGTAACAGGTGGCACCACTGTAACAGTTTAAAAATGGCTGCCAAAGACGTTCGGTTAAAACAACGTTATGTCATAGAATTCCTCAATGCTGAAAGCGAGACCCCAATTCGCATCCACGAACGCTTGAAGAATGTTTATGGAGATTCAACAGTGGATTTTAGCACTGTCCGACGTTGGGTACATCGTTGTGACGAAGCTGAAGTAGGTCAATCCTCAATGGCTGACGTCTACCGCAGTGGCTCCACACAACATTCATCGAGTTGATGGAATCATTCGTGGTGACCGTTGGGTAACACTGGATGAACTTTCTTCTATGTTGTCCATTAGTAAAGGCAGTGTCCAGAACATCATTAAAGACCTGAGTTATTCAAAAGTTTTTGCAAGGTGGGTACCCATTAAAAGATCAGAGAACTGCACTATTGTTGCACGATAATGCCACGCCACACACCGCTAAACGCACCATTGATGCGATTGCAGAATTTGTCTGGACATTATTACCACATCCCCCTTACAGTCCCGATCTTGCACCTTCTGACTTCCATCTGTTTGGACCACTGAAAGAAGATCTTCGCGGACATCACTTTGAGGACACCGAGACCCTTAAACGCGCCGTACGCCAGTGGTTTAGGAAAAAGGACACACATTTTTACCGTGCGGGGATACATGCCCTTGTCAGAAGATGGATAAAAACTGTAACAAATAACGGAGACTACATTGAGAAATAAATTTTTGAAGTTCAGACTTGGGGCTACATTTCAATGTGAATTTTATCTGTTTTCTTGCCTATTGAATGAAATTAAAAATTACGAGGCATTACTTTTTGACCGTCCCTCGTATATATATATATATATATATATATATATATATATATATTATATTATATATATATATATATATATATATATATATATATATATATATATATATATATATATATATATATATATATATATATATATATATATATATATATATATATATATATATATATATATATATATATATATATATATATATATATATATATATATATATATATATATATATATATATATATATATATATATATATATATATATATTAATGATGAAAATATCCCGTTCAACCTCTGATGGGTTATAATTAGGATTTTTTTTTTTTTAATTTGTTTGTATTTATTTATTATTATTTTTTTTTTATCATATAGCCTAGGCATAATTGGTAGCTGTGATGTTCCCTGTTTACAATGATTTGACAAGTGTGATGCCACTTTCTCATATAGGGAGTTGTTCAAATTATTTGGAATTGAAAACAAAATATATCCTAATTATAACACATTAGAGGCTGAACGGGATATTTTTCTTCATTAATATAAATATATAAATATAAATATATAAATATAAATAAATAAATAAATAAATAAATAAATAAATATATATATATATATATATATATATATATATATATATTTATATATATATATATATATATATATATATATATATATATATATATATATATATATATATATATATATATATATATATATATATATATATATACATTTTGTTTTCAATTCCAAATAATATGAACAACTGCCGATATGGGAATCTGGCATCACACTTGTTAAATCATTGCAAATATGGCAAATCACAAAAACCAATTATGCCTGTTTGTTAAAAAAAAACAAAAAACAAACATACCCAACAAACAAAAACGAGATAAAACCGAACAAAATCAAGCAGAAACTCCAAACAAGAATAATATTAAGGGGGAGGAGCGTAAACTCCGCCTAGACCGGTCTCAAGCCCGGCTGAAAAAGGAGGAGGGCGGCCTGCATGGAGGCCGTAAGGAGGCAGCCCCTCCACCATGCAAAGGCACAACAAGCCAATCACCTGTTTGCTTTAAACTATGATTACGAGTAATATAAGAGAGAAAACCGGACTGATTCTAAAGGCGACGAACTGGAACGGACTACGACTTATGGAACTTGGAACACAAAAAGTATAAATGGGAAAGAAGAGGAGCTGGTAGAAGAGATGAGGAAAGCAAAACTAGAAATCCTGGCTATTACGGAAACAAAGAAAAAGGGACAAGGAGTCATGGATCTCGATGAGAACACGCTGCTATACAGTGGTGTACCCACATCTGAAAGAGCTAAAGGGGGCGTGGGTTGCATTGTGGCCAAAAACCAGAAAGATAGTATCAAGGGATGGAACTTTGTCTCGGAGCGCATTATGGTTGTAAAACTAAAAGAAGGAGAAACCATAGTCAACCTGGTCATAGTGTATGAGCCAAATGAGGATGAGAGAGCAGAGGTCAAGGAGGAATTCTTTGAGCTGCTTCAAAGGACAGTGAATGACTGCCTAGATGAAATTATCATGCTCGGAGATTTCAATGCCAGAGTTGGAAATGACCATGCTAGATGGGGTGGAGTTATCGGAAGATATGGAGAAGATACTCTCAATGACAATGGAAAGCGACTCCTTAGATTCTGCAGAGAGCAGAATCTGATCATTACCAACACAAAGTTCCCCCATAAGCGCATACATGCATACACTAGGTGTGAACCAACAAAGAATGAGAAGTCAGTTAAACGAACGGGAGAAATGAACATTAAGACCTACAAGCTGAGAGAGCCAGAAATTAAGACCAGATATCAGGGGCTTATTGCTGCAGCAGTGAGCAACACAGAAGAACAACCTGATGACTTGGAAACCCTGTGGCTTAAATTCAAGGACATCATAAAGACAGCTGCTGCAGAAGCATGTGGTGAAGTCCGACTTGGGAACAAGAGAAAGAGGACACCTTGGTGGACAGAGGAAGTCAAAGAGAAAATAAGAGAGAAGAAAATGGCATGGAAAGAATACTTAGGAGCTAACAACACAGCAGGACAAATGGAGAAATATAGAGAATATGTGATACTCAGAACAGAAGCAAAGAACAAGGTGCTAGCAGCAAAACAGAAGTCCTGGGAAGAATTTGGAGAAAAGCTAGAAAAAGATGCGCAAGAAAACCAGAAATTGTTCTATAAGACCCTAAAGAACATGAGGAAGGAAAAACAATGCCCTCTTAAATTTATAAAGGACAAGCAAGGCAAATTGCTTACTGCCCCGAAGGAAGTAATGGAAAGAATATTTCTCAGAACTCCTTGATGGTGAGCAAGGTCAAGCATCAGAAATGATAACCACTAGCACAGAAGAGGAAACAAATGGTGATGAAGATGACATAAAGATGGAAGAACTGAAGGCAGCACTGGAGAAAATCAAGATGGGCAAAGCAGCAGGGCATGATGGTATAACACCAGAAATGGTTAAGTACATGGGAGCATCAGGCGACCTATTACTCTGAAGGGTCCTACATGCAGAGTGGTGCAACAAGACCATACCAAAGGACTGGGAGATTGCCCTCATAACACCAATTTTCAAAAAGGGTGACAATCGACAATGTGGAAACCATAGAGGCATATCCCTTCTCAGTGTCCCTGGTAAAATCTACTCTAGAATCCTAGAGCAGAGACTCCGACGCCTAGCTGAGCCACAACTGGATGAGGTCAAGTGCGGATTCCGAGCGAACCGAAGTACTCAAGACCTAATCTTCACACTCAGACAGCTGAGTGAAAAGGCCCTTGAGTATAAGAGTGAGATCCATCTTTGTTTCATAGATCTGGAAAAGGCGTTTGACAGGGTCCCCTGGAGCAAACTTTGGGACTGTTTGGCAAGGAAGAACATTCCAGCACCTCTGATTCATGCTATACAGAGCTTCTACACGTCTTGCAGAAATTATGTGAGGACAGCAAACCATAAGTCAGAAGAGTTCAGGACCACCACTGGTGTAAGACAAGGTGATATCCTGTCACCTTATCCTTTCATACTCCTCATGGACGATGTTATCAAGGCATGTAAGGAGAGAACAAGAAAGTATTCAGTGGGGTACTGGAAGATGAGACAGGTATGTATTTCAGAGCTGGCATTTGCTGATGATGTTGCCCTGATTGCTAAATCAGAGGCACATCTCCAATCCAACCTGCAAGTCTGGAAGGAAGAGCTGGAGAAGAGAGGGATGGTCATAAGTAGCTCTAAAACAAAATCCATGGTGATATCACGAGAAGAAAGAAGACATCAGATTAAACTGGGAGAACAGGTCCTGGAGCAGGTCGACCACTTTGAATATCTCGTTGCTATTATAGACTAAAAAGGAGGCATCAAAGAAGAGCTGGCCACTCGAAAAGCAGCAGCTGGGAGACTTTTTCAGGCCATAAATCGAGGATTCCTCAGCAAGAGAGAAGTTGGTAAGAAAACGAAGATGGCTGTATACCGCTCCACCTATGTCCCAGTCTTGACATATGGATGCGAGTCTTGGGCAATGACTACAAACCATAAAAGCCAGATCCAAACCTCAGAAAGGAGGTATCTGAGGAAAGTGGTTGAAGTAACAAGAAGAGACATGGTCCGCAACCAGACGATACGTCAAGACCTAAAATCCCACCCCAACAGACCCAAGTAGAACAGTCCCAACTAAGATGGTTTGGCCATGTCTGCAGAATGGGAGAAGATCGGCTACCACGACAAGCATGGGAAACAAAGAGCCAGGGATCCATACCCCCAGGACGACCCAGAGTCCGCTGGGAGGACAACATTAGACAATCTTTGAAGGACCGAGGACTAGAATGGAACCAGGCCAGGAGGAAGACAGCCGATAGGATAGTCTGACGCTCTTCTTCCAAACCTCTACACCTCACGGTAGAAGGGTAACGACTAAGTAAGTAAGGGAGGAGCGTAAAGGACTGGTGGTTCCAGTTATATAACTGACTTTTACAGATATTTAATTGTATTTCACCTGTCAAAAGTCATATGCATTGCTAGAACAGCATCAGACCTTCACATTCCCAATTACTATATATTAACCTTTGTTCGTGTTAAATATTGTTTGACTATATTATGCAGCTTTATGCAACTTCTTCTTCAAGTAGGCCTACTATGCCTAGTGGCGTAGAAGATTATAAACTGTTTTACTATATTGTGCAATTCTCCAGGTCTATCTATTCTCAACACCTGTTTCACAGTTATAGACGAATTGTATGCCTGTGAATAATCCAATATTGTTTTCTCTGTTGCTCATACCTCTGTGGCAGAGATATTATGATTAATAAATATTTCAGATATTTATTCTTTATTCTGCACTTGTCTTTTACCTTTCTTTCGTTTTTTTACATTTCTTTTTTCGCATACGCTCGATTGTTAATATATACTCTCCCATTCATACCTTTGTCTTTTCCTTTCTAATTTAGCAACGCATTTTATTGCTGTTAAGCTAAGTTCTTTGATGAGACCGAATCGTGTTAATTCGTTCTCGACAGGGATAAGAAGTAAGACTATCGTCTATTATTTTTCTCTGATCTGTCCGCCTATAGTTAATTATTCTCGGTGAAAGATTTGAGATGAAAGACATTGATCGCTGGGAACGGCCATATGAAGCAGAACGTGTAAAACGCATACTGTGAGTTTTATTGCCGAGGTCTGATCAGATCGAGAGAATGTACTGTAGGTGTTAAGTCTGGTTTCGGTAAGGGTGTGTAGAATTCGTTTCATTCGTAGAATGAGCAAGGAAATATGTAAATCTGGACGTAGGTGCTAACATCTGGCAAATGAGTCGGGTCGGGTTATAGACGTAACCTTCCCCTGATTTCGGAGAGATATATACTCCAGAATTCTAACTTAATTCATCCAGTACAGCCAGAAAGACTAGAACCATCTAGCTTTCGATTCCTAAGATCTCTGTTAATAGAAGCATCATTTAGTTGGTCGATTGGAGATCGTTTTACTTCTGCGCTAATGGTAGATATATATATCTAGTAGTGTTGAGTGATTTTAGTGGTAGATCGCCTATTTCATTTTTACATAGTTTAATTTCTGTGCAGAGTGATTAAATGATAAGTCAGTTATATTCTTTAAGTTACTGCGTTACAGTAGATAGCAAAATAAAGTAAAATTTCCAGCTAAAACTAATACAGTTATAAATAAATTTAATTAAATTGCTAGTAACCAGTCCGAGAATATTTTAACTAACTAATTAATGCACTGATTCATCATTGAGTATTGACAAAATACGTATGTATTTCTAATTCATGATGATTGATTTTTGTAATGACTAGAATTTATTTCACGGAAGTTGAAACGATGAGACAAGCGCTAAGCTTATAGTCTTTAACTTAAATTTAATAACCGAAGTGAATATTATGTTTTACGCGAGGGTAGGATAGGATGTGTATAATATTAGGTTTAAGTATTCTGTATGTTTCTTTTTCTTTATACAGTATTCTGGGTAAAGCCCAACATCTACCAGTGGTTTCAGTATATGAGAATAACCTAGAAGAAACATTTTTTGTAATTTAAATAAGTGAGTTTCCAAGTTACAACCTGTCTGGCATTGTGTTTGCATCCAGAAAAAGACAGAGTACTCATCTCACGGCTTTATCAAAAGAATACAGATTCACTGTTTGTGTGAGTCCTAAAGCTTGCGCCTGAAGGTGAAAGACATCAATTTGTAAGTAAGAAAGTACATCCGTGGCCACGGGTGAATGAACAGAGAGAAAGCAGAACGAGTGATTCTTTCATTTGTATATTCATGCACCCACTTTGAAATTTCTTTATGCAATTTTTGTTGCAAATGCTGATTTCCTCTTAGAATAGATTAATATATCAACTCTGTTCTTAACTATAGAGGGAAATCCTAGACCATAGCGTATAAATCTGTGACTCTTTGGGGCTATAACTTTTCTTCTAACGGGATCGTGGGCTAAACAGAGGGGAAAAGGATTACACCTATGGGTCTATTATTCTTTTAGTAATTCATTAACCTATGTGTATTTGTATGTGCTTGATAAGCAAACTTATTTGTTGTGGAAAATTTTCTTTATGTTAATAAAATTTATATAAACTTTATTCAAGTGTGTCGGTCAGCTCGTTCCAAAATATCTATATTCCATTGTTATAGTTTTTCACGTCTGTGCGTCTAACTGTCGTCACTTATGTGTGTGTGTATGTGAGTGGTATATATATATAGATTACTATATATGTTCTAGTGGTGTAGATATTTTCCTATAACTGACCTCGAAACCCTCGAATCGGTCGGTTGGATCGGAGGGTTGATCAGTGAGTTAACAATTCACTATCGTAAAACAAGCTATTGTTACCGAAACAGAACCAGGCTCGACAGTAAACATGACTCACTCTAATATCTTGGGGGCTAAGGAGATTTCTAAAATTGGATACTGGAATGTAAGAACTATGTATCAAGACGGAAAATTGGAAGAAGTAATTAAAGAAATGGATAATTATAAGTTGGACTTATTGGGTGTCAGCGAGTGTAGATGGACGGGGAAGGGCATAAAATATATTTCAGAAGAAAAAAAGCAAATTATATACTCTGGTAGTAATGATAATCGTCACACAGAGGGAGTAGCCATCCTAATGACACAGAAAGCAGCAGCATCGCTTATCAGCTGGGTACCTATCAATGAGAGGCTAATATTAGCTAGATTTCAGACACGATTTTTCAAGCTCTCAATTGTACAATGTTATGCACCAACTAACGACGCTCTTGATACCACAAAAGATGACTTCTATGAAGCACTTCTAAGTACCATCAACACAATACCCAAGCATGACATAATAGCAGTCATGGGTGATTTTAACGCCAAAGTAGGTGACAACAACGATGGAGTACAAAGATATCTCGGTACTCATGGCATAGGCTGTATGAATCAAAATGGCGAAAGACTTCTAGAACTTTGTGAAATATCAAACCTCGTTGTGGCAGACACCATCTTTCCACATAAGAATATCCACAAGATAACATGGAATTCACCTGATGGCAGAACTAAGAACCAGATAGATCACTTCTGCATAAGCGCTAAATTTCGCTCATCAGTTCAAGACGTCAGAGCATACAGAGGTGCAGAGATCGGAAGCGATCATAACCTCTGCATAGCTAAAATGAGAATTAAACTGAAGAAGTTATACCAACCGAATAAAAATAGAAGAATAGATGTACACAGACTGCAATCAAATGATATAAAGAAGGAATATAATGTCAAAATGAACAACTATTTCGATGCTTTAGGCAAAATTGGCAACGATATCACCACCAAGACAATCGATACTAAATGGGAACAACTGAGAACAGCAATGACAGAAGCAGCTGTAGCGACCACCGGATACCTAGTACATAAAAAGAAAAAATGGATGAGAGAAGATACTTGGGATAAAATACAAGAAAGGAAAACAGCAAAACTTAAACTACTAGCGGCAAGTACACATAATGCAGTTGAATCTTGCAAACTAACTTATAACTTGTTAAATAAAGAAGTGAAGACAAAAACTCGAAGAGATAAAAGACATTTCATCAATGAACTGGCCGTAGAAGCTGAAAATGCTGCAAGAACTGGTAATAGTAGGTGCCTTTATCAAATTACAAAACAACTATGTCACCAGCCTACTGCTATGGAAACACCTGTTAAAGGTAAATTAGGGAATTCAATACCAACAGAAAAAGAACAAATGAAGAGATGGGCTGAGCACTTCATGGAGGTGCTAAACAGACCACCACCAACAGTAACACCTGATTTTAATAATGAAACATCCACAACCACCTTGCCAATAACTTGCGATGAATTCACGCTGGACGAGATCAAACAAGCCGTTAAAAGATTAAAAAATTTTAAAGCTGCTGGAGTTGACGAAATTTCAGGGGAAATGATTAAAGCAGTTAATGACAACAACCTCTTGAGAATTTTAGATATTATAAATGAAGTATGGAGAGAAGAACAACCACCACAACAATGGAAAGACAGTATTATTGTAAAGTTACCGAAGAAAGATGATCTATCAGACTGTAATAACTGGCGTAAAAAAAAAGGTAAAGGAACCCGTTACACGCCCATTTAGGCATATTGGGAATATGGTGTTAGGCCCATATTATCTTGACCGTCGGCACACGAGGGGTGATGTGGTCGGCATCACGCCGGCCGCCTTAACCTTCCCAGAGTAGCTCTGGTACCCATTTGGGGCTGGGTCGACCCAGGAGCCGTTTGTGGCCTAAAAATTTTTTCCGCCTCATCTGGGGATCGAACCATAGACCACTGCGCTAGGAAGCCAGTGCACTAACCACTATGCTACCGCGGCTCCATAATAACTGGCGTGGTATATCTCTATTATCAGTACCTGGAAAATTATTATGTTGCATGATGTTAGAAAGACTTAAATTGCATGCTGACGAAAAGATCAGAGAAGAACAAGCGGGTTTCAGGCCGAAACGATCATGTATTGATCAAATATTCACACTAAGAACAATTATAGAAGAATCAGTGGAAAGGCAATCGCCACTTATTATCACCTTCGTCGATTTTCAAAAAGCCTTTGATAGTCTACACCGCCCATCATTGTGGAAGATACTTACAATCTATGGTTTTCCAACAAAATATGTGAATATAATCAAAGCGCTATATGACAATGCAAGATGTTGTGTTGAACAAATAAAGGGAATACAGAATGGTTTACAGTAGAAACAGGGGTGAAACAAGGCTGTATTATGTCACCACTACTTTTTTGGAATAGCTATTGATTGGGTTATGAGAAACTATACCCACAATGAACAATTGGGTATAAAATGGACAAATGGAAAATTCCTGGGGGACCTGGATTTCGCAGATGATGTAGCATTCTTAAGTTCAACACCAAGACAATCCCAAGAAGCAATAAATAATTTGTGTCATCTCTCGGTTAAAATTGGTCTCCAAATAAATGCCTCTAAAACTAAAGCTATGAACTTTTCTAACGAGACCTTTGATATCATCTTGAACGGGGAAAAACTACAGAAAGTTGAAAGTTTCAATTATTTAGGCAGTAAAATGACTCAGGATGGTGACACAACAAGAGAAATCCATACTAGAATTGCTTTGGCAGCTAGCGCCTTCAATAGATTATCTAACATTTGGAAATTACGATCATTGAATATACATACCAAGCTTCGTCTGTTTAATTCAAATGTTATCTCAGTGTTAACATACGGCTGTGAGAGTTGGAAAATAAGAAAATCATTGGAGAACAAGCTGAATACATTCGAGAACAAATGTCTTAGAAAACTCATGAACATCAGTTGGAAAGAATTCAAGACTAATCGACAAATAAGAGAAGACTCTAGGCAGAAATATGTCTCCGACTATATAAGGAAAAGACGATGGTCATATATCGGTCATGTCCTACGAATGCAAAACAACAGAATACCACTACAGGCGCTCACTTGGGTTCCTGAGGGTAAGCGGAAAAAAGGAAGACCAAAAAGAAACACTCAGAAGAACAATAATAAGAGAAGGAAGAACGTTGGGCCTAAATAATGTGCAAGAGCTAAGAGGAGTGGCGTCACAACGAACAACCTGGAGAGCACTGGTTTCTGCCTTATGCGCCGTGTTTGGCGCTTAAAGAATTTATTATTATTATTATTATATATGTTCTAATAGACTGTCTGACTAAACTAGTTCTGTTGTTGAAGATAGGCTGACCGAGAGAAGCTTCTCGCGTTTCAGGGACAGACTCTAATTAGTTTCCACCATCTCACTCGTGAAAATCTATTTTCTTTACATTACCTCTCACTGAGCTATCACCTGTTCTATTTTTATTCAGAAGGGACCAATCTATGTCTTAATTCCCCTATCAAAAATCTACGACAACCTCCTACATTTTAACAGGAAATGCTCTATATTATTTTCTTCTAGGCACACTGCACAGTAAAGTTCTTCTATTCTAAAATAGACCATTCCTAGTTGCAGTCTAAGAAGTTTCTTATTGCTAGGGATTTTTAGTTCTCTAGATACCTACACGTTCAAGAATAATAACCGAGGAATGGACAGTAGAGTGGGAAGAAAGTCTGAAGGGCAGACATGCAGATAAATGGTTCAAGGTTCCAACAAGAACGTTGTCTCTTTCAGAACATCCTCATTACTCCTTTTTTTGCAGTTGTGACGAAATGATAATAATCTAGGTCCCATGTCTCGATGAAGCTACTTCAAAACATTCTCAAAACTCATAACTGGCCAACTGTGCCAACGACATCAAGATATCCAAACTCATCGTTCCACATATACATATTTAATACGATTCCACATGACATAACGCATTGCATGAAAGATCCAGAAATCGCGGGAATCTTTGAGGCAACTGTTGGAGGAAAATTCGCAGCTCTCAACTTTTTGGAGGATGATATCAACTCAATCACAGAGAACATGAAAGACGTGCTCATTGAATCAGCAACAGAAATACTTGGTAAAAGAAAGAAAATAAACAAACCATGGGTTACAGATGACATTCTGAAGTTATGTGATACACGGCGGGAAATGAAAAAGGTTAAGAAAGAGGTTCCTGAAGCAGCATGGCAATACAGTATGGTGAATAAAAATATTAGGAAGAAAATGAAACAGGCCAAAGAAAAAATGGGTAGCTGATCAATGTGAGTCCATTAATACGGGGCTAATAAAAGGTAACAGCAAGGCAGCTTTTGACACATTAAGAAAACTATCAAAACCCCAACAGCCCAGGGTAACTGTCATAGAAGATAGCAATGGGGCTCTGCTCAATGAAAAAACAGCTGTAATGAGAAGATCGACAGAATATTGTAAAGAATTATATAACTGTAAACTTGACACTGACTTAGGCATATTAAACAACATTAAGTGCGAAAACAGGGAACTCGGAAATGCAGCAATATTACGTGAAGAAGTGGAAGAGGCTATATGTTCGATGAAAGGAGGGAAGTCACCGGGTGTGGATAATATCCCAGCAGAGCTCTTGAAATATGGAGGACCAGATATAGTAAAAATCATGACAACAATTTGCCAGAAGATATGGAGTACAAAAAAATGGCCAAAAGAATGGACGCAGTCATTAGTAATACCGCTTCCAAAGAAAGGAAATCTAAAAATGTGCAAGAACTACAGAACCATTATCCTTATTAGTCATCCAAGTAAGGTGATGTTAAGGATACTTTTGAACAGAATAAAACAGAAATCAGAAGAAATCCTGTCAGAGGAACAGGCTGGCTTTAGACCAAAAAGAAGTACCTCAGAACAAATCTTCAATATTAGATTACTTATCGAAAAACATCTCCAACATCAACACGATTTATACCATAACTTCATCGATTTCACAAAAGCCTTCGATCGAGTCTGGCATGAAGGCTTATGGCAAGTAATGAGAAAATTCAATTTTGATACCAACATCATAGATATCATTGAAGCACTATACAAGGACGCAAGCAGTGCTGTTTTTTGCAAGCAACGACATTGGAGAATTTTTCAAAACAACTGTAGGAGTTCGGCAGGGATGTATCCTGTCCCCAGTGCTCTTTAATATTTATCTAGAACATATTATGCAGGAGGCTCTCTACGATTATAAATCAACCATATCGATTGGAGGCCGACCTCTGTGCAACCTACGTTTTGCTGATGATATTGATCTGATAGCTGGATCAGAATCAGAACTTCAAGACCTTACCTCTAGACTGGAGAAAGTAACAAGAACGTATGGGATGGAAATTAATATAGAAAAAAGCAAGATATTGGTGAATAGCCATAAGAAACATGTTCCGACCAACATTACGTTAAATGGGCAAACGTTAGAAGAAGTTAACACCTTTAAATATCTCGGGTCCACTATATGCAGTGATGGAAGATCAATTAAAGAAATCAAGACAAGACTTGAGATGGCCTCAGCTGCCATGACAAGGTTGAATGTGATCTGGAAAAGTAACATCAGTTTTCCTGTGAAGATCAAATTATACAAATCACTTGTATTATCTATTCTCTTGTATGGGTGTGAGAACTGGACACTCACTGCAGATACGGAGCGAAGGATTCAGGCTTTCGAGCATAAATGTTATAGAAGAATTTTGCGCATTTGCTATAAAGAGCACAAAACAAATGTCTATGTTAGAGAGAAGATAAACACCTATGCAGGCCACCAAGAACCACTTTTGTCAACAGTGAAACGTCGAAAGCTTGCCTGGTTTGGGCATGTAACTCGTCATGACTCCCTTTCGAAAACGATCCTTCAGGGAACAGTCGAAGGTAAACGGAGAAGAGGAAGGCAGAGAAAATCCTGGGCTGATAACATCAAAGAATGGGCAGGACACGGTTTTTCCACACTTGTACGCATTGCTGAGGATAGAGAGCAGTGGAGGACCCTGTCTGCTGATGCTTCCACCATGGCACCCCTACGACCCATGACCGGTTACGGGCTGAGATGATGATGATTCCTATATCGATTGATAATATAGATCCACTATTTCACATTTTATCTTCCATAAGGACACAATGACTTTATCATGTACTAGACTATAAGTTCCAGTGGAACATCTTCCTTAACTACAAGACATGCAGCATACACTTCCAATATACACAGCGGAATAAACACTACCTCTAGGCCAAACAAAGGCACGTCATCTGCGACTTACGCTTAGCAACCACAAAACGTGCCAACACTTGTGAGCACTACATTTACTTCAAGTATAAAACTCGCATGTGGCGTGCAACAGACAGTCGCCACATTACCCCGCCCTTCCAACTGAAAACTGCACGGTTTCAGACAATAGAAAGACAATTTAATAACAACGAATCAGACTTTCATAAAGTAAACTAATATAATATGGCATCAACCAAAGCTAAACTATTATACTAAGTAGTCCAGTCATGTTATTATAATTATATTATAACTATAATTATGTTATAGTGTTCACTATGATTATCGATCCTGCAAGTATGAATCCAAGTAGTCAATCAGGCAGCAAATGTCTGAAAAGAACGTAAGTAAAACTCAAAATCCTGAAATCCAGATGCATATATGGCATATAGATGTCACTGTCAATATGTGCATCTTGAGAGAACGTCAGCGAGTATATTGTCTCTACCCTTAATTGGTAAGACAGAGTAATCATATGCTTGTAGCTCCAATGCATGCCGAGTCAATTTTGCATTGAGCGGTTTCATAGACTGAAGAAACGTAAGGGCTTTCTGATCCGTCTGGATGAAGAAATGCGAAC
Organism: Oreohelix idahoensis; assembly: GCA_024509875.1. NCBI lineage: Eukaryota > Metazoa > Mollusca > Gastropoda > Stylommatophora > Oreohelicidae > Oreohelix > Oreohelix idahoensis. The sequence goes on from JAMPIV010004062.1 coordinate 327,543, forward strand.
ATATCAAATACCTGTCTAGTTTCTCCAGACTCCCTACAATACCTAGGGGTTAATCCGAAGATTAACCAGGGAGAGTTATCTTTGTGGTGCAGGCGTTGTCAATGGCTCAGATTTGCCTTGCAACCGGTGATGATAGACAACAGGAGCAGAAGAAGGCGAATTTGAGACTTTCTGGGATAAGTTCCCAGCAGATAATCCCAGTGATTCTATATTTCGTGACAATGGCACTCCTACCAATCTATCTATCCTCTCCTTATAAGCTCGCGAGCGCCCACTCCCTCTATCACACTGAGTGAACAGAAAGGAAGAACTGTATGTCTCTCTCGCACACTTTCTTTCCTTCTCTATGTATGTCAGTAACGTGTGTTGGTAATGCAAACACAATTACAACATTTATTGGATTACTCATATGTAACACAACATCTAAATACCGTACAATAATACAAATGCAACGACGACTAAAACTAGCTATACCTGGAAAAGAAGGTAGTAGTTAATACATAAAATACACAATCTAATCTTAAGTCTATACTACGTGATGATGATGATGAATTTAATCTAATCTTAACTACTAAAAAAAAAGATATCTTGTTTCTCGGCCTCTGGCTGTCAATAAAGTTCTGGATGTTTTTATACAATGGACAAGTCTTTGTCTGCATTCAATAACACTGGACGGTCCACTCAATTTCCGTCACGTGTCGATGGCCTGTTCTTTTGTTCTTCACAATGCGAGTGTTGACAATGCCCCGAACGGCTGAGGTGGCTTGTTCATAGGTTGTGTTGAACGCAATGTTAGGCGGTAGAGACTTCGTCTGGTAGGCAGATGTCCCCTTGTTGTGATGATATTTTGCTTATGTGTTGATGATGGTGGAAATGTTACATATTTGTATTGAGTGGCGCAGCAGGTTTACTGGGAGAATCTGTCCATTACTGTAGGTAATTTAGGATCTCAATAATTTTCGTAGGCATTGGGTGTAAAAGATCGTCCGTGTGCTCCTGCATCTTCTGATCAAGATTTCTCAAAGGCACTTGTTGTAACAAAAATCGTCCGTATGCTACTGCTACTTCTGATCAACAATTCTCGTGGGCAGCGATTTGTACTTCATCCATTACTGTAGGTAATTTCTGATTACTTTTCTGTGTGGGTGGTTGTGTGCAGAAAGTATCCTTTGCCCCTGGCAAATTCCTTCCTAAACCCCCCCTCCCCAGTTGCTTGTTGGTAGGTTTGAAGCCGTTAAATATCTGTAAGATACGTGTCGTTGCAGTATATCTGATTGGCCCTACTTATTAGCTCATCCCCGACCGACGCCAGCCAGGGTAGTAAGACAAAGGCTGAGTTATCTCAAAGGATCCCTGTCTCTACTACTGCGATGGATGATAAAGTCTCATAAGTACCCCCTAAATCTATGCTACGCATGTGGTGTGTTCTTGTAGGTGAAATCTTATCAATATAACGAATCTCTGCGCGGTGTTTACTGCACGGGTTAACGGGTAATGAAAGAAGTAATAGAAAAGTGTCTTGTATTTACCTCGTTATGGTTACTGGAAACTGTGCACTCTTATAAATATAATAATTCTCTGCACGGTGTTTATTGCAACCTGTACTTAATAGTGTGAAATATAGTATTATGGTAAAAGGTGACTGGTATTTACAGAGTTATAATTATGGAAAATAAGTATATATATCTGGAATTAAAATGGATGTATATTAATAATTTACAAACTATAGTACACTAACCTTGGTTTCCATATAAAGAATCACTGACTACAGGTCCTGACTCTTCCTCGTGAAATATAGAAACAAGTGGGCTGGCGGAATGCTTTCTATTAGCAATCCTGAAAGACGAATTTCTCTGGCTTATATGGTGACCGAATGGCCGCTGGCGATTCCCGTGTTCTCTTCTGATGTCATGTGAAGTTCCATTCGTCATTACTTTAGTTCAGACAACTAGTCCCCCTTATTGTGATGTTTTTCTTAGCCCAGACATCCGTCTGCGTCTGCTGGTTGGTGTCTGTACAGTGTTGCTAGTCTCTTTATAATTTCTCCTTTCATATTTATCTTCGTTCAGACTTTCGGTCTCCGTTAATCTAATATTTATTTGCTTGTTCTATGAGATCCGACTGAACACAATACTCATAGTAAAGTTTCCTCGCCGATCTGTATCCGGTATTTCATTATGCTCTGTTACTGGGCAAAATAATACTTGTGTATTACTGCTGTTGTGTAAACACAACCGAGCCGTAGTGGCGACTACTTCTAATTGTTCCTCGATGGTCTGTTGATGTAATGTCTCCTTGTTATGTACACATTCCATGCAAAATTGGTTGCTTTCCCATGACTTATAAAGAACGTTGTCTATTGTGGACAATGGATTTTCACCCTCGACTGCTTTCTCATGCTTTGTGAAATTTATCGGCCACTGTTCGGCAATATGTTGTAAGAATCTAAATGCAGCCTTAGTCGCGTCCCGTGACAGTTCATGCTCCACGATATGATACTTTGATTCAGCCACGTTAAGTTTACGACTCACGTAGAGTACTGGGTGGGACTCGCCATCATAACGTTGCATTAAGCAGGCTTCGATGCCATGTAAAGACGCATCTGTCCTGAGGAGGAAAGGCATTTTAAAATTTGGTATCTGTAACATAGGGCCTCGAGAAAAACAATCCTTAATTTTGTGTAATGCTTGGTCGTACTGATTATTCCAGTTAATCTTATCTGGCATACCTTTTTTAGTCAGAGAGGATAAGACTGATGATAAAGTAGAAAGCTGAGGAATGAACTTATGGTAAAAGTTTATAAGAACCAGCAAACTGCGAACTTGTTTCTTAGTGGTTGCAATTGCACCTTATGACAATAAATACGATCGTAAGACATTACATTACAATCGAGTTTATAGCAAAGTACGTTCACATGCAAATGCATGTTAAACTGATGGTTCTATTTTAAATAAAAAGGACGATGATAATAATAATCACGCATATGCATGTTTGGGAAACAGTGGGGATTGTGGAGAATGCAGGGCTTTGTTTCACTCACATGCAAATCCTAGACTGTTGTGCGGACATGCCTTACCAGTGTTGTCTTCACATGAGGGCACAGGTTCTCTCATCTTTCATAAAGGTTTACTTTTTAATAGTCCTGCGTCAGTCTTGAGGGATACAGGTTGCACCACGGCAGGTGTAAATCGATCTTTGATCGATCCTACCTCAAGTCCCTGTCGTGTGAAATTCTAATCCACATATATAAATTAAAACGTAAATGTAAAGCCTAACAAATAACTTCAATAAAAGGAAAGAAGAATGGTAAAGAACAGTGCTGTCACAATGACTGTACTCGAAATCCCCCTTGTTTTCTAATTCGTCTGCAAATTATAACGTTCCACGTTGATAGTAAAAGCCTACTGCATCACTACACGCTTTCTTCAATAAAACGTGTACTGCCTTTCTAAGAAAAACCTTGAGATACGCAAGCTGACCTATATTTAATATTCCATTCATGTCATTTTATACACTAAGCTACCATAAACGAAAGACAGATGGACTAAGGATAGAAAGAAAGGGAGGGGCTGAAAGCCGGAACGCAGGCAATACTACCACAGTCTCGCGATACACAATTAATGCCACCCCTAACACGCGTGTAAGGCCACAAGCACTAGCTTTTTTCAAATCGACAGTGATTAAAAAACACTACCCATACGAGAGTTAGGTTTTAAAAAACTTACAAAACGCTTATTAGGAAACATGACATTCTACTGTTTTATGTCTAAAATCCTGACATTAGTCTGACAGTACAGCAGGACAGGTGGCGGTTCTAAACATTAAAAAAAAAAAAACTACACGACTATCCTGGAAAATACATATTTTGAACGCAGCCCCTTAGCCCCATTAAATTTATATATTTGGGTTCCTTAGGACTTGCTGACAAAGAATATGTTAAACGTTACGCAAATAGTCTAGGAATTAACAAATTATAGCCAAAAGAAATAGTGAGGGATGTCAGACAACACCAAAATCAGAATCGCTCAGTGGCAGATTTTCACACCACCATTGTACGGGAAATAGGTCCCCATGTTACCTCCTATTTGATTGGCGGAAAGTAAATGTAAGGCTAAACACGATTAGTCGGGCTATAAATATTGATTCTTTGTTGTTAGGGAAACGTGAGTAGGAGTACTTTTTTTCAAACGCTTGTGTAAACATGGCTCGATTGGTTAGACCCGCCAATATAGGCAATTTGAAGCGTTAGTTCAGCACCACATTTTCAAATAAACTTACTAAAGAACCAGTGCGTTGAGCGCCAGTGCATATTTTTCTAAATAAAAGCCTGGGACATCGGCAGATCGGATTTTGTGCCTATTCATTGCCAGTCAACGTAATTCTGTATTATTTCCATGAATTGTGGGACCGTGGTCCTAAAGTTATTGAGCAGCACCTGGTCTGAGCTATGCTGAACCTAGAGGCTGACAGCATACTCCTGGGTCCAGATAGTGACCAGTGAGGTGTCTCCAGAACACAGGGAGGCTATCGAGCAGAGGAGTCTTTTCCTGCCGCCATCACGAAAGATAAGCGTCTGTGGCCAGAGGAGCTCAACATTATGCCCCCCCCCCCCCCCTCAAAATCTGACTTTATAATAAAACAGAGGGAAAATACAGTGTTTAAATTGATAGGAACTGTGAACTTTTCCCCATACTATTTCCAAGATAAACAAACACTTGAAGTCATGATGACAAATAACAACATAGCTTGAAAAAAACAAAACCAGTATTACCTCATATTACTACTACACAACTGACACACATAGGATAATATTAATAAAATATGTCACTACAAGGTTCATATTGATAAATTCTGTACATATAAATTGTAATTAAAATTGATTGTGATTCCTGGTTCACTTTGTAGTTGAATCAGGACATATATATTAGTGAAAGTAATTAATACATATTTATATTTGAAACTTTACCAGTGCCTCATTTAAGATAGTCTTATAGAGTGTTAAATGTGTGTGAGTGTCACAGTGTTGTCAAGTGTGGTGGAATAAATTAAATTGTTTATCTGTCTGTTGTTGTTGTGACTTACACTTCATCATTTACATAACCCTAGACATTTAACGTAGTCATCACAATATTCCAGAATAATTCTGACTGAGGTATAATGTGGTAGCAAGTAAGGTTATCTGCAAAACACTACACCTATTAGATACAGATACCTTCACAGCTGATCTCAGTCAGTACACTAAGTCCCCTATAAATATTTATAACATCCCATTTTACCACAGTCCCTATGAAGCTACCTCAAAACATTCTCAAACTTCATAACTGGCCAACTGTGCCAACGACATCAAGATATCCAAACTCATCGTTCCATACACACACACACACACACACACACATATATATATATATATATATATATATATATATATATATATATATATATATATATATATATAATACGATTCCACATGACATAACGCATTGCATGATTCCTGTATCGATTGATAATATAGATCCACTATATTACACTTTATCTTCCATACCATAGGACACAATGACTATATCATGTATTAGACTCTAAGTTCCAGTGGAACGCCTTCCTTAACTGCAAGACATGCAGCATACACTTCCAATACACAGAGGAATAAACAATATCGCTAGGCCAAACAAAGGCACATCATCTGCGACTTACGCATAGCGACCACAAAAAGTGTCAGCACTTGTGAGCACTACATTTACTTCAAGAATAAAACTCGCATGTGGCGCGCAAAAGACATTCGCCACAGCAGTCCATGGTATTTTTAACATTCTTCTTTATGCAACAGCCTAAAGAAACACACAAACACACAATGATTTGACAGGTGTGATGCCACTTTCCCATTTCGGCAGTATGGAACACAAGAAGTATAAATGGGAAAGAAGAGGAGCTGGTGGAAGAGATGAGGAAAGCAAAACTAGAAATCCTGGCTATTACGGAAACAAAGAAAAAAGGACAAGGAGTCATGGATCTCGATGGCAACCCGCTGCCCTACAGTGGTGTACACACATCTGAAAGAGCTAAAGGGGGCGTGGGTTGCATTGTGGCCAAAAACCAAAAAGATAGTATCAAGGGATGGAACTTTGTCTCGGGGCGCATTATGGTTGTAAAACTAAAAGAAGGAGAAACCATAGTCAACCTGGTCATAGTGTATGGGCCAAAGGAGGATGAGAGAGCAGAGGTCAAGGAGGAATTCTTCGAGCTGCTTTAAAGGACAGTGGGCGACTGTCTAGATGAAATTATCATGCTCGGAGATTACAATGCCAGAGTTGGAAATGACCATGCTAGATGGGGTGGAGTTATCGGAAGATATGGAGGAGATACTCTTAACGACAATGGAAAGCGACTCTTTAGGTTCTGCACTGAGCAGAATCTGAACATTACAAACACAAAGTTCCCCATAAGCGCATACATGTAAACACTAGGTGTGAACCAACAAAGAATGAGAAGTCAGTGATCGACTATGCCATTGTTAGGAGGAGCTCATTCAAATATGTCTGGGATGCTAGAGTGTGGAGGGGGCCAGAGATCGGAAGTGATCACTACTTGTTAACAATTAAAAGAACAACTGAAAGAGTTACTCGGCGTAGGAACTGCCTAACTTCACGCAATAAGCTAAGTAAACGAACAGGGGAAACGAGCATTAAGACCTACAAGCTGAGAGAGCCAGAAGTGAAGACCAGATTTCAGGGGCTTATTGCGACAGCAGTGAGAAACACAGAACAACAACCTGATGACCTTGAAACACTGGCTGAAATTCAAGGACATTAAAAAGACAGCTGCAACAGAAGCATATGGTGAAGTTCGACCTGGGAAAAAGAGACAGAGGACACCTTGGTGGACAGATGAGATTAAATAGAAAATAAGAGAGAAGAAAAAAGCATGGAAACAATAGGAGCTAAAAAACACATCATGAAAAACAGAGAAATATAGAGAATATATGATACTCAGAACAGAAGCAAAGAACAAGGTGCTAGCAGCAAAACAGAAGTCCTGGGAAGAATTTGGAGAAAAGTTAGAAAATGACGCGCAAGAAAACCAGAAATTGTTCTATAAGACCCTAAAGAACATGAGGAAGGAAAAACAATGCCCTCTTAAATTTATAAAGGACAAGCAAGGCAAATTGCTTACTGCCCCGAAGGAAGTAATGGAAAGATGGAAAGACTATTTCTCAGAACTCCTTGATGGTGAGCAAGGTCAAGCATCAGAAATGATGACCACTAGCACAGAAGAGAAAACCAATGGTGATGAAAATGACATAAAGATGGAAGAACTGAGGGCAGCACTGGAGAAAATCAAGATGGGCAAAGCAGCAAGACACAATGGCATAACACCAGAAATGGTTAAGTACATGGGAGCATCAGGCGACCTATTACTCCTAAGGGTCCTACCGGCAGCTTGGTTCAACAAGACCGTACGAAAGGATTGGGAGATTGCCATAATAACACCGATTTTCAAAAAGGGTGACAATCGACAATGTGGAAACCATAGAGGCATATCCCTTCTCAGTGTCCCTGGTAAAATCTACTCTAGAATCCTGGAGCAGAGACTCAGACGCCTAGCTGAGCCACAAATGAATGAGGTCGAGAGGTTTCTTATTACTAGGAATTTTTAATTCCCTAGATATCTGACATTTTCTTGTTGGAGCCGTGAACAACTTATATGCATGTCTTCCTTTCAGATTTTTATCCCAGTCTGCTTTCCATTCATCTGTTATTAATTCTTTAATTAAGCTCTTAATCTCTGATTTACTAGAGATACTACTTTACCCTACATTTATTAGATTTTTATCAGATCTACCTTTCTTGGCTTCTTTATCTGCCTTTTCATTTCCCTCTATGCCAACATCTTAAGGTATCTGTCGTATAATAGGTCTATCTTTAGCACTCTGTCTTTTCCCACATCTTTCTTATTTTATTTTCTCCCACTTTTTGCTCTTTCATCGTGGTTAAAGTAATCTTTCTTAATCACGACTTGTATCTAAAGTGTAACTTTACACGCCCTTAACTTAGTCCCCCAGTTTTGAGTTATCTGAAGGACCACACATGGCTCCATCAAAATATTGGGAAACCCACATTTCTTTGATACCTAAATCCCCTGTTCAAACATACCTGAGTCGGGACACACCGGCTTGGCAATAGAGAGAGTCTAATCCCCTGTTCAAACAAAACCGAGTCGGGACAATGGCACTGACACGCAGAAAGGGGATAATGAAAAGAGAGATTAAAAAGCACGTACGTAAGAATGACACGCGAAGCGGCAACAATAGACAGAAGACTTCGCTACTGGAGGAGGCGGGAGATTTTTGCAGGAGCCAGCCAATCATTAACACCTGCTTGTCTTGCAAACGGACAGGCAACGCGGATTGCGAAAAGCCCACCCAGTTTTGGCCAGTGACATTCGCTGACGGGGCACGAAAGGTGTAAATGGCAAAGCCACAGTATGGAGGCCTAGCGATTGGTTTGTAGGCAGAGTTATACGTCACACATCCAATGTCGGAACACATTGGTAACTAGAAATATAATGTACCACGAAGTTCGTCAGAGATCAATACGAAGTGTCCAATATTGTGGTGCAGAAAACGTTTCACAAGAGCTTAACCTGAATAAACTTGTTCATTCCTGTGTGGATAATCATTTCTTATATGTGAAGTTTATAGTGTTCTTAAGGAGTTTGCGAAGGGAAAAGGAGGCCAACAGAAGTCTACACATTACGTGTTTGGCGTCTAACCGGAAGGAAGCTAGTAAAGTGTACATCCGGAGAGCAGATTTCCCAAAATAGGTCATCCTTCACTCCTAAGTTAAAGGGAAGATTTCTCCCCCCCCCCCCCCCCCCCCGGTTTAAACGGTGGATGCGCAGCCATTTTATTCATCTGCTTATCAAGTGCTCAGAAGTTGATTCTCATATTTACATCAAGTTCAACTCACTCCAAAGCATATTTTATGAATCAAGAGTACATACTCCCAAGCAGATTTTCATAATTATATCAAGTTCAACTCACACCAAAGTATATTTTATGAATCAAAATTTCATAATTACAAGGTGTAGCATATACAGCTAGTAAGTTCAACTCACTCCAAAGCATATTTTATGAATCATGAGTACATACTCAAGTAGATGAGTCTATATATCAAGATCATTTCATGAAGATCTCCAGTCTAGCCAGTACCTTTCAGAGATTAGACGTCAGACATTTTCCTAAGGCAACTGTCAACGGTTTGTCAACGTTACATAGATATTGCCTAATATTGAAGGACTGTGCATCGTCAAAGTTCTCATTACATCAATTTTCATCAATACGTCCTCGTCTTGGAGATAACCCACACAACATACCATACACCTAAATTGGACAGTCTATACGTATCTGTGTATCATCATACAGTGGAGGAGCATTATGAGACACATAGACAGTGTAGATTGGACATCAGTGTGGTAACACTCAATATCTCACATCATTACTTCACTCTTCACGTAGTTTCATTCTCATAATTAACTAACTACATTATTTATATCTCATCTGTGTGTGTGTGTGTGTGTGTGTGTGTGTGTGTGTGAATTGTCTTTCACCATCATCACTTTTTATATCTCTATTAACCCTATATGTGTAAATATTTAATTAATAAACCCAATAACCGTTTTATCATTATCTAGTTCGTTAATGTACCACTCGTGCTGTCGGTGTTGAATAGTTACATATAGGTAAAATTCTACATTTAGATGAGATTGGTGGCTATTTATTTCTCGAGATCTAGGAGCAGAAGCTAAAGTCGTGGGGAAATAGAACACTTTCCATAATTTACTAGAAAACGCTATCTAGTGAAGAGCATTCGCATTCTCTTCTTCTTGTCCTATCTCGAATAGGTGTCTTTCTTTCTTCACGAGCCAATATCGGGAGACCTTCTTGATAACATTATATAGCCCATCCACAGCGACAACTACTGTTGTAGTTGCACCAATATCAACTTACGACAGTATCCAAGCGATTAAGACTGAACATCCTCTTGAATATAAGTATGTAGTAGCCAGAAATATCTCCTCTGCTATATCAGGTCTACTGTATTCTCGTAAGTTTCTCAGTGCTTGAATAGTTGAAAGTTGTTAGTTTCTTAGGAAGGTTATTAAAGAATATTTCTAGTGCTTTTAGTATTGCCACCATCTCTGCAGTGAAAATGGATGTATTTTCCGTGATACTATACTCTTTTGCCATTTTCCATATAGGAATATATATTCCTATCCTAAATTTGCCATCCTCTCCCTTGGATCCATCTGCGTATACAGTAATGCTGTCCTTTGATAGTTGTATATATTTGTAGTTTTAAAAATCTTCTATATTATTTGCTTTCTTAAGTATTTCTGTTAGGTAGTAGTCCGTGTCTGGTTTCTTGATCTCCCAGGGTGTAACCACCAGCTCGTATTCACAACTGTTATTAATTGATGTAATTAAAGTACTGTACCCCGATGGACAATTTCCTCGTTACACTTCCATCCTGTTGGGTATCTATTGGTATTCATTGGAATGACCTGAGTTGTTAGTTGACATTTGGTAAAAGCTGTTTGTGCTGGGTGAGACTTATCTAACATAACTTTGTTCATGTATTGTTATTGTTAATCAGAATCGACCTCACTGCACTCCGGGCAAACCCATAGGTGCTCAGTCTCCCTCAGCAAATGTCGAAGAGTATGAATGCTAATTGTACCTGTAGAACGCTCGTTGTACACACGACGGATGCATCCTCTCTCTCGTCCATTTCTGCTAGTCTCATGTTTGATACCAAACTCCAACAGCCTCTGCCTTGTTGATTCATCCATCGCAGTGCTATTATCAAGCAGGCGATCATTAATAGCCCTTAGTATCTCTCCCTTATCCATATACAGTGTCCTCACTATGGGTGCTCTTGAGGCCAGTCTGTCAGCTCTCTCACTGCCACGTACCCCTGCATGACCACGACAGTAGATCCACACCAGTTCATCAAGACGTAGCCTCTGCCTGTGCCATCCATGACATCCCCTTCTTGATTCTTGCTCCTTTGATGTCATCTACATTCTCATGTAGGGGGTATCTTTTGTTGGTGGTTACCCGCATATATGCGTTTGCCTGGGTCATCACATATCTGGATCTAATCGACAGAAATCCGAGCATATATCTAATTGACACAATGGGTGTATCACGCGTACAGCTCACAATTAGACGCACCCCTTCATTCTGAATGCGTTCCAGTCGTTCCCATTGTGACACTGACAGCGTGAGTATTCCTAGCCAGTACTCGATTACTGAAATCACGAGCTGATGATACAGGAGAAACAATAGTCTCTGTTCCAAGCGTGCAGTAGCCATTGTTTTTAAGGCTGCCAGTCCTCGTTTGCACTTCTGTATGATCAGTTCGACATGATACTTGAATGATAGCCCACGATCAAACGTTACACCCAGATACTTCAGCCTGCCTTGCCTATCAATGTTCTGCCCATTGAAAGTGATGTCTGGAAGGTCTGCTTTCACTATGGAATTGTTCAAAGAGCACCACATCACACAGGCCTTGTTGGGATTGACCTTTGATCCGCTTTCCTCACACCATTCAGAAACCGCCTGTAATGCCGTGGACCATTTCCCTTCTGTCTGAGCCAGTTCTGTACATGAGTATGTCATCTGCGAAAGTTAATGTTCGTCCCAGTCCTGTTGGTTGAAAGGTTGCTACTTTTGCTGTGTAGATGTTAAACTGCACTGGTGATAGCGGAGAACCCTTGGGTAGTCCCGGGTAAATGCGCATTGGTTCTGATGTCCAAGTTCTCAAGCGAAATGCAACTGATCTCTCCATTAAGGCAGCTGCTATCCACCTCGTTATCCAATGGTTTACACCACATGCAATTATTAGGGTTGCAAAGTCCACACTGTTATAATCATCCTCTAGGTCAATTGCGACAGCCAGTTTCTCTTCTACCCTGGAATCCTCATACACATCGTACGCAAACGTTCCAGCGTGTCACGAGAGGGTAGATTATTATTGAAATTATTAGATATCCTGGACACACAGTTGTATCAGGTGATATCAGGATAGTGCCAGATAAGAGTCTGGTCTTATAAGTAATACCCCCTTCTCTGAAAAGAGTAAGGGTGTATAGATATCAAAGGTAGGATCAAGCTGTATAAGTCCCTAGAGAAGATGGTAATATATTACTCTAAGTTCCTACTGGCCCCTCTCCAGATCCTCCTCTGATTATAGTATTAGCTCTGCTAGGGGTATTAACTAATTTATCTACCAACAAGAACTGGAACTTAACTTAAATAATTTAAGTAAGTCTGCTGGTAAATATTTACAATTTATTTTTACAGGTTTTTCTTTTCTGTTTGAAAAGCTCTCAATGAAATCAAATTCAATTACAACAGTAAATAAATAAAACCTACAAAAATTGTTCCAACGAATTAAAAGGTCTCTAAATGTGTAGAAGGTTCTTGCTTGGTTGGACTCCTTCTGGTTGTATAAGATTTATCTCTTAAAACTCATCTACTCTCACAGTTAATGAATGATTGTCTACACTGGCTTTAATTATGCCCAAACAGGTGTCATCATTACCCAGTATTGTCTATAATTGTGGTGTGACTCGGACACTCTACAGTTGCCTTGTTTTGCAACGCATCTGTTAGAATGAAGCTGGTTCCACTCTTGTCCTGGAAGGAAAATTTAGTTGAACTTCCTCCAGGCAGTAGGTACTTCATGACTGGCCCTCTGAACTCAAAAGGCGCTTGCACCAGTAGTTCCTTCAGTAGTGGCTGACTCTTTTATGAGTAGTTGGGTTGACAGGATATAACCTGAAACATATTAGATGTAACCCCTATATTGTGCATCACTATCCCACTATCACAAAGGTTGGGGATGATAGACAGTTTCAGACATTGTGCTAGCAGATGCACAGGATTTATTATTACAGTAACAACCAAATCCAGTTCACTGTGATTACAATTTTCCTCTAAATCCTTAGTTAGAGCCATTTGTTCATGATCCACCTCCATACAATGATTAGGTCTTGTATAAAATACTAAGTAATAGCTTAAACAATCCAGTAAAACAATCGCTTTCACCCTTCCTTACGTTCCTGGTGTGTGGTTCATTCCATCAAGAAATAATTCTTTAAATGCTTTTCTAAACCTACAGACACACTTTTGCCACCATTCTCAATTATTTGAATATATATCTTGGCATTGTTTTGCCTCCAGAAATTACACAATGGTTCAAAACACATCTACACATTTCCTAACGCACACTGTAATTAATCAATAGAACTAACTATATTTATATATATTCTTTCTTACCCTCAGGCACATACAGTCGAGCTGTTAATGGGTCTCTATTAGTCTGTTCTTCAGATACAAACGGCAAAGGCAATCTGCATTAACACGCTGATGCTCACTGTATTTTTGAATTCTTATAGCCCGATTTTCTATTTAGGGCACGTTCTATATATATCACAAAGCCGGACGCCAGAGGGAGTTTACTACCCATCGTGTGTTTTGCGTTCCGAAAATGTATGTAAAATCTGCCTATGTGTACAAATCAGGAAAACTAAGATTTAATTTATCTACGTTATTCCTGGAGCGATTTTATTCATATAAGGCTTAAAATACGCTCTGAATTACCCTTTAACTACCTATTTAATTGTCTTTTACTTTCCAAAGTGTATTTTATTCTATGCGTACTCTAAACAGCAAAATTATGGACTAACCTGAGGTCTCGATGCATTCAACCAGAGATTTCTCCCTTCCTATAGTACTATTCGGGGAAATCTCTGCACAGACGTGTAGAGCAACATTCCCAATATTGCATTAGTGACCTCTTGCAGGTGGTACTTCTTTCATAATGCTGTAGTTAAATGTTCTCTTCCACTTGGTTGCACAGATTTGGACTGGCCATTTTGACGGCCTAATGCTTTAGTAAACGCTGCATAAAGGTACCTTCTGATTGGTCCATGTATCATGCAGTTCTCACAAAGTATGGCGCGCGGTTTGAGTCAGAGTTACTCAGAATGATGTGTTGTGAATCAGACCACTTCACGACACAGCGTTACCCCATACTGTTTTCATAGGCCTATAGCTACCCATGGTATCAGGAAGGATGTGTGAATTTTCGAGGTGGTTCATTACTTGTCTTGCAACTATCTTTTCAAGTAATTTACCATAGACATTCTGTAGTGTGATAATTCGATAGCTGTTGAGCAGTGTGGGGGTCTTTGCCAGGTTTAGGAAATGGCCGAAATATCTGTGTAGCCAGTCTTCCGGTACCTCAGCATTCTGTACGCTGGTATTGAAATCGCTTGTTGTTTCATCTATTGCAGTGTCATTATCCAGTAGGCGATCATTAACAGCCCTTAGTATCTCTCCCTTATCCATGTCCAGTGTCCCCATTATGGATGCTCTCGAGGCTAGTCTGTCAGCTCTCTCATTGCCACGTACCCCTGCATGACCAGGACAGTAGATCCACACCAGTTCTTCAAGACTTGAGGAGTCTATTAATGTTTTCCATTCCTGCCGCAGCTATCCGTTCTGAACTTTCCGAAGCATGGCTTGAGAGTCTGACAATATAACTGCCCTGGTTGAAGAAGTTTCAGATTGCCTCTACCTCCATTCTCATGCTGGAGGTTGTTGTCATGTAGGCTCCACTCTGTTCAGCGACGACCCTGCCCTTTATTCTCGCAGAGAAGCCCCATACTGATTTCTCACCATGCACTACATACCCTTCAGTGTACACAATGGCGTCATCATCCCAAGCATGATCACTTATCAGCTGATGAATCTCTGTTCATGTAATTTAGTCTTAACTCCTATCTCCGTAATTCTAAGGGTAGAATTCCTAAAGCCACCTCTAGAGCTCCCATTGATGTTGATCTGATTGTACTTGCTATTGTACATACAGCTTGATGCCAAATTCTGTCTAGTTTAATCTTGTTACTGTGTGCAGCAGAGTCAGATATTATACTTCCATAGTCTATTTGTCCTCAAATAACAGATTAATAAAAGGTGAGCATTGTTTTAATGGTTGCAGCCTCATCCATTACCTTTCAAAAATCTTAACAAGTTAGTCAATCCTCTGCAAGACTCCACTAGTTTATCTATGTGTTTATTCCAGTTTAATCAGATTCCATTTCTGTTGTGTGATGTCGATGTTTTCATAACCCACTCTATTGCTAGTAAGAAAAGAAATGGAGACAAGAGGCATCCCTGTCTCACTCCCGTTCTAATCTTAAACGGTTCTGTAAGTTGTCCTTCATGAAGAACTCTACATGTCATGTCTTCTTTATTAAGTTAATGATCTTCATGGGAACTCCATAATGCCTCATCAATTTCCAAAGCGATTCTCTGTCTACACTGTCAAATGCCTTTTCATAGTCCACGAATCCGATGTATAGCGGTGAATTCCATTCCAGACTTTGTTCAACTATTATTCTCAATGTGGCTATCTGGTCTGTACAGGATCTATTTTGTCGAAAACCTGCTTGTTCATCTCTCAGTTGCTTGTCTATGGACTCTTTTAATCTCTCCAGGATGATTCTGTTTAATAATTTTCCTGGCACTGATAGTAAACATTATTCCTCTATAAATTGTGCACTCTTGTAAGTTTCCCTTCATTAGGCAACTTGACCAGATAACCTTCCTTCCATTATGCTGGTATTTCCTCTCTCCCAGACTTTGCCAAGTAGTTTGTATAATATCTCTGTAGAGGTATCAATATCTGTTTTGATGGCCTCTGCTGGAATGCAATCTGGACCAGCAGCTTTTCCATCTTTCAGAAGCTTTATGGCTTTCTTTATTTCTTCTCTACTTGGTCGTTCACAGCTGATTTGTAGCTCCTCTTCTGCTGGCTGGATGTCTGGGGGATTAGTTGGAGATGGTCTATTGAGAAAGTTCCTCAAAACGTTCTGTCCATCTCTTCATTTGTTATTGTATATTACTAAGCAATTTTCCATTCTTATCTGATGTAGAATCTTACACATATCTTGGAAGTAATATAGACAAAGTTGGAGGAACAGACAGTGATATCAAAATAAGAATACAAAAAGCAAGAAGAGCTTTCATTGCATTGGGAAACATATGGAGAACAAGAGAAATCAAGTCCAACACGAAAATAAGAATCTTCAACTCAAATGTCAAGTCAGTCCTATTGTATGGCTCTGAGACATGGAGAACAACAAAAACAACAACCAAAAAGCTATAGACTTTTATAAACAGGTGCTTGCATAGAATAGAAGGACTGAAAGGGTATGACAAAGTCACAAATGTGGAATTGATGACAAGAACCAGACAAGTGCCAGTGGAACAAGAGTTGAGAAGAAGACGCTGGTGATGGGTAGGACACACATTGAGGAAACCTGTTGATAGCATTACAAGGCAGTCCTTGTTCTGGAATCCACAGGGAAAGAGAGGCAGAGGTAGACCAAAAAACACATGGAGAAGAGAACTGGAAACAGAGGTAAAAATGATGAGGAAAACATGGAAAGAGCTTGAGCGGATGGCACAGGACAGGAAGACTTGGCATGTGTTTGTTGAAGCCTATGCTCCTTGGGGAGCTAAAGGGTATTGATTGATTGATTCCAGTTTAGCTGTTGGTCCAATGTCATTCCTGGATATCGAGTGGATTGCATTGTATTAATGTTTTGCCCTTGGATATTTAAGTCTATAAATTTAATTTTAACAACCCTACCTTTACTGAAGATCATTGTATTCATTCCCATTGTTTTATTTGTATTCAGCTGAAATCCCCATTTTGTCATCCATTTACATACTTTATTTATTTGCTTTTGTAGATCCTTATATAATTTTGGCAGATGTTTCCCAGTTCTCCATGTAGCAACATCATCTGCAAACTGTGACAATTTATTTCTCATATCATTAAATTCTTCACCTAAATCATTTACAATTTTTGTAAAAATTGAAGGAGACATTACTGATCTTTGGGGTATTCCATTTTGTTGTTCATACGGTTCTGACCTATCATTGTTTACATGAACAGTGAAATATCTCTCTTGCAGGAAATTCTCTAAATAATTATATATTTTACCTGTTACTCCTATCCTCTTCATTTTAAAGAAAGCACCTTCTCTCCAGCATTCATCGTAAAGCCTAGTTATATTTAAAAACACTACCACTGTTTTTTTCTTTCTTTTGAAAACCTGATTTTACTATATATACTGTATCTATCTATCTATATATATATATATATATATATATATATATATATATATATATATATATATATACGAGGGGGAGTCCAAAAATACCTTAATATGGCAATAATAGGTAAAAATCACGTAGTAGACGGTTGTGCTATAGATATGTTATGCCCTCCCGCTTGAGTTACCAGTGCGCGCAGGCCAGTCGTCCTGATGGGAAGTATGATGTCAGCAAACCATAGCCAAAATGGCCGCCCCCTTAAAAGCATGCACGAGAGAAGAGCAGCGTGCAGTTATCCGTGTTTTGGGTAGTGAGGGTGACAAACCAGCAGACATTCATCGGAGGATGAAGAGGCAGTATGGGTACGCTTGTGTGTCGCTTCAGCAGGTTTATGTTTGGCACAGGAAGTTTTGTCAACTGTGACTAATGCTGCTCGCTCTGGTCGGTCTCACGCAGCGACTACGCCTGACGCTATCGCTGCAGTAGAACGAGTGATACGGGAAAACCGGCAGGTAACAATCGACGAGGTGGCTGGAAAACTGAAGATCAGTCATGGCTCGGCGCACCACGTGCTACAGTACCACAAAGTCTCCGCTAGGTGGGTACCAAAACAATTCACCCCCGAACTGAAAGAACGTCGTGTGGATGTTTGTGAAACACTGTTACGATGTTATGAAGCTGAAGGAGATGGCTCATTGGTTATCACAGTATCCTGAGACCATTGGTTACCAGCAATATCTTGAGACCATTGGTATTCACAACATCTTGAGACCACTGGTTACCAGACATATCTTGAGACCATTGGTTATCAGCAGTATCTTGAGACCATTGGTTATCAGCAATATCTCGAGACCATTGGTTATCAGCAGCATCTTGAAACCATTGGTTACCTGCAATATCCTGAGACCATTGGTTATCACAATATCCTGAGACCATTGGTTATCAGCAGTATCTTGAGACCATTGGTTATCACAATATCCTGAGACCATTGGTTACCAGCAATATCCTGAGACCATTGGTTACCAGCAATATCTTGAGACCATTGGTTACCAGCAATATCTTGAGACCCTTGGTTATCACAATATCTTGAAACCATTGGTTATCACAATATCTTGAGACCATTGGTTATCACAATATCCTGAGACCATTGGTTATCACAGTATCCTGAGACCATTGGTTACCAGCAATATCTTGAGACCATTGGTATTCACAACATCTTGAGACCATTGGTTACCAGCAATATCTTGAGACCATTGGTTATCAGCAGTATCTTGAGACCATTGGTTATCAGCAGTATCTCGAGACCATTGGTTATCAGCAGCATCTTGAAACCATTGGTTACCTGCAATATCCTGAGACCATTGGTTATCACAATATCTTGAAACCATTGGTTATCACAATATCTTGAGACCATTGGTTATCACAATATCCTGAGACCATTGGTTATCAGCAGTATCTCGAGACCATTGGTTATCAGCAATATCCTGTGACCATTGGTTATCAGCAATATCTTGAGACAAGAAGTTAACTAAAAGAAAAAACAAACGCCACACCTCAGCCTATAAACAACATATACTTCAGCCTATAAACAACATATACTTCAGCCTATAAACAACATATACCTCAGCCTATAAACAACATATACCTTAGCCTATAAACAACATATACTTCAGCCTATAAACAAACGCCACACCTCAGCCTATAAACAAATGCCACACCTCAGCCTATAAACAACATATACTTCAGCCTATAAGCAACATATACCTCAGCCTATAAACAACATATACCTCAGCCTATAAACAACATATAATAATAATAATAAATTCTTTAAGCACCAAACACGGCGCATAAGGCAGAAACCAGTGCTCTCCAGGTTGTTCGTTGTGACGCCACTCCTCTTAGCTCTTGCACATTATTTAGGCCCAATGTTCTTCCTTCTCTTATTATTGTTCTTCTGAGTGTTTCTTTTGGTCTTCCTTTTTTCCTCTTACCCTCAGGAACCCAAGTGAGCGCCTGTAGTTGTATTCTGTTGTTTTGCATTCGTAGGACATGACCGATATATGACCATCGTCTTTTCCTTATATAGTCGGAGACATATTTCTGCCTAGAGTCTTCTCTTATTTGTCGATTAGTCTTGAATTCTTTCCAACTGATGTTCATGAGTTTTCTAAGACATTTGTTCTCGAATGTATTCAGCTTGTTCTCCAATGATTTTGTTATTTTCCAACTCTCACAGCCGTATGTTAACACTGAGATAACATTTGAATTAAACAGACGAAGCTTGGTATGTATATTCAATGATCGTAATTTCCAAATGTTAGATAATCTATTGAAGGCGCTAGCTGCCAAAGCAATTCTAGTATAGATTTCTCTTGTTGTGTCACCATCCTGAGTCATTTTACTGCCTAAATAATTGAAACTTTCAACTTTCTGTAGTTTTTCCCCGTTCAAGATGATATCAAAGGTCTCGTTAGAAAAGTTCATAGCTTTAGTTTTAGAGGCATTTATTTGGAGACCTATTTTAACCGAGAGATGACACAAATTATTTATTGCTTCTTGGGATTGTCTTGGTGTTGAACTTAAGAATGCTACATCATCTGCGAAATCCAGGTCCCCCAGGAATTTTCCATTTGTCCATTTTATACCCAATTGTTCATTGTGGGTATAGTTTCTCATAACCCAATCAATAGCTATTCCAAAAAGTAGTGGTGACATAATACAGCCTTGTTTCACCCCTGTTTCTACTGTAAACCATTCTGTATTCCCTTTATTTGTTCTAACACAACATCTTGCATTGTCATATAGCGCTTTGATTATATTCACATATTTTGTTGGAAAACCATAGATTGTAAGTATCTTCCACAATGATGGGCGGTGTAGACTATCAAAGGCTTTTTGAAAATCGACGAAGGTGATAATAAGTGGCGATTGTGTTTCGGTAACAATAGCTTGTTTTACGATAGTGAATTGTTAACTCACTGATCAACCCTCCGATCCAACCGACCGATTCGAGGGTTTCGAGGTCAGTTATAGGAAAATATCTACACCACTAGATACTCTGGTGTATCTTTTATTCTATAATTTAACATAACATGGTATTATCCATCGAAATATACACATTCCTGATGTTTTTCTTTCGGCGTCTAAGGTGAGAAACGAATTTCACCTCCATCTTGGAAGGGTAGATCAACATATACTTCAGCGTATAAACAAACGCCACACTTCAGCCTATAAACAACATATACCTCAGCCTATAAACAACATATACTTCAGCCTATAAACAAACACCACACCTCGGCCTATAAACAACATATACCTCAGCCTATAAACAAACGCCACACCTCAGCCTATAAACAACATATACCTCAGCCTATAAACAACATATACATCAGCCTATAAACAACATATACTTCAGCCTATAAACAAACGCCACACCTCAGCCTATAAACAACATATACCTCAGCCTATAAACAACATATACCTCAGCCTATAAACAACATATACCTCAGCTTATAAACAACATATACCTCAGCCTATAAACAACATATACCTCAGCCTATAAACCACATATACCTCAGCCTATAAACAAATGCCACACCTCAGCCTATAAACAACATTTACCTCAGCAAATTTATACATTCATATCTCAATATCATCATCATTTTCCTTTACACCCCTTATGGAGCATGCAGCCAACACTACAGCTGGTCCCCCCTTACAGGAAGCCTGCACCAAACATTCACATGCTCGTGTGGTGGTGGTGGTTTCTGAGACAATTTGTTTGATATGATGAGGTTGCCATTGTGATGGAATGCCGGCCTTTTCATTTTGGCAGTGTTCTTTTTGTCTCTCTATCCTGTGCTCTTCCATTCATTTCTTGTTTACCTGTATTTTCTCTCATAATTTGAACGCACCTACTCAGGTTTGTGTACACCCCATCTTGAACCAGACAGATAATAATCTTGAGCGAAGGTAGACACTTTTTAAGACCCTCATTGTATACTCTAAATCAGAGGTGGCCAAACTACGGCCCGCGGGCCAGATCCGGCCCGCCAACCAGTTTTGACCGGCCCGCCAACCTGTTTTGGCCGGCCTCTTATTGTTGATTGAAGCCACACTCTTCACAATGAAATAACACACAAATGTGTGTTTGAAATAAATAATTACATGTCATATTACAAATTACAAAACAAATTAAAACAACAGATTCATTATATTTTTTTTACAGTAATTTCAGTCCGAAGACTGGTATACATGTCTTGGCAGATGTGCAGTACAGTAGTTTGCCGCTGCTTTCTGTACGTGGTTCATTATATATGTAAAACTAAATCTCAGAACGTTATTTTTAAAGGATTTTATAGGTCTGGCCCTCTGGTGTTACCCTTTACCATAATCTGGCCCTCGGCCAACCTTTACTTGGCCACCACTGCTCTAAATTTTTGCCAATGTTGGACCATCACTGCAGAGCAAGGGAGACAATCCCGTGACAGCCATCCTCATATTAGTCACCTTGTATGACATGCCTGAGGGTGCAATAGTCCTAGGCCTTCAGAGACCTTAGGAGATCACATGACTTTAGAGGCATGAGAGGTGTATAATTAGTGTTTCGGAGATGTACTGTTGAGTTATTATTTTGTGACCTCTGTTAGTCTGGAAAAATGGATAATTCAGCAAGGCTTAGGTAGTTAGTTCGCCGGAATATTGATGGAGTACCTGTACTAGGCATGACTGAACTATTATGAATGTTGTGTAAGCAAAATGAGGATTACAACTGAGATCATGTGATGACAATTTATTCATCATCATTATTGTCTTTTTTGCTCCTTACAGAGCATATAGTTACCACAGTAGCTGGTACCCTAGCAGGAAGCCTGCACCAAGCACCAGCACCACCTCTGACCAACTAATTATGCACCACCTCTGACCAACTAGTTTTACACCTCCCTCGTCTCTAAAGCAGCATGATTGCTAGATACTGAAACAAATACCGTATATACTAGAGCAGGGGTTGGCAACCAGTTAATCCCGATCTACCCGTACATGCCAGGGGATGATTTAGAAGAGCTTTAGGCGACTTCGGGGAAAAACAACAGCGTTTTAAACTAGGGAAATTTTGGACCTGACCTCTCTCGCCAGCATTTAAAATTGTGGTGTCCCTTGGATCAAAGGTGCGTTTTTCTGCATTTCCAATGAAAACTCTTGAGCTGGCTACTAAAATATATTTGTGAACTGCATGAGAAAGGAACGCGATCTTTTCTTTGTTAGGTTCATCATCCCCCCCTTTCCTGTTTAAAACACCTAAAATCACCCGCCTGGAAAGTCTGAACACTATTACTGGTCACTGCCAAGTAGCAATGAGATCTTGGTATTCAGCAAAACCAGAGTTATAAATAGATTTCTGGTATGTGTAAAGCTTCCATTTTCTGTTTTTCGCTTTTTGTTTTTAGAATCGATCAATATTATGAATTTTCATGACTTTTTAAAGCCATGGCTTTTCGAGCAGTCAAACATTTTGCTCTGGGATCTGAGAAGTGGCTTATTATTTTATCAGGATGATAATGGTGCGGCTGAATCAGATGTGGATATTGAATAAAGGCCAGATTTAGACTCTGACAGGTCTACTGATGAAAGAGAATTTAGTGAAAGAAGTAATTATACTGATGATAATTCAAACGAAAGAGGCTGGTCAACAAAGCACACTCCAGATGAAATTTGTGGTTCTGTAGGAAACCCTGGACATATTCACACTCTAGATCTAGATGTTGCATCTTATGATTACTTCAGTTTATTCACAAATAAAGAATTTTAGCAAATGTGCTCATTACAAGCAAGGAAAAACCTTGGGACAAAAATTCTTTTTTACTAAATGCTGGTGTGTTTACAACAAACGATATAACAGCTGTACACATGACAGGAAGTATGAAAGCATGATAGACAATTTTTTATTTATATCGTTTGGATCGAGTGTATCTTTTTATTTTAATAATTACAGCAATTAACAGCGTAATAAAATGGATTCAAAGGTTGAAATTAAGAATAGTCAGCCTTGTTCTTCGATGTCATCCTAGTACGTCACCAACGTCATTAAGATTAAGATTTCTAACCCTAACCCTTACCCCTTTTTAATGCATCTCTGAATTCTTTTTTAAGGCTGTATCAAACAGACGGCCCAATGTTCTTAATTTCAACCAATTCAAACATTTATTACATAATATATTTTGATAAAAACATTTAATAAATCAGCAAGTTTATATCTGAAAGATACCAGAATGTGAAGGGAAGGGCGGGAGGCAACACTGATTTTCATGAATCTTTTTTTTTTTATAACTTGACTATAAGTGGGGGTTAAATTTTTTAAGGTCCAAAATGGGAATAAATTTCTTGACTTATACTCGAGTATATATGATATTAATACCTAGATCCCATTTTTTTAACAGCTCTACCTCATGTGTGCTAGTGTTTACACAAGATACCACCACTGACACTTGGAATCTTAAACATCATGACTTGTGGTAAATTTAAGCAAAATAAGCTAACACTATCACAAATTTGATGAATCACCTTCAACAAGTGCAGCGTAAACAATTTAATTGAGAATTCACTATAAACAAAGCCGTCTGTGGCAACTTAGTAAACTAGTCTGGTGGTTGCACGATTTTAAACTACCCTCTCATAATTATGTCCAGATAAAAAAGAGGTGCTGACATCATACTGCACTTAATCACGTACACAATGATGAAACCTGTTATTTATGCTATTTACATTATCATACTGTCATCATCATGTGACGTATTCTTTCCAGAATGTTGTCTCCATTACAGCTGCTCTGAATGCATCACGATTCTGGGCAAGTCGACCTGCATCAGCCAAAGACAAGTTCAGACTCTCTGTGATGTCCTGGGTCCACCGTCGTCTAGGTCGACCCCTTCCCCTTTTTCCAGGGACCATGCCTTCCATCACTGTTTTTTCCAGACTATTATGTCTTTTTATATGACCGAAAAATTTCAGCTTCCTTGTTACGATGGTATTTAGGAGCCAATGTTCCTATACGTTTAGTGAGTGCAGTACTTCTCTGTTGGTCTTTTTTTCTGTCCAGGGTATTCTCAACATCCTTCTGTAGCATTTCATTTCGAATGATGTAATCTTTTTTGCAACTGTTTTATTGAGTGTCCAAGTCTCGCAGCCGTATGTTGCTACTGGGAATATACACGCTCTGATCAGTTGTAACTTTGTTTCTTTGCTTGTGCCTTGCCATAGGTTTTTCATCTGTATTAGTTTATGTTGCAATTGCAAGTCTTCTTTTAATTTCTACTGCACAGTCGCCAGAGCTGTTGATGATTGATCCTGAGTATTCAAATTCATTAACACTTTCCAGTTCTTCGTTATCAATTTCAATTTCTGGATTGGTCTTTACTTTGTCTGTTGTCAATCTTTTGGTCTTCTTGGTGTTTAGGTATAGATTCTGGTCCTCGCTGTGTTTTTTGGTGGACAGAATTAATTGTTCAAGTCCTTCTGGGTTTATCATACTGTAGTTCTATCATAAACTTCTTCTTTCTTCTTCTTCCGTCCTTAGCCACCGACCGTCAAAGCAGTCAGTGGCCATTACGCCTAGTGGCGTCTTAGGGCAACAGCAGATAGGTTTTCTTTGCCATTGTTTCCCATCACGCCTATTGGCGTCTTTAGGGCAATGGCAAATCAATCCATCTGCTGTTGTTTCCGTAATCGAAGTGACTGGCAAACGGGTGATCAGCCCGTTGGTAGTTCTATCATAAACACTCATACAAATTTACTGTGGCTAACAAAACAACTATGAAAGTAAAATGGAACAGTTTGGAAACAAGCCAACAGATTCAAATACCTAGGCATGTTAAAAACATCAGATAGAAAATGCATCTCAAAGGTGAAGAATGTATTAACCCAGGTAACAGCAGAATTCCATAAGATAAAAAGTATTTTATGCAACAGTTCGTTGTCAATGAAAGTTCTTAAGTGCTATAAGGAGCCAAGCCTAACATACAGAAGTGAGTCATGTAAAATTAGTAAACAGGTAGTAAAAGCAATGGAGGCCACAGAGATGTGGTTTTACAGGACAATGTAAAGAATATCACAGGCAGCTAAACAGAGTAATCAGGATGTCCTCAAAGAGGCCAGTGTGCAAAGGAAGCTTATTTCTCACATAAAAAAAAAAGCAATCTTATTTCTTTGGAGATGTAACGATTATGACAACAGGAAAGAATGAAGGAAAAATACACAGAGGATTGGCAAAGAAAGTAGATACTGGACAGTCTGACACCATAGCATGGAACAAAGTCAACAACAGAATTGATAAACAGTAGTTGGGACAATAAGTTTTGGAGAGACATGATGAACTACGCCACCAGACATGGTACTTGAAGAATAAAATCATACTGCATTTAATCATGTAAGCGATATTGAAATTTACATATGGTGTTGTTAACCTTTTGAACCCGAGGTCCCAAAATTTCGGTCCGTGCGTAAAAAATCCTCTCCCCGAGAGACCGTAATCTCGGTCTGACACACCTAACTTAGCAAAATGGGGTGGGAATGGAAATGTGTAAAAAATAATGACTTCAGGAAGTACACATGTCTTGTGGAATGTTACTCTAAAATGGCGGCGCCCACGACGTGATAATATTTTGCAATTTTTTAATTGTTTTCACAATAAAAAGGCGTGTTGAAAATCCAGGAAATAGCCATTCTAAAAGGCTAACAACGGAACAAGCTGTTGAACTTGTGCTCAATGATTCGGAAGATGATGAATATAGATTTAGATGGTGATTATTCTGAAATCGAAATTGAATCGAGTGACGGAACTTCTGAATCAGGTTATGATCAAGCTAGATCTAACCCTGTGGAAAGGGGCGTGGAAAGGGGCATAATACACATAATGTATCAAGTAAATTTGATACAGGTTGGTCCCCTCACAACTGTGGATGTTCAATTTCCACAACTTTGTATTGGCTACAATACATTCATGGGTGGCTGCGATGTTTACGACCAAGTTTGTCGTCTCAATAAAACGCACCGGCATTATCGCTGGCCTTGACGGCTCATAGTGAAATTTTTTTGCTCAGGAGCCCAGGGAATGAAATTTTTACGGGCTGGGTGGCCAGGGTTCTAAGGGTTAAAGCTATTCACTTTATCCTCTTGTAGTTCAGTCATGAAATACAAAAACATAAATTCTACTAATATTGTTAATTTTAAAAAATCAAACATACATTAATTGTAACCATAACATATGAAGGGTAATATCCAGATGTGCTAAACAGTGACACTTTCACACTGCACTTATATCCCCTAAGGTCATGTTGAGATGTGCTAACAGGTGATTACTATCACACTGGACTTATATCCACTAAGGTTCATACCCAGATGTGCTAATAGTGATGATACTAACACACTACCTGTAAATCCATAAGGTCATACCCAGATGTAATCTAATAGTGAAAATATCGCACTGTATTTATATCCACACACCAAGGTTATCCACAATATCCACCATGTCCTTAACAATGACACTTTCACACACCGTACTTATCCATCCATCCCCACTGAGGCTGTTATCAGTTCGTACACCGCTAACCTTGACATGCCATTCTATATCAAGGTCTTATTGAGGTCATACCCAAAATGTGCTAATAGTGTAACTATCACACTGTACTTATATCCACACCGAGGTTATATCCAGTAAGTACTAACAATGACACTTTACAAAAACTGTACTTGTATCCATACTGAGGTCATATCAAGACCCACACTTAACCTTGACACCATCCCACTGTACATTGAGGTCATTCCCAGATGTGCTAATAAGTAAAACGATATATCACACTGTACTTATGATCCACACCGAGCTTATATCCAGAGTACTAACAATGACACTTTCAAACTGTACTTCTCTATCCACTAAGCTTATATCCAGACAGACTAACACTGATTCACACTGTATCGTTACTACACCACACTGAGTCATAAGGAGACGTACTAACAGTCAAAACCTATCGCACTGCACTTATATGCACTAAAGATGACACTATCCCAAATGTACTAACACTGGACAATATCACATACTTTTATTCACAATGAGGGTCATATTCAGATGTACTAATCTTGATACTATTACAGTGTACTTATATCCACACTGAGATTAAATCCAGGTGTACTAACCTTGACACTTTCATGTAGTACTTATATTCATATTGAGATGATATCCACATGTACTAACCTTTGCACTGTCATACAGTACTTATATTCCCCACTGAGGTCATATCCCAGGTGTACTAAACGCTGACAATATCACACTGTACTTTTTCCACAATGAAGTCATATCCAGATGTACTAACATTGATACTATCACATAGTACTTACATCCACATTGAGATCATACCCAGTTGTACTAGCCTTGATACTATCACACTGTACTTATATTCACATTGAAGTCATATCCAAATGTACTAACACTGAAAACATCACACTATACTTATTTCCATTCAACCACCCAAGTTATCCCGCTATCTTCTTGGTTTGCATGACTTTCTGTACGGAGCGGAACGAGACTCTTGTTTTTTTGGTGCTACATTCAGCCCAAGTGGGGGCTGGATTGCTACATTCAGGCTGAAATCTTTCTGTGTTTGATCCATCATCCGAAGTTTGGCTTCAATGGCCTTAATTTTGGCCTCCGTTTGCTGAAAATTTTTTAAGTCATTTGATCAGTTGACTTGTTTATATATGACCTCACTAGTCATACATTTTTCCTTGTGCTCCTTGCTGGAGCATGGAGCCACCACTACAGCTGGTCCCCCTGCAAGAAGCCTGCACCAAGCTGTCACATACTCCTGCAGTGGTTTCTGTGGCAATATGTTTTAACACAATATAGGTTTTGTCAGTTCCAGGCTGACTATACAATTTTGTTTATTTTCTGACTTTGTACAGGCCCGTATCCTATGATCCAACACCAAACCTATTCTCAAAAAGAAGTTTTCTTTGGGTTACCTTTGGGCAACTTTAGGTGATTTTCAAAACATTTTGGGTGACAGTTTTTGGGCTACTGGCAGTTTATGGGGGGGGGACGTAGTTGGTTGGCTACTTTAGGAAAATCTGGGTGATTTTCAAACACATTTATTTTGGGTGACTTCTGGGCAGTTTTGGGCTACTTTTAGGAAAATCTGGGTGATTTTCAAACACATTTTGGGTGACTTTTATTTTCCGCTCCAAAATAAAACTTTGTATCCGAAACACAGCTGTCACCAATTGATTTCCAGATCAAGAGGATATGAGGCCTGTAGAAAAGTTATAAGTACGTCCAATAGCAAGAAACCGCGTAGATGAGTTGAAGTGTCAGAGACTTCCACTACACTTATGCCCAGCTTTATCTAAGGGAGGAGGTGACCAACCTCCCTTCCTTCACAAGCGTTTGCCTCCCCTAATTCAAGAGCAGTCAGGTTCTCATTTACAGCTGCGATAGATTTGAATGAGGAAGCTAACAGGTTTATTAACCCTGATAAACCTTTGCACGCAAAGTAAATGTACTTCGAACCACACTGCTAATCTGAATTTTTGCAGCACTGACAGGTAAAAAAATATGAGCTGTCTTGTAAATGGCCTGAAAAAGTAAGACGTGAACTGTCCTTGCACTGGTGTAAAAAAAAAATGCCTGTAATTCCATTCCATACATCAAGGAACACTTGCCTTCAACAAAAGTATGCCAAGTCTTTTGCCGGCCAGCCACCATCAGTCAAGGTACTTTCCTTTGTCTTCTTCATTCTTTTCATTCAATTCCGATCTCTTCTCAACGCGTTCTTTAGTTTTCCCTCCAGCCTCTCTTACCCTGGTTTCCAAAAGAGACTGCCTGTAATACTATCAACAAGATTTCCTCAGTGTTTTCCCATGCATAGCCAGTCAAACTCATCTTCCTCCCATCCTCAGCATCTACTTCCATTGGCACTTGCCTGTTACATGTCCATGATTTCCCACAATAGTGATCCTTATCATACTATTTCAATCATTATGGTCTACGCAAGCACCCATTTATGAAAGTCTGTAGCTTTTTGGTTGTTATTTTTGTCGTTCTCCATGTTTCACACAGCCATACAAAGCCTTGGTAAATAGGTAAAGGAGGTAAAGGATCCTGTTACATCCCCACTGAAGCATATTGGGAATATGGTGTTTAGGCCCCATATTTTCTTGACCATCATGCACACACTAGGGATGATGTGGCCAGCATCACGCCGGCCGCCTTAACCTTCCCAGAGTAGTTCTAGTACCCAATTCATGAGGCTGGGTCGACCCCAGAGCCATTTGTGGTCTAAAAAAAATCCCACCTCAACTGGGAATCGAACCATGGACCACCGAGCTAGGAAGCCATGCAACTAACCACTGTGCTACTGCAGCTCCCTAAAGCCTTGTAATGCTGTTGTGTAAAACGCTAAACTGTTTCAGTTGCAGTGCTAACGTATGAAACAGATTTCACAGATGTTATTTAAACAAAAACTCATATAAAATATAATTTTACAAAATAAATCACATCAACAAAACCAAATTTAATCACAGAAGTGGGAAAGACCCAAAAACATTACCATGAAAACAACCAATGATGTTATCCTCTTTTTATGTGTGTTGCTGTGGAATGTGTACAAACAAATACCACACACATATGGTAAGGTTGTATGTATATGCATGTAAACACACCAATACCCAAAAACCCACATCACTCAAGTTATAATGTTAAGTAATATGACCCACATGCTGAACAAAATTATATCCAGGGGGGAATAGTTAAGATAAAGAGACAGAGCAAGAAAATGGACCAGAATAACCAGCAAGCTCATCATCAGCCTTGGCTGGGAATGCCAGAGCTTGGGGCTATGGGAAAGCAAGCTGGAAAAAAATCAAATAATAAATTTAAATAATCAACTAATATAAACATGTATAGTCCCAGTAGCAAACAAACGTATAGCGAGACTATGGACACTCTATAAAAACAGTTTTTTGCAAAAAAGTTACATCATCATTCGAAATGAAATGCTACAGAAGGATGTTGAGAATACCCTGGACAAAAAAAAGGACCAACAGAGAAGTACTGCACTCACTAAACGTACAGGAACATTGGCTCCTAAATACCATCGCAATAAGGAAGCTGAAATTTTTCGTATCCTAATAAAAAAGACATATTAGTCCTGGAAAAAAAAGTGACTGGAAGACGGCATGGTCCCTGAAAAAGGGGAGGGTCGACCTAGACGACGGTGGACCCAGACATACACAGAGAAGTCTTAAACTTGTCTATTGGCTAATCTGGGTCGACTTGCCCCCAGAATCGTGAAATGCCGTTCAGAGCACTTGTAATGAAGACAACACGATCTGTGAAAGAATAACGTCACATTAATGGATAATAGCATATCATGCCTGGAGATGATGATTGAGGTCCAATGTGAACCACAGATGTGTACAACTGTGGTTGAGAAATCAAGATGGGGCTTCTCTGGCTACAGCAAAAGGCAGGGTCACCACTGAACAGAGTGAAGCTTAACCTTGACAACAACCGCCACAAGAGAATTGGAAGATTAGAGGCAGCTACAGCAGCCTTAAGATGGCCCGTCGGAAACTTCATATAACCAGGGGCAGTTTATGTTTTTGGTTACTCAGTCTATGCTTAGCGATGGTCCAAAAATGGGTGGCATGAAATGGAAAAACATCCATAGAAAGCCGTGAAATTTCAAGAATGTAAGGATCTACCGTTCCTGCGAGGGGTGGGCGAGGCAATGATAGAACTGACAGAACAAGTCATCAAGATGCACCCATAGTGGGGACACACTGGAGATGGATAAGGGAGAAATTCTAAAGGTAAATTTCAATGATCATTGTTAGAGAATGATACTGTAACAAGAGGAATCAGCAAGGCTATGATTGCTGATGCTGGAATTTGCCAACAAAAATGTAATACTTGCACAGATGGTCATTTGTGGAGGATCCTTCGGCATACATACATCCATCAGCATCATACTGCCAATCTCCACAACGAAGGTTTGGCTGTAATGGATTCTCCAACGTCTCCCGTCTCCTGTCCATGGGGGTGCACTCTGATAGACTCTTCCCTGTCCTTCTCTTGAATGTTTATCTTCCCTCTTAATACGCCCTGTCTTTCCCCCTTGCACGATTGCCTTCATCACCTCTCCCCATCCTATTATGGTCCTTTCTGTCAGTGGGTGGTTTTTTATTGGGCCTTTTTTATGTGGCCAAAGTATTTTAGCTGCCGAACTTTGACCTCCCTCATTAGTTCTCTTTTCATACCTAGATTTTCTAGACCTCCTTATTTGTTTTCATCTCTTTCCATGAGATACGCCCCATTCTTCTATATATCCACATTTCAAGAGCCTCAATTCTTTCTACCAAATGCTTATTCATCGTCCATGTTTCTGCACCATACAGAAATGCAGAATATATATAACACTTTATGATTCTCAGTTTTAATTTTTTAGCTAACTGGTTTTAGATGTCAGTATATGTTTTCATACAACAGTGCGCTAAAGGAACAGTTAGCAATCATACCCTTTGACATTTGCTGAGGGACAGTGAGCACCTATGGGTTTGCTCAGAGTGCAAGGATGTCAATTCTGATCAACAATAACATTGGTACACATCAGGCTTCCTGCAAGTGGGCCACCTGCAGTGATGGTTATGTGGGGCAGCAGAAAAATAATGACATATAATACAGTATTACACTAGTGCTAAGACATACGCTGGTACATGCCATACAGATTCAGCTTGCTACCTGTCAGGTGTTCTACTAACCTTGCTGTTTTCTACTGCTGAAGAAATGCTGTCAAAGCTGCTGCTACAGAGGGTGGTGCTGATGCTGCTGATGTCACTCTTGAGGATGAAGCTGCTGCTGGCTTAACTTTAGATTTTGTGACAACTTTCTCATCCTGGAGAGGAAGCAGACACTCTTAACTTTGCTTAAAGAATGTGATATATTCCATGTTACAAGAAGTTTTTTTTTGCAAGGTGTATTTCCATGTTATATGAGGTTTTATTTTAACTGGGTTTTTTTATTGCGTGTATTTCCACGTTACATTAGGTTTTTTTTCTGGGTGTATTTCCTTGATACATGAGGTTTGTTTACTGGGTGTATTTCCATGTTACATTAGGTGTGTTTTTTCTAGATGTATTTCCATGTTATATGAGGTTTATTTTAACTCAGTTTATTTCCTTGTTACATGGGGTTTTTTACTAGGTGTATGTCCATGTTATATGAGGTCTTTTGCTGGATGTATTTCCATGTTACATGACATTTTTACTGGGTGTATTTCCACACTATTTGAGGTTTTTTTTACTGGGTGTATGTCCATGTTATAATAGGTTTTTTACTAGGTGTACGTCCATGTTATAATGAGCATTTTTTAAACTGGGTATATGTTCAAATTATAATGAGGTTTTTTTTACTGAGTGTATGTCCATGTTATATGAGGGTATTTTACTAGGTGTTTTTTCCATATTATAAGAGGGTTTTTTTACTGAGTGTATCTCCATGTTATTATGAGGTTTTTTTTACTGGGTGTATGTCCATGTTAAAATGAGGTTTTTTTAATGGGTATATATTTAATTATTTTATATGAGGTTTTACTGAGTGTCTTCTTCTTCTTTGATCCTTAGCCGCCGACCGTCAAAGCAGTCAGTGGCCATCACGCCTGTGGCGTCTTGTAGGGCAACAACAAATTGATTCCACTTTGCTCGGTCGGTGGCCATCCTTCGTACAGTGCCCCAACTCTGGTTCATTCTTTGCATCTCAGCCTCCCCAGTCCTCCGCCAAGTTGTTTTTGGTCGGCCTCTCTTTCGCTTTCCTTCAGGGGTCCAAAGCATAGCTGTTCTTGTGATGGCATCGGGGTCTCTTCTGAGGACATGGCCAACCCAGCCCCAGCGTCTGCCAGCTATGATGGTGTGCATGTCCTCTTGCTTGCTCCGAGTAAGCAGATCTTGGTTGGTGATGGTATTCGGTTTCCAAAGGATTCTGAGAATTTTTTCTTAGGCATGTTGTGTGAAAAGAGGACAATTTCGACATTTCCTTCTCTGTAACTCTCCAGTATTCCGCACCATAGAGAAGCACAGAAAGCACACAGCTCTGATATAATCTTAATTTTGTGCTTGTGCTGTATTGAGAGGACTTCCAGATGTTGTTTAGGCTAAAAAAGGCTGTTCTTATTTGCTTTGTTCATTCGTATGTTGTTGATGTCTTTGCTTGCTCCGCCGTCTGGTGTTACTATGCATCCTAGGTATGTAAAGGTGTCTGTCTGTTTCCAGTTGCTGATTCCTTACTGATATGGGCTCAGGGTTTGCTCACATTGAGCGTCATGACCTCTGTCTTCTTTAGATTGATGTTCAAGCCCACCTGCTGGCTATACTTTATTAAGTCCTATCCGTCTTTTTTCCTGGATGTGTTTTGATGTGAATGTGCTAGTAGTGCAATGTCATCTGCATATTCCAGATCTTCCAATGGTAGTCCATCTTATTCCTCTTGGACTGCCCTCTGTTGTCTGGCGCATCACCCAGTCTATGACTGTTAAAAATAGAGTGGTTGATAAGGGGCATCCCTGTCGTACTCCTGTCTTCACCTCAAAGGTTAGGTTGCTCTGCCCAACGCTACACGTAAAGGTCTTTACTGAGTGTATGTCCATGTTTTATAATGAGGTTTTTAATGGGTATATTTATATTTTTATGAGGTTTTACTGAGTGTAAATGTCCATGTTATATGAAGGTTTTTAGCTGGATGTGTTTCCATGTTATATGAGGTTTGTTACTGGGTGTGTTTCCATGTTATATGAGTTTTTTTTTTAACTGTATTTTCATATAAATGAGAATTTTTACTGTTTAATGTTCCATGGTATATGAGGTTTTTTTTTACTGGTGTATTTTCCATGTTATAATGAGGTTTATGGGTGTATTTTCCTGTTATATGAAGCATTTACTTTTTTTACTGGGTGTATGTACGTACAATGAAGAGTACTGACCTATGTCTGATCAGCCAGATTTACATCATCATAGACTCTTTGAAATCATCACACACTTCCAGGGATTCCCCCTGTGAAGAAACTTTTTGATAAACCCAGCATTGCACATTAAGCAATGGAGAAGTCACTTGAGCCCCAGGCGTAATTCGTTGGCTTAGACCTTGGTTTGACTGCATTGCAGAAGGCTCTGACCTATAGGACCCAGTGATAGGCAGGGGAAGCTGAGAAGTGGCATGTGCGTGACGTGACACAAGCCTGGGAGAGCCCCAGAACCGATATATAATTTTTAGCTCTGCATATTGGAGAGCCCCCTTGGGATGGTGGGGAAATTCACTCACCTCCAAAGCACAACAACAGAAACTAAAGCGTAAGCGAAACATACTCGCATCTTAACGGACATACCTGGTTGAACGCAGCTCTCAGAGTCGATATTGAACAGACAAACGAGACCACCTGTTCGAATCAGAGTTTTACCGATCCCGTTATGCGAAAAGCAACACATTACGCAGAGAGATAGACAAAACTACGTCAAGCTGTGATTATTAGCGAGTTAACATCACCCTAATATCAAAAAACCTCGTATAACATGGAAATATACTCAGTTTAAAAAAAAAACCTCATATAACATGGAAATTTTTTTTTTTTTTTG